>VDFB02000015.1:553642472-553661692 GCA_007258455.2 Sequoia sempervirens
AGGGAAAAAAAGGGGTTCTAGCGAACTTCCCTTTGCTAGAAGGGGGTGGTTCACTAGAAGCCCCCTTCTAGCGAACCCCCCTTTAAATACAATTAAAAAAGAAACCCCTTTCTAGCGAACCCCCCTTCTAGTGAACCCCCTAAAAAATTTTTCCTCTGAAAATGCATTTTCCCATCCTCAAACTAATTCTAAACTAGTTTTGTGGGATCACCCAACACATAATATTTTTGATATGTGGAAAATCACTCCTTTTGAGGAATCATGTGATATGAGCATCCTGAGTCAACCAACTAATGTTCATTAGAAATGGTATTACAAGTAGAAAGGAGAACTTCATCACCTGCATCAGAGGAATTTTTTATGACATAATCCCATTGTTTTTTAATTTCTACACTCCTTCACATGTCCTCTTTTCCCAAAGTTCCAACACTAGTTTTTCTTGTTTCCAGGAGTCTTAAAAAAAAATTATACTTATTATTAGGCCCTTGATCTCCCTTCAACCCTCTTTGTTTAGGCCTACCCTTGACATTGAGAGCATCCACTAAACTATCCATGGCCTTCTTCCTCGTTTCCTGTGACAATAGAGTTGCAACAAGTGCATCCATCTTGGGATCTTCGAGGTTAGCAGTTATAGCATGAGTGAAATTTTCCCATGACTTGGGTAAATAATAAAGAAGCATAATGCATTTGTCATCCTCCTTTAAGTTAAACATTTATTGGATGTTAATTGAATCAAAATTAAATTAAATAATTTTAAATGCTCTGCAATGGATTCACCTTCCTTCATTTTAAGAGAAAACAATTGTCTTTTCAAATATATTTCATTCACAAGGCTCTTAGCTTGATAAATCTCACTTAACCATTTCCATAAAGAAAATGTAATATTTTCTTTAGAAATATTTAGGAGAAAAAAATCTATAAGATATAACTAGATAGTACCTTGTGCCTTTTTGTCTATGTTTTTCCAATTATCTTGACTAGTTGCATTAGGTTTCTTTTCTTTTGTTGTAGCCACCCATTGATCTCTATCTTCAAAGATATTTTATATTTTCAATTTCCATAGCTAATAGTTATATCCAATAAACTTCTCAATGTCCAACCAAGATGCAAATGCAACCATGATTTCTACAAACACAAATCTGCAAAATAGAACTCCCACTGCAATAGAAAAATCCTTCACACTTCCTCCCAATAGACAAAGATGGATAGGCTCTGATACCAAATGTTAGAAATGAAGGCAACCACTACAATATGGAAATCTGATTTAACTTGAAAATCTAAAATATAAACTTGTAGAAATTAATGGGGAAATTATTTAGACTGCAAATAAATCACACAACTCAAGTGTTGGAAGAATAAGGAGTTTATCATTGATGCATTTTTTGGAAACATGAGCATGAGGGATAATTGCATTGCATTATAGTGTCTTCATTTGGGGGATATTGTTGGAAAAATAAGGATTTTGTCATTGATGCATTTTTTTGGCAACATGAGCATGAGGGATAACTACATTACATTACAGTATTGTCATTGATATCAACATTGTATTTTGGTATGAAGACCATTGTGCAGATCAATTTGTATAGCTTGAACATGTTTGAGTAAGATTATCAAGTGCAAATTTTCAAGAAGGTTTGATTCGGTGAAGGTAGTTGATATGGAAATTGACTAAGTGTCAATATAAGTAATTCTGTGTATAGGAAATTCGATTATTGGGTCCGCATTGGTCCACTATGTAAGATCTTTCTTTGTATCTTTGATATAATTTTCTTAGTTTTTAGAAAATCTTATATCCAAAGTTTCATATTGTTTTGGCTTTTGGTGTTGAAGTTATGAATGATAGTATAACGAGTCTTGCAGTAACAGTAATTTCCAATTCAGTGTGCATGTTTTGGTAAGTTCACACCTCTCTAAAGAAAGGAATATGGATTTGTGGATTTATGGAGATGTTGATAGGTTTAAATAGCATCTATATTCCAAGTGGCATGAATTTTTATGGTCTGTGTATCATTTCATGGTTGTACAGTTGATGAATATTGTTGTTAGGTCATTACCAGTGCCAACCTAATAAGTTTTGGGTATTGTAGAGTTATAATATGTATTGATCTACTATGTAGGAGTTATTATAGGTCCATGGCAACCTATTCTGATTTGTTATAAGTTTTATATCTTGGCATGAAGCGTGTATGTATGTATGTATGTTGATCCAACAAGGTATAATTTGTATGATACATCTAATTAGGCTAACCTAATTGTTGTTATAGGTGTTTATGGATAAAGTGGATATATGTGTAAGATCATTTTCAGTGTTTTGAGATTTATGTATGTATGGTGTATATTTTTTGATGCAAATTGTGCAAATATAAGGCGAATGCATAGTAGAGCAAAGTGTTAGTGTAGATCAAGATGAAGTGTGTAAAGTCTATATTTTGAGCTTCAATGGAACTTTAAAACATGCATATGTTAGATACAACTATAACAATTGAAATCTAGTTGTGTGCCATAATCTCTTCCATCTTTTCTTCTTTTAGTGGGAAGTGAGTCCACTTGGATAGTGAGTCCATCTATAGTGAGTACTTTTGTAATATCTTATAACTGATTATAATATATTGTGAGCTAATCCTCACCGTGGTTTTTACCATTTTGGGTTTTCTACCTAAAAATATGGTTTTCATGTGTTATGTGTTTTAATGGTTTCTTTCATTCTTTCCTTTCCTACTGAAAATTGAATATGCTATGTGGAATGAATGTTTAAATGTTTGAGTGGTTTAAAAAAATATTGACTCACCCCCCCTCTTAGTATTCCAGGTGTTCAACAATTGGTTCCTTGGAAGGAGGTTAACCACTTCGGGACGATCTTTGAGGTTGAACACATGGCTATTAGAAGATTTCCTACTCCTTCGGAAGAGATACCTATTGTTGGGTTTATAGAAGAAGAGTGCATGGTTGACATGAATATAGAACTCAAAATAGCCCTTGTAGATTTGGAAAGGATTGAAAGTGAAAACAAAGATCTAAAGGAAAATATCAAAGAAGTAGCTGAATGCATCAGAAATTTGAGAGAGAAAATCATGAAGTTCAGAGAAAGACATAAGGAAGTTAATGAGCAACTGAAGCAAGAAAATGAGACAATTACTAGTGTGAAAGTGCAAGTTGAAGAAGGAAATTTTTTTGAAGAATGTTTGAATGCTAAAGTGAAAAGAAAATCTTTCATAACATCCTTAAAATATGCTTTCCATATTATACCACTAAATGCACATCATTTGACAAATAATAACTTGTTTTTCAAGGCACCAACATGTGGCAAAAGTTCCATTTCAAAATATCATGCCCCTTTTGATGGAGTACAAATATTTAATAACATAAATTATATTTATTGATGAAAAAATGTAAAATAAGAATAAATAAATAACTTAGGAATTTCCAAAGTTGAGACACCTTGATTCCCAACAATATGATGGTGTATAGGCTTAGGATGTGAGTTTATATGAATGTAAATGAAAATATATGTTATGATGGTCTAGCCTAGGATGTGTATGTGTATGAGGATTATGTATGACAATGGATGTGGATGATATTCTAAATGTAGGAGATAAATGTATGTGAGGATGAAACTTGGACAAGCTAATGTGATGACATGAATGTAAGTGGGGGTATTGATCTAAGATTTGGATAAAATTAGTGTATGATATGGACGTAAGTGAAGGTGTTTATTACAAGAGGATGGTATAATATTTATTTAAATAGTTGTATAGTACCTAGGGATTATAAAACATGATGGTATTATATGAATTTAGTGAGTGTAAGGATGAGAAAATGGTGTTATAATATGGATTTAAATTAGGTTGTGAGACCTATTATTTGTATTTTATGGACATGGATGTATATGAGGGTGTAAAATTAGGATAAAGATAATATTATGATTTGATATAGATGTGAATTATGGTATTTGGTTTGTAATGATAGGTTGATGGATGAATCCTTAGAGAGAATTTGCTAAATGTGACTTGGGGTTTTGTCAAAAAGGGGATGAATGTAAAGGAGACTAGTTTGAATGTGGATATGGATGTTTGGGGATGATGATATAGGATGTTATTGTTAGATGGAAACCTTTAACCGGAGATGATGAAGATCTAGACATAAGAAAATAATGATTGTTTTTTAATATTTCACCTTTTTTGGATTTTGATTTTTCCATTTTTTTTTTACTCTTTTATTAGGATTAAAATAGATAAAAAAATTAATACAACAAAAAAATATTATGACTCACTATGGATAAGAATTTACATTTATGGTTTTGAGGTGGTGAAATTGATCTAAGCATTAATATATACACCATACACATGAAAAATCCTAAATCAAGTATGTTTATCAAACCTCATACACCAAAAGAAAAGATGACTAAAAGATCTAAAACTAGGCTTGATAGGCTTGGAATAAAGGCATTTAATTGTGAATGGGTGAGTGGTGGAATCTTTGAGAATTTTTTATAATTATGATGGATTCAAGGTGGTCCACAAGACCCTCATTATAATGACAGGGATAATATTTTGGTTGGTAAACAATACTAGCCTTGTCATCATCACAGGGACCTATGATTCTTGGTTAAATCTTGATTATGATTTTTTTCTTTGTTGGGGTAGGGTATGGATTCATTATTCAGATGGGATTGGAATGGATGAAATTGTATAAGAAAAAATTGGATAGTGTGAGTTTTATTGGATGGTTTCTTTTTTACTTTTTTGGACTATATTTGACTTCTCTTTTTGGATTTTTTGGGCAATTTTTTTTTTCTAGTTTTTTGGATAATATTTGAAATTTTTAATTATTTTGCTTAATGTTTGACTAATAAGGATAAATATGAAGGATGATGCTTGATGATGAATATTTACAATTTTTAGTGTGGGTTAGGATGAGGCGGTGATTGATATTGAGCATAAATGATGAGGGTATATAGATCAAAAGTACCTTCTAAATCAAGGCATATGATAATTGATTTGTGGTTTGAATCTTTCCTACTTGAGATAGGAAAAGTTCTCAAGAAATATCGATCAAGATTATTAGACTAATTAATTTAGGATAGGCTAAGTTTCTAAGTTAATTTCATCCAAGGTGATAGGGCTATTTGATTTCATAAATTAACTTTCTACTTAAGATAGAAAAATTTCTCAAGCACGCAAGAATTAAGGGTATACTAACATATGAAGCCTTAATTTTTAAAGGTAATATCTGACCTAAATTGAAATGGATGATGATGTTAACTAATTTTTTAGGTGATTTGAATGATATGGATGAGCTTTTATTATGTATATGTGTAAATGTTCAAGATTAGATGTGTTAATATAGAAGGATTATTTTGTGGGGGTGTGATGATGGTACGATATGAGGTCATGCTATGGATGTAAGTGATGAATTGAAACTAATGTTTTTTAGGGGAAATTTGATGTTATATTGGAAATCATACGTATGTAATGGGGGATGTCAAAAAATACAATGTAATGATGTGGATATAGGAGATGGTGTAAACTTGAGATAATGATAGAATATTAATTTAGATGATGGTGGAAGCCTATGATAATGGATGGAGATAACATTATGCTAAGGATGTGTATGTAAATGAGGATGGTGAATCTAATGTTAGGAAGGATCATGTGATAATATGAGTATATTATAGTATGGTATGGGAAGATAGTGGTCTAAACCTATGATAATGGTTGTATGAGATGATGTAATGAGATTATGAAATGACAAAAGAATGTTATGCTATGTATATAGGTGATAGTGTGCTATAAGATGAATGGAAATGATATTATAAATGTAGGATATGCATGCATATTATTGGAAAATATGAGATTAATGGTATGAATGAATAGGAGGGATGCGACCGAGGATGATATTGTAATATGGTATGGTAATATGTAAATGATAGTCTAAACTAAATATAATGGATACAAATGAGGATGCTATGAAGCTATGATATGGATGTAAGTGATGATGAATCCTAGGATATTGATGTATATGAAGATGGTATGAAGTTATGGTATGAGAAAATAGATGAAAAATTATGAATATGGTCAAACCTAGAATATATATGTATATTAGGATGGGGTCTTACAATTTATATCATGGTGTATAGACTTAGGATGTTAATTTGTGTGGATGTAAATGAAAATGGATGTTATAATGGTCTAACCTAGGATGTATGTGTATGAGGATTATGTATGGAAATGGATGTGGATGATAGTATAAACCTAGGAGATAAATGTATATGAGGATGTAGCTTGGACAAGATGATGTGATGATATGAATGTAAATGGGGGTGTTGATCTAATATTTGGATAAAATTATTGTATGATATGGATGCAAGTAAATGTCTTGATGACAAGAGGATGTTATTATATGGATGTAAATGGTGGTATGTAACCTAGGTATTATAACAGATGATGGTACTATATGAAGTTAGTGAGTGTGTGGATGAGAAAAGGGTGTTATAATATGGTTGTAAATTAGGGTGTGAGACCTATGATTTGGATTTTGGTGTCTTGCAAGACCTCCTTCATCACCATTGTGGTTATGTCAACTTTTCCAAGTTTGTAGTCTTGCATTCTCCCTTCATTGGCCTTGAGTGCCTTTGGGTGGAGGTGGTATTACTTCACCACTCTTCTTTCATCATGGTTTGATAGAGTAGCATTGTGTTTTTCATAGTGTTTGATACTCTCCTTTCTAGCATTTCCCTTATCGTGTTTCTATTTATGTTTATCTATCTAGTTGTCCATGGATGTGTAAACACTAAAGCGGGGGTTTGACTGAGGCAAACCCCTATACAACCCCAACATTTTTCCTCTCTTGGTTGTGTGTCGATACATCCTCATGTTGATATTGTTGGAAAATTAGACTTGTAGTGAGTTGTTCCTCATCACCCTCACTTTCATCATCTCCTTTATCATTTTTATAGTCATTTCTTATATTCTTCCATTTATCATTTTTTTTAGTATGGTAAATTCTATTGGATAGAATGTCAGTAGTTTTTTTGTACTCCGAACTGTACTTTTACACTTTTTGGTCATATGAACACCAACACCCTAGAGAGATTACATCATGCTACACTATCGTCCCTGACCCAGGCTATTTTCCTCAAGCAGAGAGCTATCTAAGGTAGGGTTTGGGTTCCAAAAACCAGCTCATTTAGCTCCATCCAAACATTAAGATTAGTAGAGTGACAAAAGCACTTGAGAGTGCTCTTCATTCGCTATCTTTGACCTAAAACACTTATCCAACCTGAGTTAGTTTAGGGAATCCCTCCACTCTTGGCTCTTCATGACCTTGAGCCTTGGTGAGGTTGTTCATCCTCTTCTACATTTTGGTGAACCCAACGTGAACCATTTTGGTTTTGTTTAGCAGTGTTGAAAGGTCCTTTCCTCACATCCGAGGAGAATTGTGGGTGTGTGTTGTGAGGAATCTCGCCTTGCAACCCAACCTATGACCCCTAGTGGCATAGTTGGAAGGTTTTGTAAGCATTGCAGAATGAAACCTTAGTTGGGTCACTATCTAGTTGAAAAACCTTTGGGGGCTCTGTGAACGTTTCATACAATATACGTGATGGCCTCCTTTTTACATCTACCCATCCCATCTGCACAACCTACGAGTATTTCCCCTAGTATAACATTCACCTTGGTGGACTTGTCAATGAACTATAAAAGAGATCCATCTCCCTTATACATCCCCACATGAATGAATGGAAACACTGTAATAGGTAGTTGGTATGATTTTTCCACAGTCCATAGAGTAATAGAGCAAGCTTTTGGATTCAACTGTAATAGGTGTTTTTGTTGACCCAATGTGTCAGGTGAATTTCATCACTGAGGAGATTATGTTGATTAACTTCTTGCATAGAGATGGGAATGATGAATCTAATAGTACCATTCGTACACACGATGGGCTTTCCATGCCTCCCATCAGCGACATCACCTTGTCTATCTTAGTTGGACCTATATGAGGGGGAAATCATAGAGCGTAAAAAAGATAAATGCAATGAAATAGAAGCTAATCTAAATAAAAAACACTCATCTAGATCTATTCCTTCACTCATGAAATGACTTTCTAACCTATTGAAAATAAACAATGAAATCCTACGATTATCAAAATGAATTCAAATCAAAAGAAAGGTTACCATCCCATGTTAGAGTGTGTTCGCAAGATGTCGAGTTGTTTATATTATTGTGAAGCCTCCATTGTTGTGTGTGAGAAGCTTTGATGTGATGCTTGCATTGGTCAACGAAATGTGTTGAAGTGTTCTCAATGGTGATTTAGATATTGGCAGTACTTCATTGTGCAAATGATGTTGATTCTTTGATCCTTTTTTTGTGACGAAAGAGGTTTGTTATATATAAATTGTGATTTGAAATGGACGATTAGGATTAAACAATGTTGAATCAAGATCAACAGTTGAAATATGTTGAGAGGATTTAGAAATGAATAATCTATTCAAAATAGATTGCATTATTAGTGTGATTGAAGAAATAGATTGAATAATCAGTGGGATTGAGAAATATATTGGCGAGTTAGAGATATAGATTGAACAGTTAGGAATAGATTGAGAAATCAAGGGATCGTAATTTGTTCAATCAAGAAAGTGGTTGAGAATTATTAATTAATTGAATTAATAAATTCATTCATTTTGGAGTTGAGCATGCAAATCAAGTTTGACTTTTGCAAACAAAGCTGCATTAGCTTCATTTGATTTTTGATAATGTTTTGAATAGTTTATTCAAATTATTCAAATTTGGAGGGAAAGTGAGTTAATTAAATTATTATGATTTTAGTAATTCAATTTACTTAGGGGAATAAAATTATTTTAGTGACATAATTAAATAATTGGTGTTACTTAACTAATCAGGATGAAATAAAGTTAGATTAGGACTTATTAAATAAATGTAATTTATTTAATTGGTCAAAATTGATGAAATGTGAATTAATTAAATAGTATCATATTATTCAATTAATACTAGAAATAGGGTTTTAGGACTATTAAACAAATGAAATTTATTTAATTAGTAAAAAATAATGAAAAAGTGAATTTAATTAAATAATGTTGTATTATTCAATTAATAGGGGAAATTGGGTTGGGGTCCTAGCTTGGTTGGCTAAATCTTTCCTGTAGCAGGAGGTTGGTCACAAGTTCTAGTCTCCCCCACCCCCGTGGTACCGGAGGGCGTGTCGCACCAGCGCCGCCAGTCACGTTAAAAAGTTTACTAGGTGCACCTACAGTTTATAGGGGGTCGTGCTACCCGATTCCTGCAGTCTAAAAAAAAAAAAATTAATAGGGGAAATTAGGGTTTTTGATGTAATTGATGTGAAATTCAGTGATATTCAATGATAATAATATTGATGATACAAAAATATCATTCAATGTGTGTGATAGGTGTTAGGTCAATTTTACATGTCTACATTTTCCCCCTCTTTGATACAAAGTATTGGTTGCTTTGTTTCAAATATTTGATGTTAAGATCAAGATTTTGAAAAAAAAATTATGCCCCACTATGCCTCGATGGTCAATGAAATGATGGTAGGACTTTGTGCTGCCCCCTTGAGAGGTTGGCCAAAAATTTTGATTTTGAGGTCAAGCTCACAACACTATTTTATTTCAATCTAGTTGAGTAGAGGATGTAAAATTAAGTCTATATGTCCCTCATTTCTCATTCAAATGTTCTTGGGAGCTCCTAATTTTATCCTAGGAAGGTTCCCTAAGTAAAAATTAGGCTTTTTGAGGGTTAAAATAGGTAATTAGGGTTCTAATTACTTCATTTGCACTTCGAGTCTATAGAGAATTCTTGCCTCTAGATTTCTCATTTTGTCATTTGTCGAGGAGCTATGGTGTTGATTCAGGGAGCTGCACATCAGGCAGACATGGTTCGAGAGTATGGATGGCCCGTAGGTGTTGGTGCCTCGGTATGTACCCTCTTGATTCTCATTTTCATCTTTTTGTGCTCCTATAATTAATGCTTATAGTCTAACAAGTAAAAAAAGTAAGTTTTAGGTTTTCAATGCTTTTTCCTCAATTTTAGAGCTTTTGTCATTTTGAAAATCTCGCTTTTGCAAAAATTATGTGCACTTGACTTTAATTTGTGCCTTTGACCTGATTTTTCGCCTTTGAAACTCACTTTTGCTATACATTTTCACTTTTGAATGTTTCTCCTTGTTTTATATGGTTTCTCTTTATATTTGTGCTTTTTCCAAACTTTTTCACTTTTGATTTCCTCACTCTTGATTTTTTTCAACATTTTTGACAAAATTTCCTCGCATTTGCCTATGTTTTACGCTTTTGTTTGAAATTTCATCGCTTTTTCTAGAAATAATTCGCTTTTGACTTTTTGGAACCTAAGTTAGTTTCTTCATCATTTTCATTTCATTTTGTGTGTTCACAGTGAATCCATGACATCATGGGTTGAATGATTGTAGGTGGTCATTAAACCACTATAGTCAAGGGAGTGATGACCCCGAGATCTATTTTCTTTGAATGTTGACTTTGATGTTTTGGAGCGAGATTTTTGAATAATAGGAAAATGGATGCTTTATAATGTAGGCCATATAACACCACTTTTCTCCTATTATCATTCAATAATGTCCTAGGAGTCCTAATTGGATTGACTATCAACCTCACAAGGTGAGACAATTCTCAACAAGGAAAACCTAGGAGGGGGTTCTTTCAGCTTTTAGGGGTTCACCACCAAGCAAATTCTTGGAAAAGAAAAATTAATATTCAACTCATAAAAATAAATCAATGCAAGCTAAATAAGGAAATCAAATGAGAAAATTAAATCACAAGTTAGGGAGTATGTACTTGGGAAGTTTGGAAATGTGATGAGGTTTTTGGAAATGTAAAGAAGTTGTCAAAATATGTTATGGAGGACTAAGACGCCCTTACTGTTGTCTTAGTCCCACTACTATTTTTTGAGGCAAATGAAAAATCTTTGGATGCTGGAACAAGATCCAAAAGAATTTCTACAAAAATTCACTTGAAGGACTAAGATGCCCTTATTGTTGTCTTAGTTTTGTTTTGAATTTCTAAATTCTCTGAATGTGATCCTAAGCTCCAAGGTTTTCACTTGCTTCTCCTCATATTTGAGGTCCTGAAACTTCCATATCTAGCTTGTAGGTGAGTTTCCATGAAGATGACAACTTTGGTAATGCAACTTTGCAACTTTTCAATATTGTACTCCAAATGATCTTCAAGTCTTCAACCTAAGTTTGCAAACAAAAACACATAAAAGAGGAAAAATTTGTTGATTATTAGTGAATGGGGGTTTTCCTTGGTCAAACCCCTTGTTGGTAAGTAAACCAAATGATGAAATAAATGAAATGAAGCATGAAACATGAAATATATAAATGATATCACCTTGTATGATGCATTGTGAAGAAAATCTACAATCTACCATGTAGTGGCCATGAAGAATTTAGATCTTATATCCTTGGATATGATGTGAAAAATGGTTTCAAATAGATCTTCAATGCTACATCCATAATCTTGGCTCAACAACATGAATGGATGCACTAAACCCTTGACATGATGCTTGAATCTTGATGATGGTTCCAAATGCTTGATGAATTTCTCTTGAATGCATAAACTTGCCTTTGAAATGAATACTTGAATGCTTGTTATGAAAATGAGTGGAGGAACCATGTATTTATACTTATTCATGCTTAATATCCTAAAACTACACCACTTCAAACTGACATATGAATTTATTAAATAAAGGAGGCCAAATACCACCATAATTTGGAATTAAATCCCAAAAATAATGTAAGGAGGACTAAGACGCCCTAGGTGGTGTTTTAGTCCCAAGGCTCAAATCTCGAGGCATGGACTCCAAAAAGGGACCTTTTCAAGTACATTCAAAATCAGGGTCCCAAGACCCATGGAGTAAAAAGATGTCATAGGTGGCATTTTAGTCCCAATCCACAAATCAGGGACACACAGATAGAATCATTAAATGATCATTTATCTTTTGATGTTTGTTAAGATTTTCCATAAAATATATAGTTTATTAGGCTTTTGATGCAAAATAGGACCAATTAAGACATAAATAGGGATAAATGAAGCAAGGTGGGCCCAAAAAATTGTGAAAATGCAAGGGTATTCATTTTACTACACTACATTTAGCCTCCCCTTTAGTGAGAGGATGAACTTGCATCAAACTCCCACTAAAGTAACCAACCATGCAATCAAGAGGGGTTCAAATGTACCAATGTTAGCAAGATAGGATGACAATGACCAAGAGGGATGATCAAGCCCCCAAGGTCAAGATCCTATGAAAAACCAACATAGGCACAAAGGAACACACTTGCAAATGATATATGAAGTCATAACTAGATCACAAACATACACCATCCAATATAGAAAAAGGAAAACCGAAAAATAAAAGGAAAAATGCAACAAATCAAGCTTTGACTGGCCATCCAATGTGGTGGATTGGGTCTAGACTATTTGTCAAAAAAAATATTTACAAGTGGAATGCGTTGTCCACTATGCAAACCAAATGCATGCTCACAAGGGCTAGTGAAGCAAGGTATCCACTAGGTGAGCCCGAGGAAGTCCATATCAAAGTCATACCCCCATGACTATGATAAGGAGAAAAAGAAAATGCATGCTCACAAGAACTAGCAAAGCTAGTTGTTCACTAGGTTAGCCCTAAGAGACCATATCAAATCCATACCTCCATGACTTTAATAAGGTACAAAAAGAGAAAACACAACAAGAAAGAGGGATGTTCAAAGGGATTTTACTTAGTTCATGTGAAGTCTTATTCTTAGGGCACATTGTGCTTAACATATCCAAGAGAGGACAAGTCAAAGAAATATCACACTCTGAAAGGAAATAAAACATAATGAAACCACCAAGAAAAGGACGCATTGAAAGAAAAAAAATCACACAATGAAACATGAGTGTTAATGTATGCCCCCACTTTAAAGTGGTTGCTTACATCATTATTGTGAGTAATTGCATTAAAGTAGAAGAAGACATGAGAGCTTATTTAGAAATCCCTATGCCAAGTCATATGTTTCTGATAAGCTACATCATGCAATAGGATGGAAGGGTTTCCCCCAAAAAATACAATGCTAAATATAACTCAATACATCACATGTGATCCAACTTAATGCATGTCGTTCACATCCCAAGCTTGCTCTTATATGTACATGAAAGGTGATAAACTAGCCAAAAGAGACAACGACAAGTGACATATGAGGACAAGGCTATCTAACCCCTTGCCCCCACTTAGTGTAGGAAAAGGGTGAGTTGAATAGGATGGAAATGAGTATTAGTTGGAGGAATTAGGTGCTTCAACACAAGGAAGAACACCACACTCCTTGAGATATTGAATTTTGTTACTTAAAGCCTTACATTCATTAGTAGCATGACCATGAACTCTACATGATATGTGCAAAGTGAACTCTTGTAGTAGAATTTATTTCATGTTCTTAGAGGGAGAGAGATCAGATGATCTTGGAGGAGTCTCGTCAAGATACTCTCTTGGTAAATGGTAGAAGGTGTTATTTTATTTTGTGACAAATATGTCTCTTTCTTAGTATTAGGTGTCATACTTACACAAGATTTTTTAGATTGCAAGATTTTGTTCCCTCCTTTACAGAAGGGTGTAAAATCTATCGAATTCAAATCATTAGTGTTTTGTTAGATGAAATTTACATTAAGTAAAGATTTCTTTATTTCTTGCAAATGATAACAATCAAGACCACTAGTGTCTATCAGTTCAAGATGCACTACTATCAAAGTTGGCTTAGAGGAATCTTTTGTAAGAGTGTTGATATTAAGTGATGGTTTGTTTTATGGATTGATTTCTATGAAAGGACAATAACCAATACTATGAGTTGTTTCTTGTGTGTTAGGCTCTATAGGGACATGTATACCTTTTTCTAGAGCACCACATCATTTTCCACTATATCCAAGTTGTTTCATAAGCTCATAACTTTTTCCATAAAGATTTTTCATTTCTTTAGGATTTGGTGGTTGTTGATAGTCAGTTTCTTTGAAGTTTGTTGTGTAATTTGTTTTATTTTCTTCTAAAATGGTTGAGGTGGATGATTTTGAAGGGTCTTTTGAATTTTGTGTTGATAATATTGCTTTTTCTTTTCCCTTGTCAAAGTCTTTGTTGATGATCTTGTATTCTCCCATCAATGCTGGTTCAAAACTCGGTGATCCCACATCATCTATTGATATCATTGTGAAGGGTTTAGGACATATATATTTTTTTGTTCTTGCATGGGTTCTACTTGTGTAGTTGGTGTCAATGTGTTCAAAGCATTCTCATTATTTTTCTCAAATTGTAAGACACTATAAGGCTCGTTATCAATGTCCAATGTGTACACTTTGTTGTTGTAGATGTCTTTCATTTTATGATGAAGGGTAGAAGGCACTGCATGCATCTCATGAATCCACGGCCTTCCCAAAAGAAGATTATATGAAAGATCGTGAGGTATAACATGAATAGGGGTTTGTAAGGTAGCCTTTCCAACTGTAGTAGGTAAATTTATCACTCCAAGCGATTTATTTCCCACATTATCAAATCCCTTAATAGATAAAGATTCAGATTGAATTTTTTATTTATCAACACCAAGCTTATCCAAAAGGTTTTCACTACACCAATTTAAGGTTGAGCCATTGTCAACAAGGGTTCGATTTATCCCTATGGTATTGTATTGAGATATGATCATGAAAGCATCATATTGTGCTTGCACTTCCAAAGCAGGGAGGTCACTTTGGGGAAAACAATGTCAACATTTATTCCTTGAATAATGGATGTTATGTCATTCGATTGTGCATTAGAATGGATGGGAACTTGTTGCAAGGTTTTTTGAAGTATGGTGTGATAATTAGGTGAATTCTAGATTAGGTCCCATAGGAATATCTTTGTAGGAGTATTCTTAAGTTGTTGAACAAGATCATACTCCTTTCCACTATTTGAAGGCAAACGAGGGGCACTAGGTAAGATAGGATTAGGAAATCGTAAGGATGTTGAAGGTGTTTCTCTTGGTTGTAGATTGTTCCTAGTGTTCTATGTATGAGAAATGGTATTGTAACTCGGTTGTTTTGAAACATTTTTCTTAGGTGATTTGAGGATAAGGATGGGTTTGTTTTGAACTTGTGTTTTTTGAGAGGGTGTATAAAGGATAAGTTTAGGCTTAGGAGAGTACTCCAAGGGGTATCTAATGTGCATAACCTTAGAAGTCTTATCATTATTTTCATGATCTCTTAGTGAATAGGATTCTAATGTTACTTCATCATATTCATCTAAGAAATTACTATTATTAATGTTCTCATTTTATTCCACTATTATGTCTTCCCTAGTAGGAGAGTTTCTAGGAGAACTACAAACCAAATGCTCCTGACATTCAAGGATTGGTTCTTCTAAAATGATTTCATCACATGTAAGGGAGTTATCAATGGTTGAATTGTCTTGTTCATCAATAGTGGGGATATTAGGATAAGTCTCTATTTGATTTCTATGATTGTTCATGACTTGATCCTTTTTCTGTAAGGTCACATTCTCTTGTGCTATACCATCTACCCTAGTAGGAGAGCTTGTAAGATGTTTATCACATTCCATGGATAAATTTTGTAAAGTAGCTTCATCAAAAGTAGGGGAGGCATCAAGAGAAGTACAACTATGATTAACAAATAGATCATTCCAAATGGTAGGAGCATTAGGGAAGGGAGGAACAAGATTCTCATGACTCTCGATAGGTGCATCTTCTAATACCAACCTATCCTCTTTGTATCAAAGGGGGATATTAGGAGGACAATTATGGTTATCTATGATATCATCTTCTTTCGTTAAAACATTCTCACAAGCAAGGGATGAATGGAGACTAGGTAAGGTGATGTTTGGAAATGTTTATATGATCTCATCTTCTTGTTTTCTAATGTCTTCCAAAGGGGGAGGAGGCGAGGGAAAATCAAGACTCTCAATGCTTGTATCTTCTTTCACCAAGATACCTTTGTCACTAAGAGGAGAGGTATCAGATATGATTGTTATGATTTTCTACACTACTATCCTCACTAGTGTGCAATGTACTATTAAGGATTGTGTCAATGGTTTGATCCTCTTGGTCTAGGATGTTCTCATAACTATGAAAGATAGTAGAAGGATGACTAACATGTTTCTTAATGACCTCATTGGTTTATTTTATATTGAACTCATAAGAGAGGATGTTGTACTTATGCAATCCATTTTTAACCATATCAAAGCAACATCTCTTGAAATAAAACATGCTATTATGGAAAAGTAAAGAAAGTGCAATGCAATGACTTAAAGTGATGCAATTTTTAGATTAGAAACAAGGTAATTTGTTGATTACACTATGCAACAACCTGAAAGATGAAATGCTGTAGATGAAAATTTGGAATTGAGCAATGCATGAAATGAAGCACTTTAAACTAGATTTAGTGAAATGCTTGTAACAAAAAGTCAACCCACTAAAAAAGATAACCAATGAAAGCAAACAAAAAGGTAGAAAAGAAAATTTAAACCTTTGAAACTACAGCTTCAAACTCAACAAAGACTAAGATGCCAGCAAGGGCATCTTGGTCCTATTGAAGGAATTTGGAGGGTCCAAATAGTGGAACAAAAAGAAAACAACAGAGACATGATTCTAAGCCAAAAACCTTGAGAGGACTAAGATGCCAGGAAGGGCATTTTTGTCCCAGTACAGGTTTTTTTTCTAAAAAATAGCAAATTCTGAGTTGCTAATAGTGTTCCCAAGTTTCCTACCTAGAGACCTGATGTTTGGAAATAGAAAATTGTACAAATGAATGCAAGAAAAAGTAACTAGTAACAAGCAATTGGATGCAAAAGTGAATGCAACTTTTTCATTTTTGAATGTAATAAAAATGTTCCTAAATGCAATTAGGATGATGAAAAATGCACTTTTTAGTTTCTAAATGAGATAAAATGATGCAAGAAAGCAAAAATGCAACCTATATGCACTTTCACTAATGCAAATATGAGAAACCCTATATGCACTTTCACTAATTATGAGAAACCCTAGATGCAATTTCACTAATGCAAGATGCAATGCAAGAATGAATGAAACCTAGATCTAGGGTATTAATGAACTCCAAATCAGAAAATGAATGCTCAAGAATGTTAGGTTCACCAAAATGAATAATAGGAAAATGGATACGTTATAACCTAGGCCATAAAACACCACTTTTCTCCTATTATCATTCAATAATGTCCTAGGAGTCCTAAATGGATTGAATATCAACCTCACAAGGTGAGTCAATTCTATACAAGGAAGACCTAGGATGGGGTTCTTTCAACTTTTAGGGGTTCACCACCAAGAAAATGCTTGGAAAAGGAAAATGAATATTCAACTCACAAAAATTAAGCAATGCAAACTAAATAAGGAGATCAAATGACAAAATTAAACCACAAGTTAGGGGGTATGTACCTGGGGAGTCTAGAAATGTGATGAGGTTTCTAGAAATGTAAAGAAGCTATCAATATATGTTATGGAGGAATCAAACACCCTTATTGTTCTCTTAGTCCCACTGTTATTTTTTGGGGTAGATGTGGAATCTTCGGATGATGAAATAGGATCTAAAAGAATCTCTACAAAATCCACTGGGAGGACTAAGACACAATTACTGTTGTCTTAGTCTCGTTTCAAATTTCTAAAATATCTGAATGTGATCCAAAGCTCCAAGGTCTTCACTTGCTTCTCCTCAGATCTGAGGTCCTGAAACTTCTAGATCTAGCTTGTAGGTGAGTTTCCATGAAGTTGACAACTTTGGCAATCCAAATTTGCAACTTTTCAATCTTGCACTCCAAATGATCTTCAAATCTTCAACCCAAGTCTACAAACACAAACACATACACATAAAAGAGGAAAAATGTGTTGATTTTTAGTGAATGGTGGTTTTCCTTGGTCAAGCCCCTTGTTGCTAATTAAACCAAATGATGAAATGAAGCATGAAACATGAAATATATAAATGATATCACCTTGTATGATGTATTTTGAAGAAAATCCACAATCTACCATGTAGTGGCCATGAAGAATGTAGATCTTAGATCCTTGGATATGATGTGAACAATGGTTGCAAATTGATCTTAAATGCTACATCCACAATCTTGGCTCAACAACATGAATGGATGTACTAAACCCTTTCCATGATGCTTGAATCTTGATGATGGCTCCGAATGCTTGATTAATTGCTCTTGAATGCATAAAATTTCCATAGGAATGAATACTTGAATTCTTTTTATGAAAATGAGTGGAGGAACCTTGTATTTATGCTTATTCATGCTTAATATCCTAAAATTACACCACACTAAGCCAACATATGAATTTATTAAATAAAGGAGACCAAATCCTACCTGATGCAGGAGCATCCAGTGGTGTAAAGGCAATCTTGCATCACCCAAAAATAGTTAAATTTCAATTTTCTCAGTTTTTAGATGTTTTTACATTTTTGGATACCCTTTTCATCCTAATGAAATTCTCATTTTATGGTTTTTATTTTCTATTCCTAGGTGGAAAGATATTGCAGTTTTAGTTTCCCAGATTTGCACCTGAAAATCTTCTGAGTTAGATTTGAGGCACTTAGAGTTCTTGGATTTGCCCCAAAACTTGCCGAAATTGGCGTAACAAATTTTGAGCGTGTTGTTGACTTTGTGACCTTTCCAACAGTTCAAACGGTTTGCGAATCGGAGTCCCAGATCAAAAGTTATGGCCCCGGGAAGTTGGCACACTTTCTAGAAGATACAATTGCAAATGCTCTTTTGAAATTTGAACTTCATGTTGTAAATTTTTGGCGCCAAACCGCCTAAACTCAAATTTGAATGTTGTTTTGGCTCCAAACTAAAGAGGAGGTCTATTTATGGGTGGGTTTCTAATTTTTGGGTAACTTTTTGGGGGACAAGCTCGCATATTGCGAAAGGGTGATTCTGTAGCTTTCTGTAACTTGCATGTGTTGTAGAACTTGGGGATTTGAGATCCTCTGCATGTAAGAAGCTCCATTTTCTGAATAATAAAATTAATCTCTTGTTTGTGGGTTATTTTCTAAGTCTCGGGCTGCGCCCTCATCAAGTGGTATTAGAGCGGGTTTTCTTGAGCGTGTGGACAGATCACCGATCGTGAGGTAGTTCACACTAGGACCGTGGTTGTGGGTCGAGGTCAAGAAATATGCCTCCAAGAGTGATGCC
>VDFB02000015.1:553664812-553713536 GCA_007258455.2 Sequoia sempervirens
AGGTTGTTAATAGGAGTCTGGGTAACCTACTGAGATGTTTGGTAGGAGATAAACCCAAGGGATGGGACTTGATCTTACCCGAGGCAGAATTTTCTTACAACAATTCTCTCAACAGAAGCACTGGTAGATCACCATTCCAGATTGTGTATGGAGGTAGCCCGAGGAACAACTCCAAAATTGAGGAAGATGGACCAAGAGAAGAAAATAAGTGCTGAAGTTGAATATTTTGGAGAACACATCAAGGATATACATGAGAGGTAAGAGAACATATTAACAAGATGAATATGCAGTATAAGGCTAAGGCAGATCAGAAGAGGAGGTATAAGGAGTTTCAGATTGGTGATGAAGTGATAGTCCACTTGAGGAAAGAAAGGTTTCCAATGGGAACATATAACAAATTGAAGATGAAGAAGTTCGGTCCCTGTAAAATTTTGAAGAGGCATGATTCAGGGAATGCATATGAGGTAGAGTTGCCAGATGGATTCAACATTTCCCCTATGTTCAACATTTCAGATTTGAGAGTATCATGAAGGTGGCACAGAGGAAGTACCAATGATGGGACGTGTGGGATTCAAGCACCTACTTAGAAAAATGAGGAGATTGAAGAAATATTGGATAGTCATGTGGGAAGGAGTACCGAGGAATAGGCATTATGAAGAATATTTGGTGAAATGGAAAGGAAGGCCTATTGAAGATTCATCCTAGTTGCATAAGGTAGAGGTTGACCGTTTTGGGTTTTCGTCCACCATCTAAAGACGTGACAGGGTCACTTCTCAAATTACCCTGGGTGTCGATGTAGGAGCATCCAGTGGTAAGGGCAATCTTGCATCACCCAAAAATAGTTAAATTTTAAGTTTCTCAGTTTTTATATTTTTTTACATTTTTGGATACCCTTTTCTCCTAATGAAATTCTCAATTTACGGTTTTTATTTTCTATTCCGGGTGGAAAGATATTGCAGTTTTAGTTTCCCAGATTTTGAAAATCTTCCAAGTTAGATTTGAGGCACTTAGAGTTCCCGGATCAGCCCCAAAACTTTCCAAAATTGTAGCAGATTTCAAGTGCATTGTTGATTTCGTGACCTTTCCAATGGTTCAAACGGTTCACGAATCGGAGTCCCGGATCAAAAGTTATGGCCCCGGGAAGTTGGCACACTTTCTAGAAGATACAATTGCAAATGCTCTTTTGAAATTTGAACTTCATGTTGTAAATTTTCAGCACCAAACCGCCTAAACTCAAATTTGAATGTTGTTTTGGCTCCAAACTAAAGAGGAGGTCTATTTATGGGCAGGTTTCTAATTTTTGGGTAACTTTTTGGGGGACAAGCTCGCATATTGCGAAAGGGTGATTTTGTAGCTTTCTGTAACTTGCATGTGTTGTAGAACTTGGGGATTTGAGATCCCCTGCATGTAAGAAGCTCCATTTTCTAAATGATAAAATTAATCTCTTATTTGTGGGTTATTTTCAAAGTCTCGGGTTGCACCCTCATCACTACCAGAATTTGAAATTAAATTCCAAAAATAATGTAAGGAGGACTAAGACGCCCTAGGTGGTGTTATAGTCCCAAGGCTCAAATCTAGAGGCGTAGACTCCAAAAAGGGACCTTTTTAGGTACATTCAAAATCAGGGTCCCAAGACCCATGGAGGACAAAAATGCCCTAGGTGGCCTTTTAGTCCTAGTCCAAAAATCAGGGACACATAGACATAATTGTTGGATGTGGTTGTGTTGCTGATATGTGGTTTCCATTGATGTCAACACTATTAGCATTGATGTATTGAAGGTTGTATATGTCGATGATATTGAGAGAATTGTAAAAGAAAGAGTTGCAGGTTGACAATGGAATAGTGAAGGTCTTGAAGGTGTCTTTCTTAGTACATTGATGATCAATTATTGTGGATTAAAGGGTTTATTGTTGAGTGTATCTAGTTTATCCACCAGAAGTTTCAGAGGTCTGCGTGAAGATTTGATCGTGTTATGAACAATTGTGTTCTAATAGTTTTTTTGTGGTTCCAGTTAGTGTTCCTGATTGAAGTTGATGTGATTCTAGTAATTTCAGTTGCTAAGGATGCTTCTCTATTGATTCTTGGTGCTTATGGATTTTTATAGATCATGATCTATCTTTGTTGCATGTCTGCATTGATCGGTGTATTCGTGGTCGGTGATTTTCCTCTTGTGTGTTCGGGTTTTTATGTTCTTGGCCGACATGGTGGTTGTAACATGTTCTGGATCCTTGGAGATTAAAATTTGAAAGTTTGGAATGCTTGAGGATGTTGTTTTGGGCCACAATATAATATTGGTCGATGGTGTTTGATTCGCATTAAAAATTTACTTATAAATTTGGTCCAACATTGTGAATATGTTTTATATTTCATATTTTATTCTAACCAACGAAGTTGTTGATGTAAATCCATGTTACAGATATATATGAGCAATTGTTTGTGTGAAGTTAAGGTGTGTGTGAGAAGAGGAAGAGAAAGTGTGTGAATAGTGATCTAATCATTTAATTGTAGAGCAAAGTGTGAAGAAGTTTGAGCGAGGTGTGAAGGAGTATTTTTGTGCTTAATCAGAACTGTAATTAGGCTTTTGTAGAAGTTATTTTCTCAATTCATACCATGCAAATCTAATCTGAATTTATGTAAGACAGTGTGTCTTCCTTGGGAAATGAGCCCTTATATTTGAGCATTGAGCTCTAGGCAGTGTTCCTGAATGCATGTGCATTCCCATTATTCTTCTTTATAATTTTAATAAGGTATAATATTGTAGATTGACATCCACCGTGGTTTTTCCCCTAACAGGGTTTCCACATAAAACTCCTGGTGTTCTCTATATTTTTGATGTGCTGATTGTCTATGGTTTATTGTTCATTCATTAGATCTGAGATTAAGTAAAGTTGAGTTTAAAAAGTTTAAATATTCTATGACAATTGATTCAGCCCCCCCTCTCAGTTGTATGTCCTTGTGTTTCCAACAATTGGTATCAGAGCTAGTTCCTCTGAAGAAGTTTAAAATCTTGAGGTGATCCAAGATGGCATCATACAAGAAGGGAAACCCTAGATTCGATGGAACAAACTACTCTCTGTGGAAAGCCGAAATGGAATGTCATTTGAGGTGTATTGGTGAACCCTTCTGGAAGATTACAAAAAACATATATGTTATTCCTCAAAATTTTCCTTCCACTCCTAATGAGATTAAAGAGGCTAAGATTAACATCGGGGCTATTGAAGCTTTGTTGAGTGCTCTCACAGATTCAAAAATGAAAAATGTGATGGATCTGGAGATAACTCATGAGATTTGGAAGAAGTTGGAGACTTTCTATGAAAGAGATGCACTTGTGAAGGTTGCTAAGCTACAGAGTTTGAAAGGCAAGTATGAAACTTTGAAGATGGGTGAAGATGAAAATATTTCTTCTTTTATGCAAAGAGTAAATAAACTTGTGATGGGTATTAGATGTGTTGGTGGTACCTTGGATGAACAAGAAATTGTAGCTAAAGTGGTCAAATCATTGCCTCCTTCTTACAAATCAAAGACTCGTGCTATTGAAGAGCTCATAATAGTAACAAATGTGACAAGAGATATGTTGATTGGTGAGCTTGTTGCATTTGAGTTGAGTGAATTTGGTGATTCTGCCCCTAAGACTAAATCTGCATTTAAGACTTCTATATTTGGAAGAAACAAGAAAAGATATGATCTGGGAGAGAGTTCTAGAAAGATATTCAAGTATGAGGAAGAGATGAAACAACTTGAAGATGAAGAAAGAGAGGTAGAAGAGCTGGAAGTACTGATTGTAAAGAAAGAAGGCAGAGAACAAAGTAAGTATAAAGGAAAGTTTCCTATTAAATGTTTCTCTTGCAGTAAAATAGGTCATTTTGCTTCAAGGTGTCCTGGAAAAGTTCCTAGGTCTAAGCCTAACAAACCTAGATTTCAAAAGAAATGTTATTTTTTTGAAGAAGGTGTGACTGATGAAGATTATGATAAAGAAAATGGAAATGAAAATGAATAGGTTTTCACTTCTATCAAGGAAAATGGTCTGGTGGCTACTGAATCCATTAAAGTTGAGAAAGCTCTTGCAACCTGAATTGAAGAAAAGTATGAGTGGGTTATTGATAGCGGTTGCTCACATCATATGACTGGTGAAAAAAGAAAATTTGTAAGTCTAGAGAAATATGATGGTGGGGTTGTAAGATTCAGAGATAACAATGTTGGTGTGATTTGCAGTAGAGGATCTATTTGTCTTGGTGGTAAACATAACACTAATGATGTCCTTTATGTTGAAGGCTTGAAGCATAATATGTTGAGTGTTGGATAGATGGTGGACAAGGGATATGATCTTTAGTTCAAAGATGAAAAATTCAAGATACTTGGAAGCTCTAGAAATATGATTGCTTCGGGTACAAAGACAAGAGGTAATATTTTTCACCCAAGTGTTGCTAATGTAAGTTGTTTAATTTCTTAAGTAGATGAAAGCTGGTTATGGCATGGAAGGCTATATCATGTGAATTTTGATAACATTTTCAAGGTAAGCTCCACTCAAGAAGTAAGAGATATACCTAAGTTAATTAAGCCTACTAACACAATATACAAGGAATGTCAGATGGGAAAACAGACAAGAGTTTCTTTTTGGAGCAAACAACATCATTCTAATGGAGTACTAGAGCTAGTGCATACTGATCTGTGCAATCCCTCCAGAATCAAAAGTCTACAAGGAGAAAGGTACTTGATGTTGCTTATTGATGATTACTCTAGGATGATATGGGTTGGTTTCTTAAGAGACAAATGTGAAGCATTAGAGAAGTTCGAAAGTTTCAAATCTATGGTAGAGAATGAGATAGGTCTTAAGATAAAATTCCTCAGGTCAGAAAAATGTGATGAGTTCACTTCCCAGGAGTTCATTCTTTCTGTGAAGATCATGGAATGAGAAGATATTTATCTGCTCCCTGAAACCCTCAACAGAATGGAGTTTTAGAGAGAAAGAACAGGAAAATTCTGGATGTTGCTAGAACAATGACGATAGAAGGAAATGTGCCTCACATCTATTGGAGAGAAGCTATAAACACTGTTGTTTATACTCTAAACCAGGTAAATGTCAATGGTAATTTTGGTAAGACTCCTTTTGAGCTATGATTTGGTTATAAGCCTACTACTAAATATTTCACGATCTTTGGAAGCAAGTGTTATATCAAGAGAGATGAGGATAGAGGAAAGTTTGATGCAAGGAGTGACAAAGGAATCTTTATAGGTTACTCTACTAAAATAAAGGCTTACCGGTGCTATAATAGAAGATTGAGAAAAATTATTGAAAGTATAAGTGTCAGAGTTGATGAGGACTCTGCTAGGTCATCTAGATAATGTGGATATGATTCAGATGACCAACAAGATATTACAAACAAAGGGAAGAATGCTCAGACACAAAATCAAGTTTAAATTGTTCCAATAAATTAAGAATGTCAAGAAGGAGAGACAAGTTGAAGTGTAGAAGAAAGAAAAAAAGAACCAAAAGTACGAGTGAATCCTAAAACTCTGAGGTATGTGAGATTGAATCATTCAAAGAATCAAATCATAGGTGATAAGAACAAAGGTGTCTAGACTAGGAGAAAAATTGCAGAAGAATATTGTCTGATTTCCAAGACTAAGCCCAAAAATGTCAATGAAGCTTGTAATGATGAACACTAGATGGAAGCTATGAAGGAAGAACTGATGCAGATTGAAAAGAATGATACATGGATTATTTTTCCCATACCTAAAGATAAAAATGTGATTGGTACTAAATGGGTTTTTTAGATTAAGTTGAATGAACAAGGTGAAGTGGTTCGGAATAAAGAAAGATTGGTATGTAAAGGGTATTCACAAATGGAAGGTATTGATTTTGAAGAAACCTTTTCCCCTGTTGCCAAAATTGAAGTTGTAATATTATTTCTTGCCTATGTTGCATATAAGAACTACAAATTTTATCAAATGGATGTGAAGTTAGCCTTTCTAAATGTGTGAGTTAGAAGAAGAGGTATATGTTGAATAGCCAGATGGATTTCAATTGACTGATAAGGAAGACATGGTTTGTTGATTAAAGAAGGCTCTCTATGGACTCAAGCAAGCTCCTAGAACCTAGTATGCTAGACTATATAAATACTTACTAAAGCTTGGATTCAATAAAGGTATTGTTGACAACAACTTGTATTTCAAGTTGGATCATGATAAAGAGTTGATTATTGAAGTCTTTGTTGATGACATTATTTTTGAAGGAGATGATGATCTATGTATGAGGTTTGCTGATGAAATGAAAAGTGAATTTGAAATGAGTATGATTGGAGAGATGAAGTTCTTTCTGGGATTGCAAGTCACTCAGTTAGACAATGGTATTTTCATATCTCAGTCCAAATATGTGAGAGAGTTTCTAAAGAAGTTTGGCATGGAAGACTCAAAGCTTGTTGGTACACCCATGGTAACTGGATGCAAGTTAACATAGAATGATTATTCTCCTAAGGAAAATCAAACACGATATAGGTCAATGATTGGTGGATTTCTCTACTTAACTCAGACTAGACTAGACATCATGAATGTTGTGTGTATGGTTGCTAGATATCAAGCTGATCTAAAAAAATCTCATGTAACTGTTGTAAAGAGAATTTTTCAGATACCTAAAAGGAACAGTTGATTTTGGGCTTTGGTATCCTAAAAATGATGATATTACTTTGAGTACCTATACTGATGTGGATTGGGTAGGAGATACAAATGATAGAAAAAACACAAGTGGTTGTTCCTTCTTCATAGGGAAGAAGATGGTGTCTTGGTTGAGTAAAAAATAGAATTCCATATCCCTATCTATTATTGAGGCAGAGTATATTGCTGCTAAAAATAATTGTACTCAAGTGTTGTGGATGAAAAAGATGTTGAAAGACATCAAATTAGCATATGATGAGCTTACTGCCATATACTATGAAAACACAAGTGCAATAAACATATCGAAGAATCTAGTGCTACACTTTAAGACCAAGCATATATCAATCAAGTTTCACTTCATGAGGGAGAAAGTGAGTGAGAAAGAAGTCTGAGCGGAGTATGTGCCTACCAAAGAACATATTGCAGACATTTCACCAAGTCGTTGCCAAAGGAGAATTTTGAGTATCTTAGAGGGATGCCAGGGGTGATTACCCCTCCTAATATGAACTAGAGATGCATTTACTTGCATCAATATGTGTGTTTCATAGCTATATTATGATCCGGATTGATGTTTTTGTGGCTTCTACTCAAGGGGAGTAGTCAAATGTGCAGATATGTGGTTCAGAGCTAGTATGTGGAAAGATAATGCTTATCTTGTCCATTGATGTTAAAGGGGGATAAGAGTAATGTGAAAAACTGGTGATTATCTAGGGAAAAGAGCCTTGTGAGGAGAAGATCATGTGAACAAGTTGAGGAGAAGAGTCAAAATATAAGGAAGAGTAAGTACTGATTGAGTGTTGTGTTGATGGTATTTTTCACATCATGTGTTACCATAAATGAAAAAGGGGGAGATTGTTGGATGTTGTGGTTGTGTTGTTGATATGTGGTTGTCATTGATGTTGAGGATATTGAGAAAATTGTAAAAGAAAGAGTTGTAGGTTGACAGTGGAATAGTGAAGGTCATGAAGGTGTCTTGCTTAGTACGTTGATGATCAATCATTTTGGATTAAAGGGTATATTTCTGAGTGTATCTAGTTTATCCACCGGAAGTTTCAGAGGTTTGCGTGAAGATTTGATCATGTTATGAACAGTTGTGTTTTAACAGTTTTTATGTGGTTTCAGTTAGTGTTCCTGATTGAATTTGATGTGATTTTAGTAATTTCAGTTGTTGAGGATACTTCTCTATTGATTCTTTGTGCTTATGTATGTTTCTAGATCATGCTCTATCTTTGTTGCACGTCTGCGTTGATCAATGTATTTGTGGTCGGTGATTTTCCTCTTGTGTGTTTGGGTTTTTATGTTCTTGGCTGACATGGTGGTTGTAACATGATGTGGATCCTTGGAGATTAAAATTTGAATGTTTGGCATGCTCGAGGATGTTTTTTTGGGCCACAATATAATATTGGTCGATGATGTTTGATTTGAATTAAAAATTTACTTGTAAATTTGGGACAACATTGTGTATATGTTTTATATTTCATATTTTATTCTAGTCGACGAAGTTATTGATGTAAATCCATGTTGCAGATATATATGAGCAGTTTTTTGTGTGAAGTTAAGTTGTGTGTGTGTGAGAAGAGGAAGAGAAAGTGTGCAAATAGTGATCTAATCATTCGATTGTAGAGCAGAGGGTGAAGAAGTTTGAGTGAGGTGTGAAGGAGTATTTTTGTGCTTAACCGGAACTGTAATCAGGCTTATGTAGAAGCTATTTTCTCAGTTCATACCTTGTGGATCTAAACTGAATTTCTATAAGATAATGTGCCTTCCTTGGGTAGTGAGCCCTCTTGTATTTGAGTAGTGAGCTCTAGGTAGTGTGCCTAAATACATGTGCATTCCCATTATTCTTCTTTATCCTTTTAACAGGGTGTAATATTGTGGACTGACATCCACCATGGTTTTTCCCCTAACAGGGTTTCCATGTAAGAATCTCGACGTTCTCTATGTTTCTAATGTGTTGACTGTCTTTGGTTTATTGTTCATTCATCAGATCTGAAATTAAGTAAAGTTTAAAAAGTTTAAATATTATGTGACAATTGAATCATCCCCCTCTCAGTTGTTTGTCCTTGTTTTTCCAACAATAATCATTAAATGATCAATTATCTTTTGATGTTTGTTAGGATTTTCCATAAAAATATATAGTTTATTAGGCTTATGGATGCAAAAGGACCAATTAATACATAAATAGGTATAAATAAAGGAAGGCAGGCCCAAAAAAGTGTGAAAATGCAAGGGTATGCATTTTACTACACTATAATTTTCTAGATGCGGTTGAGCTATGCCATATTTGTTACATTCATCCCATCTGATGTCACATTGTGATGATGACCATGCTCGTGGAGTAGTCACATTCAGATACCTCTTCATTCCATTTACCTACAGGGGAGACCACCATTACCCTCGAGGATGTGTGGAGGATTCTTTACATACCTATCCATGGTGAGCTCATTACATACTTCATTCAACGGGGTACCCATGCTATGTGGCATGTACTTGGTGTAAGACTCTTGGAGGTTCGATAGTCTAAGATAGATTTATCAGAGTTTGTTGGCAGTGTCAAACCTGTTTCCCTTGTTCTTTGTGATTTGATTTTGAACCTAGTTGTTCCTAATGGGAGAGGTAGCTAGTTCCCTATTGGATGGGGTATATGTATTGAGGAGATGCTTGAGCATGGGACTAGATATGCATGGGGTCCATGTCTCCTTGCTCACTTCTATAGAGATATGCATGAGGTTGCATATCAAGGTGGGAAATCCATTTCTATAGGTGTCTCTCTTTTACATGTATGGGCCTAGGAGGACATTGTAGTGACATGACCTGATGGTATACAGGATCGTTCTGATCGTGATCTATACTCCTATCGTTATGGAGATTTTCTACATTATACCTTTCCTGGGGAGCTTTCATATTGGCATTATGTATTCGATGGCATGCCAAGTTTTGTATAGAGACCATATATGGATTGTGATTCCTGGTCAGAGGATCAGGAGTAGCTAGTATACTATCAGCAAACTAGATGGTTGATTGGTCACTCTCACTCTCTTCTAGAGTAATATTTACCTGACAGAGAATGAAATAAGTTTGGAGAGAGACAAGGCCAGTTTCTTGATGCATATGAGGCTCATTTTGGTCAAACCACCAGAGAGGTCTAGGTATGGGGTCATCAGGTTGACAGAGATGCTACTATTACTACATTTAGAGTGCTTGCCCTAGTCAGATGGGGTTGGCCAGTGGGTTTAGAAGATCCAAGTTACACTCCTGATTTTGATTAGTGGTGGGCACAATGTGTGCCATTGAGATTCATAGATCCCAATGATGATCCTATAGTTGGTAGGGTGGTCATGACCGGTCGATGTCGAGAGAGACAATGTCTTGATATTCTATTCAAACAGCTTGATCAGGTCTGACAAGATGAGGCACAAGGTCATCACGTGTAGGTTCAAGGATAGGTTCCAGGTCCCCCTCCACCACTTGGGGTTGGAGGTTCTTATTTGGTTGTAGAGATAGGGAAGAGATAGGCCTTAGAGGCACAACTTGTCATAGTGATAGCAAAGCAAGATGGCTTCAGATCCAAGCGATATACAAAGATTGGGCACCATCTAGTTGTTGAGACATAGTTATATGCCATCGCCATAGAGAGGGATAGTTTGAGGAACGATCATGATAGTCTTTGTGCTGAGTAGGATTAGTAATTACAAAGGGCTACATACTACCAGACTACGTATGATGCTTTTTTTCCTCGTGCATAGCGATGGCTGAGATTCATAGAGCCTAGTATTTCAGGTGGTGGTGCTGAGTCAAGTGGTCATTTTATCAAACAACCAGATCCAAATGGTGATCTGCAACCTGGTCTATAGAGTCCTCCCTTTTCCACTGGGTAGTGTTATATGTGTACTTGATCTTTATGATGTTTATTGCTCAGAGACTTCATATTGTAGACATGATTTTGTATATACATTCATCGGTCTGGTCGAGGCCTCATATATATGTATTATTTTTTATTATCCTATCACACTTGTTTCATTGATGATGATATATATGAGATATACCTTCTTTGATTCGGCTCATTTATATGTTTATGTGATGATCATGGATGACTATGTATGACGATGTATGTTTATATATGTTTTTGTACTTTTTTTTATGTATGCATATGATGTGGAAAGATGGATCATATTTTATATCATATGATGTTTTATAATGGATGATCAATATATCATTTTGATATATGATGTTTATATGATGTTGATATATGATGGATGCATTCCCTATACATTATACATGATGTGTTCATTTTTTAACTATCATCATGATATGTATTGACAACATTGTGGATGTAGGATGGACATGGTACTAATCATATGGATGGATGTTAGTTAGAAGAAATATTTGATGATGGATAGAAATTTGATGTTGTTAGTACTGATGAGTATTGATTTTACTTTTCTTGGAGGCTTCATATTTTGAACAATCTTGTTTGATGTATCAAACAGATACAATGCACCATGGTATTAATGACCAAGGTGACATTGTATCCATTGCATGGACTTTGAATCAACATACCAAGCGTATTTTTTCTCATACTCGACATACACAAACTTTGTTTAAAGTATATGGTTGGGTTATGTTAAAACATGTTGAATCAGTAACACAAGAGGTATTAAGCACCTAATATGCCATTGCTTCATGAAAGCTTCAAAACAACTTCCATACACTCAATAAAGTAAGTATTCGCCATGGTAATTTCACAAAAACATCTTACAATTAGATAACTAAAATGACACTCAATTTCCCCCATTCCTTCTTCTATAAATCCTTATGGACATCCTCAAGAGATCCTAGGAATGAGTCAATAAAATAAATTAGAAAGATAAGACTATAAAAAGATAAAAAAAAAGTTTTAATATCACTTTCCATATCTATTTGAGGTTTTAGGGCTATTATCCGTTGTTGATCATGTCTATTGTAGGAATGGATCCATTAAGGAATATCTCAAGATGTTGGTAAGTTGTCAGAAGTTAGGTAGTTAATACTTTGGCATTGTTTTTGTCTATTTTACAATCAAATCTTTGTGATTGTTTGCTTGAAAGTTCTAACTGTTGATGTTTGCTCTTTTTGTTTGTCTATTTTGCAAAGAGTGATTATGATGATTTTTTTATTATGAGTGAGAATTTTATTGTGGATTGTGATGATGAAGTAGGGATTTGTTTGATTTTTCTGATTTTTATGATTTTTTTTAAAATTTTCAAGGGACTAACCTAGGGCCTCAGGGGCTCATCAAAGATAAGCTTTTCCTACATTGTACATACAAAGGATCGTAGTTCACTTGGTTTGAATATTTTTGATCTTTTTCGTTTTGTGAATTTTTTTGGATTTTGTGTATTTTGACTAAGTTGAAATAAAGCATGATAGAACCCTAAGGGGACTGACCTATGACCTTGGGAGATGCTAAGAGATAACCCTTGCCTACATTTTACACACAAAGACCACATAGTTCGATTGGTTGACTCAAAGCATTTTTTTTTTGGGATTTGAACAACATTGATAACTTGGATTGATATTACACTTTTGTTTCTATAGGATATGTTGCGGGAAATCTACTTGAACTAGCTATGAGGTTCAAGCAAATGTTAATATCTTAGACTATTAGAGTGAATGAATAATCCAATGATGTTTTTCAAATGTTTTTTATTTTTTGTTGTTTTTCAGATGTTTTTGATTTTGTGTTTTTTTGGATGTTTTTGATTTTGTATTTTTGAATAAGTTGAAATAAAGCATGATAGAAACATAAGGGGACTGACCTATGGCCTTGGGGGCTTATCAGAGATAAGCCTTTCCTATGTTGTACACGTAGAGACCACATAGTTTGACCAGTTAACTCAAAGAATAATTTGTTTTGAGATTCGAACAACATTCATAACTTGAATTGATATTCTACTTCTATTTCTAGAGGATATGTTGTGGGAAATCTACTTGAGCTAACAGTGAGGTTCAAGAAAATTTTGATATCTTAGAATTTGTTGAGTGAAGGAATAATCTAAAGTTGTTTTGTTTTTTCTTGTTTCTTGGTTGTTTTTTATTTTGTTGTTTTCTAGTTGCTTTTTTTTTTTTCTATTTTTTGACCATGATAGGACATGTGATGATCTAATCCACAACTAACTTTGGGAAGTTTCCCTAAGTTTGAGACAAGACTACTTTCCTAAATTAGTACCAAGCCATGGTTGGACACATGTTTTATTATGAGACATATGGGTGGATGTTGTGCATAGTACCGATAGATAATGATGCAAGCCTTATTCAAACATAACACTTTTTTTCCAGGTTTTCACTACAGTACCTATTCTAGGAGCACCACAAAGTGGTTTTCACTCAAGGAATGTTTTATTTCTCTTTACTATTTTTCTTGTTTTTTGATCTTTTTGTATTTTTTATGTTTTTCATTTTTTTGGATTTTTACCCTTTTTCCTAGGGTATTTTGGTGTGCTTCATGTGTAGAACTTCTTGAGGTGGCTGCTATTCAGCGGTTCAACTAAGGGTTGTTCTTCAAGAGTAGCCAACTAATATACTCCTAAGCCATAGCTTGTTGTGATGACAAATGGACCCAACCAGTTGGGTTTAAATTTTCCTTTTCCATCTTGATTTAGTTGTACCTTTTGATTCTTCTTGAGGACCAAGTCACCAACTTGAAATTTTGTCTTTAATTTTCTTATCATAGCTTCATTTGAGCTGATTTTGATAAACCTGGAGATGGTTTAACGTGCTCAAATTCCTTTCATCTAGGATCTCCAATTCATTTAACCTGGTGTTGATGGTTGTTTATGCATAACAACTTAGACAAGATACAAGTATCTTATCTCTCTTGAAAGGTAGATCTCTATCGGAAAGCCTCAAAAGATAACCCCAAGGTCTCTAATGTCAATTCTTGACAATGCATAAAATAGCTCAGATAATATGTGAAAATGTTGGTAATCACAAGGGGCCTTACATAGCAATGACTAGAGGTTTCGAAATCATCAAATATGACAATATAGTGATACTTTGGTTCCTAAATTAACCCAAATTTAAAGAAACAACAAAAGGGACAAAGGGTTCATGAGGGATTGCAAGGGAAACAAGCTAATCTAAAGGCCAACAATGCAAATGACTAACACTTGAAGTGGACCAATTCTTTTAAAACTAAATCTTGCTAAACCTAGATAAAACCTTGCAATATCACAGGGATAGTGCAATCTTCTAAGGAGTATAAAGATTTTCAAATCATGAAAGTTCATACAAATCAATCTTAATGATCCAAGATGAATAAACCTTCAAAACCAAACTTAACATACAATATTCAAGCCCAGGCTAACTTTACACAACTTACAATCAACAAGCTGCTAAATGTATGGACCTTGAATTGCTTAAACACCTCAAATATTCAATCATAAACACTATTGTATCATACCCAACTTCAAAATCTAACATGAAACTAATAAATTTTAAGCAATTTAAAGATAAAGATAACTAGAACCATGCAGAGTAAAGAAAAACAAGAAAGATCACCACAAAACAATGTCTTTGCTTATATTGCTCCACCAAATTTGTAACAATTCCATATCATCAATGTTCAACACTTTGCTCTCAAAATAATGCTAACTCCTAGCTCAAATATTTCTATTACAATGATGCTCAACTTTTCTAGCAATGTCTAACCCTCAAAAATGAAGCAAGAGCCTCAATTTATAGGCAAGAATCCCCTTGGCATCTCATAATAGGGCTCACAATTATGGGGCGGCCATGCATTCAAATTTGGCAGGTCAAGATTGGCCATGCAAGGTTGACCAAGTATATATCCTAGAAAAAGACAAAAAAAAAGGTAGCTAGAACCCGTTAGTGGGGCCCAAAGGCAACTTAAAACTTCTGAACATGCTCCATTTCAGGATTGTAACTAAAAAATGCCACCTCTAGCCTATCTATCATGGTTCCTATGTGGCAGCAACTTGTATAGCTCCCTCTGCCTTGTCAACATCCAATTTTTTAATCAAATCTTTAACTGTTTCTAGAATTTTTTCTGCTTCTACTGAGTCCGGAACTAGAATGAATCTGACTCTGGCCTTGTACCCTTTGAATTCATCTAAATGTTGCATCATTACTTTATTTCATTCAACTTGTAATTCTTGGTATCTATCCAATCTGGAAATGTATATGGCAACATACTCTAAGTGATCCTTTTCTATCGGGCCATTCTCAGAAGGAGCGTAAACTTCATGCCACCATGCCTACAATGTCATTACATTCATATTTTTTTGTCCAATCTTCTTCCTTCCTGTCACTATTTCTAGGAAAGAAATGCAGCCATCATGTATTTCTTTTATCTTTCCTTGTATCTTTGCAATCTTCTTTAGGACCTTGGACAAGAGGTCTTTCCTATAATTCGAGGTTTCCAGCCATCCTTTAACTTTTTCAAATACATATTGAGGGGAGACGTCTTGTTGTGCCAAGTGATCCTTTGGTATTTGCAAAATATTTTTCAGCTCATCCGTAGTTGACTCATCAAACTTCTTGTAGTCTACAGTAAACTGTGAAATATGTAGAAGGAAATTGGAAGCATCTGTATGAACTTGTAGAATTTGTTCAATTTCCCCATCCCCTCTATTACTTACGTCTTGGAGCCACTCCTGGGTATGATGAATTGAACTCTTCAACCTCTCAATTTTAGAAACTGATTCCTTGGAAAACAACCCCTTGGGAATTGTACTTTCACTACCTACAACCTGTAGTGGTTTCATCAAATGTTGAACATACCTATAGACATCTTACAACTACTTCTTAAACTTATCCTTCTCTGCAGTTTCACTGTCCAACCTTCTAAGAATTGCCTATGAATTTTCTTGAAATTCCTCCTTTTCCTACTCTTTGGTAGTTTTCCCTCGGTTAATAGTCTATATGTGGTAATCTAATGGTTGGATCTCATCCTTGAATTTGTTAGCTGGAGGGACTGCTACATGGACAATTTTGTTGTTGAACTCATCTCGTGCAATCTTTCACATAGTCCGCAGCCTTTTCCTCTACTTAGGCTACCCCCACTATTCCAACAACTTGTCCCATCTTAGATTTTCTTCCTACATGATTATAGGTTTCTTGTTCGTTTCTCCATCCATTTTGGGACAATGGACTATTCAACATTATCTCCTACCAAGGAAACCTCTCGTTCACACTTATCTTGTCACGGTCTATCCATAATTTCTTTACATCCTTTTCAATTGAAGGTTGATCCTCTTTCTCATTACCAACATTCTTCACCGAAGACTTGGACTATTCCTCCTAAAGCACTCTAGGTTCCACATTTCTACTGTGTGCATCAAAATCCAATGATCCCAACTCTCACATCATTTTTTTCCATTCCTCGTTAGTAGGGGTGGAGACTTCATCATCCTCCGACTCATGCTGCTCGAGATTGTTGGATATTTTTCCTTCTTCATGAATTGCCTCCTCGAATATTTGAACCTTTTGAGGAGGGGAGTTGTTTCCAACATTCACTTCTTCCTCCTGATCATCAATAAAAAGTACTTCCTCACTTTTTACTCCCTCCTATACTTCCTTTGTTGGAGATGAATTTTGCTCAGAAGGGCTCTTTCTTACATATACTTGAGGCTTTTCCCTAGAAGTGTCCATCTCCATGACCCTAGCTGAAGAGGGGGCATCGGTGTCAACACACCCTTTCTTGGCCTTTTCCATCTTTTCCCTTTTAATGACAAGCCTCCTCTCCCTTACATATTGAGGTGTCTCATCCTATGTCATTGTAATGCCATCTTGAGGAGTTTTCTTGGCCATGGGAGATAGTTTCTCACCCTATTTTACCTACGTTTGGCTTCTAGTTCTCCTCTTTATTATCATTGGTTTGTTACCTCTGTGCTCTTTAGTACCTTGGGACTCAGACACATCATCCTTTCCTCCATCAGTTCCTCCTTCAGAATGAGACTCCATGTCTCCCATCATGTCATACATGAATTTGACTCCATCTGCTTCCAATTCTTGCACCTTTCCTTTTACCCATTGTCTTGAATATTCCTTGAATGGTTCAGTTATTCAGTCAAGATCCATTGCTTATTCCACAGAAAAAATTATTTGTGGCAAAGCCTTGTTTCTATAAGGTTTATAATCACGTTGTTGAATTAGATTCACGTTTTCATCCTGCACCTAATCGAGAACTTCCACTATCCTATACATCCTTATCATCTTGAGAGACATTTAAGAGAACCTTCTTTTGAGAACATCGAAGTCATCCCTACAATTTTCCCAATAGTCCTCAATATGGTCCACATGCTAGAATGTCCTATTAGCCAATTTCATGGCTTTACCATATGGGTCAAAATTATTCCTATTTGTGTGGGAGTCGAGCTAAAACTTTTCCATTTCCTTTTCTAAATGTTGGGAACTTTGAATGGAAGGACATGATTCCAGAGTCCCAATTGTCAGTGGAAATTCAAACCCTAAACCTTTCTTTTTCACATCAAACTGTGGAATTTCCTCAAAGGGCATCATCTACCTTGTCAGCTCTCACATCAAAAGATTGTTGGTTGGGTACCTAGGTAATCTGAGTGGAACGATAGGGGATCCATGTACTCATATGTATGAAAACTTGGGAAACTGTATGAACCATTGTCCATGTTGCTTGATTAGGTCCATAGCATCTATGGTTATCCTAACATGAAGTGTATTCTATAAAAAACTTGGAATGAACATGAAGAAGGCAGTGTTCGCCCTTCTGTAATTGGAAGTCTTATGTTGTAACTGAGGATATACATTCCAAATTTTTTCTTTCCCCAACACCCCCTTGTAGTTCAAGCCTTTGTACTTATTCTTGTATGCCAATATATACACCAAATATGATGTCATAGTGAATTTTTTAGTTTCCTATACACTTCTCAACTGAGAATCCAAATTGTTTCTTATGATCCTCGCCCAGTGATAAGCCCTTTTGGCCATAATTCATGTGATGGGGAATAACATCCAAGACTGGAAGATGTGAGCCTGCTCTATTGCCATTACCCTGTCCAGGAGATTTATCATATCATGGTATTCCATTTTGAAGTCACTTCTATGTAGTTGCTTGGGAAGCTTGGAATAATGAGGCTTCAACTTGAGTATCTAGTTGTTGTTCATGATCTCTAATATGCTATTTGGATTTTCATCATAAAACTTAGTTTCTTCACCTATGTTTATCTCTTCAATCAAGTGGTCGTGTGAAGAAATATTGAAGACTTCTACAATGGAATCTTTAGTGAGATTTTCCATGATCCTTCCTTGTGGGCCAATGATGATTCTCTTGCTGGAGTCATAATTTTTTGTGCATTCCAAAATCAGCTCTAGTGACAACTATGTTGGAGGGAAACCAACAGCTTGGGCTAGACCGGTGTGGGTGAGGACTTGAGCTAACTGAGTAGGTGCTTCACCAGACATCCTTTTGTGAAAATCCTCATAATCAACATGCCCCATGTTCGTTTCTCCAATGTTTGACCAAGGTGATGCAATCCTAGACTCTGGCCAAATACCTTTAAAATCATACTTCATTCTTTCCTGCCTCTTCATGACCTCCTCTTGCACTAGAGTAGCCTTCGTCTTCTTATCGAGACTCACTTCACCTTGCATCTATTAGAGGAAGACAACAATTACCAAGAGGCAACTAATAACATATTCCACCAATACAAGCCTTCCCACCAATGATATTTTGTAAATGCAAACAAGATGATATTGTCAAGTGCATATTGAGGATGTCATTGTGAAAACATGGGAAGATCAATCTAGCTCATTAACGAAATAGACTAACATAAGAATAATCAATGAATGCAAGTTCAAATGAAATTGATCCATTTCACACTTAAAATGTCGAACCACCCCAAATAAGAAATTTTAATCATTAATATGCAACAAATGACTTCATTCCAAAGATCAATTCACACCAATTTGAATGTTAAATCATCAATCAAGCTCATCCAAACCCAAGTGGGGAACCGTAGGCAAGACATGACTGAGGTCAAGTAATCCGAGCTAGCTCAGATTTACTGGCTAGACTATGGTTCGGTGAATCCGAGCTAGCTTGGATTAGCCGAATTTGGCCAATTTTCCTTGTTTCAATTTAAAATCGTTGTTAAATGCTATTTGAGATGTAATATCATAGTGAGAGGATGATTTCCAAGGTGAAGATCACGTCACAAGTTCATTCTTCAAGGTTAGATTGAGGCCCGAGAAGTGAGTTTTAAGTTCTGATCATAGAAGGGTGAATTTTGGCTAATCCAAGGTACCTCGTATTAGTCAACAAGATTAAGGTTCAGCTAATCCAAGGTACCTTGGATTAACCGAACTTTTCCCATGTCAAAAATTTCTAATGAAAAAACTCAGTCAGCTCAAAATGCCACGCCATGACCACATTTGACATCACTATTCGAGTTTATCACTTGCTTGGAATGGGTGAAACAACTAAAAATCATTGTAACCCAAGTTGCTATCAATAAAACTACGAAGTCAAATGCTAGGGTTTCAAAATGTGACAGACAAAGAGCCAAGGGCTTAACCAGTCTTCCAATACATCTTCCAAATCAACAGAAAATGCCCCCTTCCCAATCAGCATTAGCATCAAACTCCACATGGTTTCCTCGAATGAAAGTCCTAGTTTTGTTCAAATGGACGTGCCCTAGAAGTGTGGCAAGAAAATCTAAAACAAACCCCTGAATCCAACTAAAGTTTAACATCATCATTCATAATGCAAGTTTTAGCAATGAAGTGAAAGTCACAAAGAAACCAATGCAAATTCAAGGGTAAAAAGAAATCCATTTGAACGAGATTAAAAACTCTTATATTTAGAACGTGAAAAACCCAAAAGAATACTCATCGATCCACACAAAGAGGTTACTAGATCCATGACCAAGGCTCCTGTTGAATGAAACTTGAAATAGAATAGATGGAAAACTGAAATCACAGGAAAATCACCTCAAACCAACCCAAAAAAGAGGGGTATCAATGAGGAAAGCATGCACAAATGGGAGGAATGAAGTTGTCGTGAATAATCCATAATGAAATCTATAAAGTCACAATTAAAGTACAAAGGAGACAAGTTTCCCAATCAATCATCAAATAGAAAGCAATTGACAAAATGATCGACCAAATGGTGTTATATTTCCCAAAACATCCCGCATTTAATACCAGACAGTACAGATTTGGGAAAAAGGCCTAGGCTCAAATTTTCAGCTAGTCTGAGGTAGCTTAGATTAGTCGGCTAGATTAAGGTTTGACTAATCTAACCTAGCTTAGATCAGCCGAACTTCTTTCGGGACTTAGCCAATTTTTTCCAAACACCAAAATTTCAAGTAGGGATCCTTCAAGGGGCTCAATTAAAGTCCAAATCTTGCCAAGAGCATCGAGATGGGGCAAAATGTTGAGCGCGAGGGTGAAGCAAGACCGAATACCAAAATGACCAAAATGACGTATCCCTTAAGGAGACAAAGTCAGGAGCCTATGACAAGCAAATGATGAAAGAAAAGCAGGAAAAGAGGGTCCCCGCCTCAGCAAGGCATGTGTACAAAAAAAAGTGCACAACAAATGGCAACTCTGCTAGAAATATGCTTCAGACCATTTCAATAGAAAATTGGAATTAGGAACCCATAACTCTGGTTTTTATCCTCACATCAAGTCACTTAATAGACAAAGTTTCAAAGCCAATGAGACAAGTAGACTCTTCCTGTGCTAGAATTCTAGTGTGTGTGTATGTATTCATTTCCTCCCCTTAGTTTTTGTGAAGAAATAAGATTAGTAAGGCGAAGCTACGTAAGAATTCTAACTTCAAAAACAACCTAGATTTAGCCTCATTGCCACTCAGGTGTCCATAGCCCCAATGAGGTCATCACTATAGTTCTCCCCAAACATATCTCTATTGTCATTCGGGCGTCCATAGCCTTGGTAGAGATATTTGGATACCCCTGATAAGTTGAGTCTAATTCTCTTGATATTCAGTATTTTCATTTCTTTTCTTTTCTTTTGGTTCTCTTTTATGTTCTTTTGATAGTATTTTCTTTTCTTTTCAACCTATGAACAATGAAGTTCATGCTCAAGGATGAGAATGATAGTGGCACTAAAGTAGAAATAAGATTTTTCACTTGACCAAGCCTTCCAAAGAACTTGCAACAACCTCAAGACTTTTAAGATGTGTTCGTAAAAGTAAGATTCAAGCACTTTTTGGGACTACTTAATCCAAGGGAAAATTCACTTTAGCATTCAAGTCCTTGAATAGAATATTTCTACCAAATCAAACTGGAAAAATGATTAAAGTTTGTAGAAGAAATACTTGAAATAATCCTAGGTATCCAAGCAATCGAAGCACAAGTGCAACACACCCAATAGAGGACAGGGAGACCCAAAACCCAAAATCAAAAGACCAAAACTGGGGAAAACCAAGACCCAAAACCAAAATAGACAAACCAAAAGAAGAAAAACCCTACACTAAATATTTATAGAGAAAAAGTCATAAAAAACTCAAGATTGGAAGTAATGCTTCAAATATTTCCCATTGATAGGCAATGGGACATCCTCTTGTGTGAAATTTTTTAGGCGGAAAGCATTCTCTCCCAATATCTCCAAGATTTGAAAAGGGCTGACCCAAAGTTTGTCGAATTTTCGTGTTCTCCCTTTTTATCATGTGTTTTGTCCTAATATAGGACCAATTCAGAGATTCTGAAAGCCTTAATACAATCCCTTCGATCAAACCATCTTTTAACAACACCCTAATGTTTAGCAAAGTTTTTGAGTGCTTCATCTCTCTTTTCTTCAAGGTGTAGAAGCTCAGCAAAATGAGCCTCATGTCAATCCCCTTCATCATAATAATCATTAATGAATTTTAGAGTGGGAATCTTAAGCTGAATAAGAAACATGGTTCAAAACCATACACCAAATGATATGGAGATGTCCCTATGGAATATTTTTGTCTAGTCCGATCTGCCCAAAGAGAAAATTTGAGCTAGGTGTGCAAATCTTTGGGGTTTCTTTCTAACAGTTTGCGGATGACCGCCATAAGGTTTTTATTAGTTGATTCAGCCAAACCATTTCCCTATGGATAATAATTTGAAGCAAACTTTATGATTATTCCATGATCAAATTCCCATCTAGAAAACTTCAAGGAAGCAAAAGAAGGACCATTATCACAAACAAGAGCAACAAGACAGCCAAAGCGATTAATAATACCTAATTCGAGGAAGTCAATTACCACTTCAGAAGTACACTATTTACAAGCAAGAGCCTCAGTCCACCTAGTAAAGTAATCAGTTACAATGATAATATACATGTGGCCTACAAAAGAAGTTGGGTTGATTGGACCAATGAAGTCCAACCCCCACTGCAAGAATGGTTTTACCTTGATCACTGGCTGGAGTGGCATTGTTGCTTGTCTCTCTCTGCTTGCCCTAGTCTAGCACACATGATAGGTTCTTACATGATTGTGGGAATATTTGAACAAATTTGGCCAATAGTAACCTACCCTCAAAATTTGATTAGTGGTAGCTGGAGTAGAACTGTGGCTAGTGCCATACTTATCATGGAATTTAGTTATCACTCTCTTAGCTTCCTTCTTACTAAGACAACGAAGGTAAATACCCTCATCATTTTTCTTGTATATCACCACACCCTTTAGCATGAAACTATCACTCTTCAAACACAAAGTTCTTCTTTGCATTGGGTTTAGGTGATCTGGGCATTTTTGATTTAGCAGATAATGAACAATGTCGTCGTACCATTCATCTAGGGATACCTCCTGTAGGTGATACTGCTATGATGTGATGTCTGGACCAATTTCATCCATGGTTTTTGTTAAACCCTATCCCCTTACAAGTTTCATGGGTTGTATGTCAATGTTGTATTCATGTAGCAATGTAACCTATCTCGCTCTACATTCCCCTAACTCATTTTGCATCGACAACAACTTGACTACTAGATTCAGCACTATGGAATAAACCTTATTTCTCATAATTTAGTGCCTAAAATTCTTCACACATCTCACCAAGGAATAAGCCTACTTTTCTACGCTTGCATATTTCAATTTTGCATCTTTTAAGGGGGTGCTCATAAAGGCTATGGGTGAACTCATAAAGGCTATGGGGTGTTCACTTCCTTGGTCATATTTCTGGGTCAGTATTCTGGCACAAGAATGCTCAGATGCAAATGAGTATATGTAAAAGGGCTTAGAATGATCAGGACTCACCAATACTGGGGCCTTAGCTATTGGCCTTTTAATTTTTGAGAATGCTTCTTTTGATTCAACATTCCACTCCACCTTAGCATACCACTTCAACATAGCATTTAATGGCTCTACTATTTCCGCGAAGTCAGTAATGAACTTTCTGACAAAATTAATCTTTGCAAAGAAAGATTTCATCTCCTTCTTAATGGCTAGAGGTTGAATCTTCAATAGGGCTTCTATCTGTTTTGGATCAATTGATATACCCCTCTCTGAAATCACATGGCCCAATAGTTTCCCCTCAGTTACCCCAAAAATACACTTTTTGGGGTTTAGGGAGATGCTAAATTCTTGACATCTTTGGAACACCTTACAGAGATCCAAAATATGATCACCATGATTTTTTGAGAAGACAATTAGGTCATCCATATAAATAATGATGCACTTTCCAATGATGTCCTTGAAGGAAATATCAATTGCCCTCTCAAAATTCACTCTTGTATTTATCAACCCAAAGGGCATCCTTCTGTAAGCAAACGTACCCCATTTGGTGGTGAAAGAAGTTTTATGTCTATCCTCATATTGTACCATGACCTGGTTGTATCCCGAATACCCATCTAGGAAAGACATCATCTGAGATCCATTGACGATTTTCAGTACCTCGTCTAATGATGGGATGGGATAATTATCCTTCTCGAAAGCACGGTTGAGATTTCTAAAGTCAACACAAAGCCTGATCTCTCCATTCTTTTTTCTTACCAGAACTAGGTTTGCAACCCAAGTAGATTATCTTACTAGAAATATGATGCAGGAACATAATAGCTTTTGTATCTATTTCTAGATGATCAGTTCCAATAAAGAATTGATCGGTCTTTTCCTCTATCTAAAATATTTGAAACCTAGCTTGAGGGGAATGGTGTGCATGATGATTGATGTATCATAGGTTTTCAATTCCTTGTAACTCCAAGCTATGACATCTTGATAAGTACGGAATGCATCTATTATTCCTCTTCTTTCCTCCAGTGTACATACTTTCCTGATGAATACATTCTTGGCATTGTCTGGGGTGCCCATATTGTGTGTGTCACACTGACTGTTGATTGAATCCTTCTTACTTTGCTGCTCTAAATCCCTAATCCTATGCATGTCAAAAATACTTTCTAGTTGAACCATTCCCCTTGGAATCGTATTCTTCTTCAAATTAAGAACTCCTTCAAGGTCCATTTCTACTTCTTGAAGCTCCACTTCATCAATAATCTGTGTAGTAAAAACATCTAAATTTGTGATAAAATCCTGAATATGTTTATCATCCTCAAATACCTGGAAATTGGTTACACTGTCAGGTACTGAAGGCACTAGAGTAAGTTTCACAGTGAATCTCTTCAATCTTGAGATGGACAGGGGCTAGAGTGTACTTGCTTCTTGGGCTAAGGCATCTGCTATTTGGTTCTTGCTCCGGGGTATCAATTGAATGTTAAAAAAATTGAATCCTTCAATCAAATCCCATACCCTATGCCTATAATTGGTCATTCTCCTGTCATGGAAAGAGTATTTCCTTTTGATCTATTTAACTAACAACTTTGAATCTCCAAATACTTGCAGAATCTTAACCCTCTTCCTTAATTCCATAAGAAATCCATGAATTAAAGCCTCATATTCTACTACATTATTAGTACAGTGGAATTAGAGTCTATGTGTTGCAAAGGTCTTACCTTTAGGGCTGATTAGCTCAAATCCTACTCCAACACCCTATTTTGACTTTGATCCATCAAACCTAAGCATCCAATAGCCAACAATTCCTGTGCACTTCAATTTATCTTTTATTTTGCTACTATCATGCGGATTTTCCAAAGGCATTGAGTTCTTACTTTTAAAATCATCTTAAGTACCTTGTATACCGACCCTAACAGTAGGAGTCGGGTTAATGCATCTCTATATTTTCTTAACTATCATCTAGCGCAAGTAGCATTCTAGTTCTGAGTGAAAATAATTGTAGACCCTACACCAATTTGGGAGAAGTAGCTCCTCAAAATTCATATCTCCTCCCAATTGAATTTGATCTTCAATACATTTCTGAATAAATTCTTGAAAGCTATTCAACGGGCCTAACTGACTGTCTTCTTCATTACTGTTGTCCTCTGTAGGTTTAACTAATGTTCCAGTACTACTGGATTCTACCATGAGCTCTCTTGATGCACTCTATAACATGAGGATTTCCTCTATGTCCAATTCTGAAACAGGGGCTGCCAGTACATAATTTCCCATGCTAACTTCTGACACCAATATCTCATTAGAAGTATTATGGTATTCAGTGATTATGTACTTCATTCTAGGTTTTATTTCAATTTTGATCTAATTCGAGACTCCTTTCTAGGGAAGCCACATGTGGGAATGATCCGTAGATGTGTACCCATTCAAAGATTTGGTGAAATCCCTACTTAGAATTATACCATATGTATTAGGGATATCGGCCACTTGTATGTTGATGATCTGTTGAACTCTAGGATCTGATGCAATTTGCATGGGGATCATGTTTAATTCTCCTACCAGATTTACTTCCATGTTGTCTAACTGGGTGATTTTCTCTGAGAGGCTACGAGAGTGATTCCTAGGGCTTGAGAAACAACATATGGAATGATATTTGTGGAAGCTCTTGAGTCTAACAGGAAATTGTGTAAGTTTTTTCCAAAGATACAAACTAAAATCAGAAAAGGAGAGGTCTCAACTTTCCCTTGGAACAAACTAAAGGAAGTATCTACTTGGGCCACCTGACTTTTATCCTTTTCTTTCCCTTTGTCCTTAGATTTCATCTGACCTTGATCTCTTGATGGTTGCAAACTTGAAGCCCTTTCACTTGTCTCATTTACAAGCCTATTCTAAGGAATCACTCTAGGAGAAAAATACCCAAAAAAGGTCATTCTAATAGTAGGAACTCTCAATAATTCAAAGGTAGATAAACTTACCTTCAGCTTCTTGAGCTCATTGGAAACATATTCACCCAGTTGTTTGGGATTCATATCAAAGGAGGCATCCTTAGACTATTTTTTCAACCTTTCTTTACTTGCATCAATATTTCTCCCTTTCAAGAGCTCTGACTGCCCACCCTCTGAGAAATACTGGGTTGGCACGTGAGGGTAGGATGGATTTTTGCTTGCATTTGGATTAGGGGCATAGCAAATTTGTTCAGAGGAATCAAAGTAGTGAATGGGCCTCCAGCTTGAGGACTTCTATTTGGTCAGTTCCTCAAGTCATACTTCCTTGTAGGTTGTTGAAACATCTGGACCTCTTCAACACCTGCCTCTTCATCATCTAAAGGGCCATTGTCATTTTTTGTGTCATTTTGAAACAATTGTGAATTCTCATCCCCATTGCACACCTATTCTAGCTCCTTAGCTGATTCAATCACTTCTGGTTCAGGTGCATTTTCTTCGCCTCGTGGGAATGAGGGGTGATTTAATACCAATATTAGGGAATCATAAGGTCTAGATGGTACCAATTCTTGACCACTTGAGCTATTTTCTACCTCATATTGAAATATTGAAGCCACAGTTTGAAATTTTGGACAATCTAGTTCAGAATGTTGACTGGTCTTATGGATCCTACACCATCTAGAGAGAGTTGTCTCAGCCAAAAAGACACTACTGGAGGGTTTTTCTTCATTGAATGGTTGGTCTAGTGGGGTTGGGACACCTCCATTATTTATTCATGTATTCCAGGTTCTATTCTATCTAGGAGGCCACCTTCTGTCAAATCCTTGTCCAATTGATTGCCCTTTATGAAAATGTTGTCCAGACTAATGTCCTCTATCAAAGCTCTGCCTGTACCCCTATGTGGAATCTCTATTTTCTCTACTGTGACTAGTTTGCATATTTTTCTAAGGAGACTGAAGCTAACTATTCTGATTCCTGAGATAAGTCACTTCCAGATTCAACTTTTTCACATGTTTAGGCAACTCATCCAGCCTCTCTTTGTCCAGATTGATGCATGATGCTGACCCAACATTGTTTTGGGAACTTCTAGATGATCCTACTGGGTTGAGAGACTAGTTTAACACCTCATAGTTTTCCAAATAGGATGGGAAATTAGTTTGTTGTTGTAGATAAACAAGCTTGTTGGTGTTCTACAAATAATTGGGCATTGGTGGGGCCTGATTAAGTCGAGGACCCGAGTGTACAACCATAGGAAATTGTGCTATGGGGTTCAAGAGGGGTGTGTTATTAGTCAAGGATTGATTAAGCACCTAAACCTACCCCAGGTGAGCAACTAGTCCCAAAGATGGTAAAGGTCCTCATAAATGTTGTCTTAGATCAGTGATAACTTTGACCGCTTCATTGTATGTTGCAGGTAGAGTTCCAGGAGGAAGGTGGTTGTGAGGCTATTGAAAGCTTCATAATAGACCTCTAAGGAAGTAGCATTGCCAATAATGTATCGGGGTTGCAACCTAGTGTAAGAACAATGAAATTTGTTATTAAAGGACCCTATGGGTTCATTGACCTCTCTTTTCACTTTGGTGAACTATAGATAGAGCTCATTAGAACTAATAGGTATTTTGAACTTTTGCAGAAATGCATTTTCTAACTCAATCCAGTTATGGATGGAACCAACAAGTAAATGGTTGTACCAGTAAAATACATCTTCTGCTAGGGAGTATGGGAAAAGTCTATACGTGACATCTTCATGTTGTATTCCCCTATCTTTGAGGCAGGTCTAGAAAATCTGGATATGTTCTTCAGCTATCCTATTTGGATCATTGGCATGAAATTTAGAGCAAAAATACTCAAGGTTTTTGGGCATAACATGATAATAATTAAAGATCAAAGGAGATGGGTTGTTTTCCAATAAATCCATTGGTTGTTGTGGTGAAGGTGGTAGTGGTTGGCTAACAATAGGGGTTGTTGAACAAGAACTGCTTCCAAAACAGGGGCCACTTCAGAGTCTGATGATGAATGGTAAAATGCGGGTGAGAATAATGAAGGAGACAGAAAAGGCTAAGCCAATGAAGATTCGTCCCAGTTTTTGGTCCTCCTTGATCTGGTGGGAGCTTGTAATTCTTGAAAGTCTTCTTCTGTAGGTGTTGATTTGGTTATTCTTCAAAATGTCTTGGAAGAAATGGCTGATAAGAAGTGCTCCAACTTGCTTATTCAGCCCTCCTTCTAGCGCCAATCTGTTGATGGTGTTTTTTGCACAACTCAGACAAGATACAAGTATCCTATCTCTCTTGAAAGGTAGATCTCTATCGGAAAGCCTAAAAAGATAACCCCAATGTCTCTAACGTTAGGTCTTGACAATGCATAAAATAGCTCAGATAATATGTGAGAATGCTGGTAATCATAAGGGGCCTTATGTAGCAATGACTAGAGGTTTCAAAATCATCAAATATGACAATATACCAATGATTTGGTTCCTAAATTAACCCGAATTGAAAGAAACAACAAAAGGGACAAAGGGTGCATGAGGGTTTGCAAGGGAAACAAGCTAATCTAAAGACCAACAATGCAAATGACTAACACTTGAAGTGGACCAATCCTTTTATAACTAAATCCTGGTAAACCGAGATAAAACCCTGTAGTATCATAGGAATAGTGTAATCTTCTAAGGAGTATAAAAATTTTCAAATCATGAAAGTTCATACAAATCAATCTTAATGATCCAAGATGAATAAACCTTCACAACCGAACTTAGCATACAATATTTAGCCTAGGCTAACTTTACACAGCAACTTACAATCAACAAGCTACTAAAAGTATAGACCTTGGATTGCTCAAACACCTCAAATATTCAATCATAAACACTATTGTATCATACCCAACTTCAAAATCTAACATGCAACTAATAAATTTTGAGAAATTTAAAGATATAAGATAACTAGAACCATGCAGAGTAAAGAAAAACAAGAAAGATCACCACAAAACAATTTCTTTCCTTATATTGCTTCACCAAATTTGCAGCAATTCTATATCATCAATGTTCAACACCTTGCTCTCAAAAATATGCTAACTCCTAGCTCAACTATTGCTATTACAATGACGTTCAACTTTTCTAAGAATGTCTAACCCTCAAAAATGAAGCAAGAGCCTCAATTTATAGGCAAGAATCCCCTTGGGCATCCTAGAATAGGGCTCACAATTATGGGCCGGCCATGCATTCAAATTTGGTAGGTCAAGGTTGGCAATGAAAGGCTAACCAAGTATATATCCAAGAAAAAGATGAAAAAAAGGCAGCCATAACCCGTCAGTGGGGCCCACAGGCAACTTAAAACTTCTGAACATGCTCCATTTCAAGATTGTAACTGAAAAATGCCACCTCTAGCCTATCTATCGTGGTTCCTATGTGGCAACAACTTTTCCATCTCCCTCTGCCTTGTTAGCATCCAATTTTTTAATCAAATATTTAACTATTTCTAGAATTTTTTCTACTTCTGGTGAGTTCAAAATCAAAATGAATCTGATTTTGGCCTTGTACCCTTTGAATTCATCTAAATGTTGCATCATTACTTTATTTCATTCAACTTGTAATTCTTGGTATTTATCTAGTCTGGAGATGTATATGGCAGCATCCTCTAAGTGATCCTTTTCTATCAGGGCATTCTCAGAAGGAGCATAAACTTCATGCCACCATGCCTACAATGTCGTTACATTCATATTTTTCTATCCAAACTTCTTCCTTCTCATCACAATTACTAGGAAAGAAATGCAACCATCATGTATTTCTTTTATCTTTCCTTGTATCTTTGCAATCTTCAAGAGAACCTTGGATAGGAGCTCTTTCCTATAATTCCAGGTTTCCAGCCATCCTTTCACTTTGTCAAATACATCTCGAGGGGAGACGTCTTGTTGTGCCAAGTGATCCTTTGGTATTTGAAAAACCTTTTTCAGCTCATCCGTAGTTGATTCATCAAACTTCTTGTAGTCTGCAGTAAACTGTGAAATATGTAGAAGGAAATTGGAAGCATCTGTATGAACTTGGAGAATTTGTTCAATTTCTCCATCCCCTCTCTTACTGATTTTCTGGAGCCACTCCTGGGTATGATGAATGAAACTCTTCAGCCTCTCAATTTCAAAAACTGCTTCCTTGGGAAACAACCCCTCACGAATTGTACTTTCACTACCTACGACCTGTAGTGGTTTCATCAAATCTTAAACATACCTCTAGACATCATTCATCTACTTCTTACACTTCTTCTCTGTAGTTTCACTATCCAACCTTCTAAGAATTTCCTACGAAGATTCTCAAAATTCCTCCTTTTCCTACTCTTTAGTAGTTGGCCCCAGGTTAATAGTATGTATGTGGTAATCTAATGGTTGGACCTCATCCTTGAATTTGTTAGCTGGAGGGACTACTACATGGAAAATTATGTTGTTGAACTCATCTCATGCAACCTTTGACACAGTCCATGCCTTTTTCCTCTACTTAGGCTGCCCCCACTATTCCAACAACTTGTCCCAGCTCGGATTTTCTTCTTGCACAATTATAGGTTTCTTACTTGTTTGTTTCTCCAGCGATTCTAGGGAATTGGACATTTCAAAATTCTCTCCTACCAAGGAAACCTCCCATTCACCCTTATCTCGCTACAAACTATCCACAATTTCTTATACATCCTTTTCAATTGAAGGCTAATCCTCTTTCTCATTACCTACATTCTTAGCCGAAGACTTGGATTGTTCCTCCTGAAGCACTCTAGGTCCCACATTTCTATTGCGTGCATCAAAATCTGATTACCCCAGCTCTCACATCATTTGTTTCCATTCCTCGTTAGTAGGGGTGGAGACTTCATCATCCTTTGACTCATGTTGCTCAAGATTGTTGGATATTTTTCCTTCTTCACAAATTTCCTCCTCGGATGTTTGAACCTTTTGAGGGGAGTTGTTTCCAACATTCACTTCTTCCTCCTGATCATCAATAACAAGTACTTCCTCAATTTGTACTACCTCCTCTACTTCCTTTATGGGAGATGACTTATGCTTAGAAGGGCTCTTTCTTACATATACCTGGGGCTTTTCCCTAGAAGTGTCCATCTCCATGACCCTAGCTGAAGAGGGGGCATCGGTGTCGGCACACCCTTTCTTGGCCTTTTCCATCTTTTCCCTTTCAGTGACAACCCTCCTCTTCCTCACAAGTTGAGGTGTCTCATCCTCTGTCATTGTAATTTCATCCTAAGGAGTTTTCTTGACCATGGGAGATAGTTTCTCACCCTGTTTTACCTGCGTTTGGCTTCTAGTTCTCCTCTTTATTATCACTAGTTTGTTACCTCCCTGTTCTTCACCACCCTCTAACTTAGACACATCATCCTTTCCTCCATCATTTCCTCCTTTAGAATGATACTCCATGTCTCCCATCAACTCATATGTAAATTTGACACCATCTGCTTCCAATTCTTGCACCTTTTATTTTACCCATTTTCTTGAATATTCCTTCACTGGTTTAGTTATTTGGTCAAGATCTATTGTTTCTTCCTCAAATCAATTTATTTGTGGCAAAGGCTTGTTTCTATAAGGTTCATAATCATAGTAATGAATCAGGTTCACATTGTCATCCTACACCTGACCGGGAATTTCCACTATATTGTACATCCTTATCATCTTGAGAGACATTCGAGAGAACCTTCTTCTAAGAACATCGAAGTCATCCCTGTAGTTTTCCCAATAGTTCTCAATATGGTCCACATGCCAGAATGTTCTGCTAGCCAATTTCATGGCTTTACCATATGGGTCAAAATGATTCCTATTTGTGTCAAAGTAGAGCTCAAACTGTGTCATTTCCTTTTCCAAATGTTGGGCACTTTGAATGGAAGAACATGATTCCAGAGTCCCAATTGTTAGTGGAAATTCATACCCTAAACCTTTCTTTTTCACATCAAACTGTAGAGTTTCCTCAAAGGGAATCATCTGACTTGTCAACTGTAACATCAAAAGATTTTTGGTTGGGTACCTAGGTAATCTGAGCAAAACGACAGGGGATCCATGTACACGTATGTATGAAAGCTTTGGAAACTGTATGAACCATTATCCATGCTGCTTGATTAGATCCATAGCATCTACGGTTATCCTAACATGAACTGCATTTTGTAATAACCTTGGAATGAACATGAAGAATGCATCGTTCACCCTTCTGTAATTGGAAGTCTTATGTTGTAACTAAGGATATACATCCCATATTTTGTCTTTACCCAACACCCCCTTGTAGTTCAATCCTTTGTACTTAGTCTTGTGTGCCAACATATACACCAAATATGATGTCATAGTGAATTTTCCAATTTCCTATACACTTCTCAACTGAGAATCCAAATTTTTTCTTATGATCCTCACCCTGTGATAATGCTTATTGGCTACAATTCATGTGATGGGGAAGAAAATACAAGATTGAAAGGTGTGACCCTTTTCTATTCCCATTACCCTACCCAAGAGAGTTATCATATCATGGTATTCCATTTTGAAGTCACTTCTATGTAGTTGCTTGGGCAGCTTGGAATAATGACGCTTCGACTTGAGTATCCAAGAGTTGTTCATGATATCTAATGCCCTATTTGGATTTTCATCATAAAACTTAGTTACTTCACCTATGTTTATCTCTTCAATCAAGTGGTGGTGTGAATCAATATTGAATACTTCTACAATGGACTCTTCAGCGAGATTTTCCATGATCCTTCCTTGTGGGCCAATGATGATCCTCTTACTAGAGTTATAATGTTTTTCCATTCCAAAATCAGCTCTGGGCATAACTATGTTGGAGGTAAACCAATAGCTTGGGCTAGACTGGTATGGGTGAGGACTTGAGCTAACTGGGTAGGTACTTCACCATACATCCTTTTGTGAAAAACCTCATAATCAACATTCCCCATGTTCATGTCTCCAATTTTTGACCAAGCTGATGCAATCCTAGACTCTAGCCAAATGCCTTTAAAATCATACTTCATTCTTTCATGCCTCTTCCTGACCTCCTCTTGCACTAGAGCAGCCTTCATCTTCTTATCGAGACTCACTTCACCTTGCATCTTTTAGAGGAAAACACCAATTACCAAGAGGCAACTAATAACATATTCCACCAATACAAGCCTTCCCATCAATGATATTTGATAAATGCAAATGATGATATTGTCAAGTGTATATTGAGAACGCCATTGTGAAATCATGGGAAGATCAATCTAGCTCATTAATTAAATAGAATAACATAAGAATAATCAATGAATGCAAGTTCAAATGCAATTGATCCATTTCACACTTAAAATTCCAAACCACCCCAAATAAGAAATCTTAATCATGAATCTGCAACAAATGACTTCATTCCAAAGATCAATTCACACCAATTCGAATGTTAAATCATCAAACAAGCTCATCCAAACCCAAGTGGGGAACCGTAGGCAAGACATGATTGAGGTAGGTTAATCCAAGCTGGCTCGGATTTACTGGCTAGACTATGGTTCAATCAATCTGAGCTAGCTCAGATTAGCCAAATTTGGCCAATTTGCCTTGTTTCAATTTAAAATCATTGTTAAATGCTATTTGAGATGTAATATCATAGTGAGAGGATGATTTCCAAGGTCAAGATCATGTCACAAGTTCATTGTTCAAGGTCGGATTGAGGCCCGAGAAGTGAGTTTAAAGTTCTGATCATAGAAGGGTGAATTTCGGCTAATCCAAGGGTCCTCGGATTAGCTGACCAGATTAAGGCTCAACTAATCCAAGGTACCTTGGATTAATCAAACTTTTCCCATGTCAAAAAATTCTAATATAAAAACTCAGTCAGCTCAAAATTCCACGCCATCACCACATTTGACATCACTATTCGAGTTTAGCACTTGCTTGGAATGGGTGAAACAACTAAAAATCATCGAAACCTGAGTTGCTATCAATGAAACTACAAATTCGAATGCTAGGGTTCCAAAATGCGACAGGAAAAGAGCCAAGGGCTTAACCAGTCTTCCAATATGTCTTTCAAATCAATAGACAATGCCCCCTTCCCAAGCGGCATCAACATCAAACTCCAAATGGTTTCCTCAAATGAAAGCCCTAGTTTTGTTCAAATGGACATGCCCCAGAAGTGTGGCAAGAAAATCTAAAAAAAACCATTGAATCCAACCAAATTTTAACTTCACCATTCATAATGCAAGGTTTAGCAATGAAGTGAAAGTCACAAAGAAACCAACACAAATTCAAGGGTAAAAAGAAAGCCATTTGAATGAGATAAAAAACTCTCACCTTTAGAACGTGCAAAACCCAAAATAATACCTGTCAATCCACATGAAGAGGTTACCAAATCCATGACCAAGGCTCCTGTCAAATGAAACTTGAAATAGAACAGATGGTAGACTGAAATCACGTGAAAATCACCTCAAAGCAACTTGAAATAGAGGGGCATTAATGAGGAAAGCACGTGCAAATGGGAGGAATGAAGTGGCCACAAACAATCCAAAATGACATCTATAAAGTCACAATTAAAGCACAAAGGAGGAAAGTTTCCCAATCAATCATCAAATAGAAAGAAATTGACAAAATGATCAAAAAAATGGTGTTATATTTCCCAAAACATCCCACATTTAATTCCAGACAGTACAAATTTAGCAAAAAGGCCCAGGCTCGAATTAGCCAGCCAGATTAAGGTTTGGCTAATCTGAGCTAACTTGGATCAGCCGAACTTCTTCCAGGACTTAGCCAATTTTTTCCAAAGACCAAAATTTAAAGTAGGGATCCTTCAAGAGGCTCAATTAAAGTCCAAAGCTTTCCAAGAGCATCGAGATGGGGCGAAACATTGAGCATGAGGGCGAAGCAAGACCGAAGACCAAAACAACCAAAATGACCTATCCCTTAAGGGGACAAAGTCAGGACCCTACGAAGAGAAAATGATGAAAGAAAAGCAAGAAAAGAGGTTCCCCACCTCAGTAGGGAGTGTGTGCAAAAAAAAAGTGCCCAACACCTAGATACCCGATATTCTTCGATGTTGACCATGTCTTTTAATGAGATTCACAATGAGGTGATTTCTACTTCAATAGGTATGACAACCTCTAATCCATAGACCAAGGAAAATGGTGTTGCACCTATAGGTGTTTGGATGCTAGTCCGATAAGCCCATAGGGTTGAATTTAGTTGTAAATGCCAATCACGGTCGGCTTCACTAACTATCTTCTTTAATATTTTCAAGATGGTTTTGTTAGATGCTTTAGCCTAACCATTTCCTTGAGGATAGTAGGGCATGGAGAATCTATGTTGGATAGAGAATTTGGAACAAAGTTCTTGGACATCTTGATTCTAGAATGGGGTTCCATTTTCCATTATTATTGTTTGGGAAATTCCATACCTACAAATCAGATAATTCATAATGAACTTTGATATATGTTTTCTAGTGATGTAGGTCAATGGAATTTCCTCTATCCATTTAGTGAAATACTTTTTTGCTATGATAATGAACTTGTTCATGTTAAATGAAGTAGGAAAAATATTACCTACTGGTCTAATCCCCATTGTGATAAAGGCCATGGTGTTGTGATGGATCTCAACTCCTATGCTAGTGCATGAGCTAGGTCATTGTGCTATTGGCATTGATGGCACTTTCTAGAATATTGAATGCATTCCTATTCCATGGAGGGCCAATAGTACCCCATTCTGAGTAGTTTTTGAACTAGGTTAGGTCCGCTAGAGTGGGACCCACAAATACCTTCATATATCTCTTGTAAGGCTATTTGTGCTTCTTCTACATTAATACATTGGAGTAACATACTATCTAGACTATGACAGTATAGGGTATCTCCTAGGATTGTAAATTGGGAAGTCCTACAGGTGAAGGTTTTCTTTTGAGTGGCTGTCAGATCAAGTGTTATGAAATTGTGTTGGATGTAGTCAAAGGTGTCTTGGTAATATGGGGAGTTAGGACCAACAACAACACATACCAATTCTAATTTTGGGATGTCAAATGCAATTACGAGCATTTTTTTGATGAGGAACTCATACTTAGGAACATTCTGTGGAATATTAAGTAGTGAGCCTATTGTTGCCATTGCATTGGTAGCTCTGTTGTTGATTCGAGGAATTTGTTCAAAGGTTATTGTGACAAAATATTTCTTGAAGCTATCCACCATCCTTTTATATGGAATCAACTTGTTGTCTTTTATCTGGTACTCATCATTCATGTGTTTGATCACTAGTTGAGAGTCTCTAAAGACCTATAGCTCTTTTATCCTCCATTCAATAGCCATTTTGAGCCTTGTTATTAAAGATTCATACTTTGAGATATTGTTTGTGCATGGAAAAGTGATCTTATATGCCTTGGTTATACTATCTCCCTGTGGTGTGAGAAATAGAACACCTGCTTTAGAGCCATGTTGAGTGTGGAACCTATCAAAGTATAGAATCCAATGGTCTGTCTGTTCTATCATCAAGATACTCTCATTTGGAAATTCCATTGTGAGAGGCTTGTGATCATCTATGGGTACTTAGTCTAGCTAGTTTTTGATGGTTTTTACCTTGATGGCTCTTCTATCCACATACTCTATATCAAATTCACTCATAATCATCACCCATTTTTAAATATGGCTTGTTAGGGCTGTCTTTGCTAGCAGGTACTTTAGTGGGTCTACTTTTGAAATCAACTTTACCTTTTTGTTTAAGATGTAGTGTCTCAACTTTTGTGTGGTAAATATGACTGAGAGACACGCTCCTTCTATGGGAAAGTAGTTCAAATCATAGCCTGCCAATGTTTGGTTGATGTAGTAGACCACCTTTCTTTGTTATCATCATCTAGTTGGGCTAGGAGAGCTCCCAATGTTGCTTGTGTGATAGATATGTAGAGAACCATTTCCTTGTCTAGAATAGGTGGCATTAGTACAAGAGGAGTAAGTAGGTACTCCTTGAATTGTGGGAACGCTTGGTCACATCTCCCATCCCACTTGAAGGTGATGTCCTTGTGCAGGAGATGAGTGAAAGGGTGACATTTTTTTTCAAGTTGTGGGATAAATTGCCTAATGGATTGTAACTTCCCTTGTAAAATCCTTAGTTGTTTTAATGTCTTTGGTGGAGGCATCTCTAATATAACTTTGACTTTTGCAGGATCCACTTCAATCCCCGTTCTTGACACTATGTACCCTAACATCTTTCTGGATGTTGCACTGAACACACATTTCTTAGGTTTAGGTCTCAAATTATATTGTTCAAGCTAATCAAACACCTTTGCAAGATTGGTCAAGTGATCTTCCCTTTTGACAAAATTTTCTAGAATGTCATCTACATAGTCTTCCATGATTGTATGTAGTATATCGTGGAAGATGGTCATCATTACTCTTTGATATGTTGCTTCTATTTTCTTTAGACCAAATGGAATTACATTCCAACAAAAGGTACCCCAAGCACAAGTAAATAATGTTTTTTGTTGATCATTTGGAGAGATTTTTATCTAGTTATATCCAAACAAACCATCCATTAAGGATAGAATCTCATTCCCTGCTATGAGATCCACAATCATGTCAATACTTGGGAGGGGGAAGTCATCCTCTAAACAAGCTTTATTTAGGTCTTTGAAGTCTATGTAGATCCATATTCCCCCAGTAGGCTTTGAAATTGGTACTAGATTTGATATCCATTATGGATATCCAATGGGTCTAATGAAAACCACATCTAGTAACTTCTTAAGTTCTACTTTTACCAATAATTCTATTTGAGGATGCATTTTTTTGAGTTTTTTCTTGATAGGCTTTGCTCCAGGGGAGATGACCAAATGGTGTACCACTAGTACTAGATCTAGTCCAGGCATATCTACATAGGTCCACATAAAATTTACCTTCATGTCATTGATGAATGTTGTGAAGCTTGATTTTTCTTTAGGATCAAGTGATGTCACATGGTATGTTATCTTTGGGTCCTATATTGTGGCAACATTTATGGAATCCGCTTCTTCTAATAGGAGTGTTGATCTTTCTTGACATTCCGATATGGGGAGATTGAACCCTCCATCCTCAGGTTCCTTGGGATGTTTCAACCTTCAGATTTTTCCTTTATTTTCTTCTTTTTTAGATCTGATAGAGCCACATTGTGGTCTTCTCTAGGGGATCACATTTTTTTTTTATGTTTTCTCTTTCATTTTTTTGACTAGAAGATTCAATCTCTCCACTAAAATATGCATCATGTTCAAGTTTCATGAAGAACCCTACTTTGAGATCTCCTGGTGGTATGTTTGTTCGAAGTCCCATGAAATCTATGATTGGCTCATCATTCTAGAATTTATCCATAATAGGTGCATTTTGTTGTTGGTCCCAATCTATCATTTGTGGGTAGCAGAGGGGTAGGCTATCGTCATTATTCACAAAGATTATAAGGGATGTTGAAATGGTTACTATGGCTCTGGAATCTTTTTCCCATTCGGTGTGTAGGTCATCATTACTAGAAGTTTAGGAACCATACCTAGTGATAAAGGAAGGAGAATCCCATTCGTATTTGTTAGAATCCATTCCAGAATAATAATAGATATTAGGAATGGTTTTGATAAATTGGAGAGGGAACCTATCAATGCTAAGTTAGTTGAATAATTCTTTGACGGATAAATTTTGTCCATGTTATGGTAGATATCCAGTACCATAATGCTAGCAGAAGTTTCTTGTTTCTCAAAAGAGCTTTGTTCGATTTTTGGAGTAACCACATATTTTGGCTCATAACCTAGTCCCATATTATTCTTTCTCTGTTCCACTATGATGGGATCCCACCTACCTTGTTTGTGTAACCCAAGGTCACCTATTCCTTGATATCCCATTTGTTTAGCTAATTGACAACCTCTATTGTTAGGATCAATTAGAATCAATTGTGGCTATTTTGGTTCTTTTTTGTCCTCTTTATAAATCATGGATGAGAAGTCCTATTTGAATATCTCTTCATCTTTCATGTCTCCCCACTTGGTGAAAATCATGGATTTGGCTATCATTTGCACTGTTTGAGTAGGCTTGATCTCTTTCAGACCTCCATAGACTTTAGGTGTTGGTGGAAGCATTCCAATGTAGAATGCCTAGTTGAAGTGGTAATTTCCATTACCTCTATCCAATACTTGAACCTTGGTTTTTTTTTTAGTTTATCACTTGATGTGATCTTGGTTGAGGTTGATGGTAGTGTGGAAGGGTCAAGATATGAGAATGAATGGAAGGATATGTCATTGTTAGGTATGTGTTGGATCTTATTATACTTCTCTTCCAACTTTGCATAGAAGTGGAAAGGTTTAGGATCGACATATAAGGTCACCTCTTTTCCTTCTTGGGGGAACTTTAGGAATTGGTGGAAGGTTGAAGGGACTGATTGTAATGTGTGGATCCAAGGGTGTCCTAGGAGGAGGTTATACAACAACTCAAGGTCAAGTACTTGACACATAGTTTCTATGATGGCTGACCCTATCTGCATTGGTAACCTGACTGTCCCTTCTAAATTCCTTTCAAGGTCATCATAGGCCCTTATGGTGATACTCTTTCCTTTGTTTATCACATCATCAAAATACCCCAACTATTTGATGAATTTTAAGGTATAAATTTTTAGACCTGCACCATTATCTATCAACACCTGCTTGACCATGTTCTTGTGGACACCAACCACTATGTAGAGGGCTTGGTTGTGAAATTTCCTTTGTGGAAGTTCTCAGGAAAGACTAAATGATTATTTTCTATGATTTTTCCAACCATGGCTTGCAAAAAATTAGGATCAAGATCGTTAGGGACTGATGCTTCTAATTCTTTTTTCATTATCTCCTTATGTGTGAGTGACAATTTTAATAACTCTAGGATTGAGATTAGGGTAGGATTCTTCTTCAATTGTTCCAAAATGTTGTAGTCATTTGATGACTTAATTATGGGTTTGGGTGGGTCTCCTTGTATTGTAACTCTCCCTCGATGGGTAGTTACATTGCAGTTGTTGTCTCCACCTTGAATAGTCACTAAATTTTCCCTATTTTCATTAGCTTGTGAAAGGGATCCTAGAACTATGTCACCGTAGGTATAATTAGCATTATGATAATCCTAGTCCTTTCCTTTGTCGTTCCTTTTAGTGTGGTTTGGGATTGGGTTTGTGTATATTTGAAGGTCCTTGTTTTTGGGATGATGTTCAACATTCACTTCCCCTTTGTCTATCAAGTCTTGGATGTCGTGTTTGAGTTGCATGCAATTATTTGTTGTATGTCCTTTTATTTTATGGAATTTGCACAAGTCTTTCTCATTATACCATGGTTTCTTGAAGCTAGGCTCCTCATAGTTTGGGAAATTATTTACCTTGATGAGGTTTTGTTGTACTAGTTTATGCATGACTATCTCGAAAGACTCTCCTATTATTGTGAACTACCTCCTGGGTTGATCATATTGCCTTTCTCTCCCTCGATTCATTTGTTGGTTGACTACCTAATTGTTCTTAGATAGGTAAGTTGGTTGTTTTGTGCACTATTTGGAACATAGCTCATTTGTTCCACTTGAGGTTTGTTTTGAGGTACATTTTGTGCATTCCATAGTGATCTAATGCCAACTACTCCATCATTTGTAATGTTTTTGTTCTTGGCCCATACTTTAGGTTTCTCATTTGAAGTAGAAGGACTATCTCTTGAGTTGCTTAATTTAAGGATTCCTCATGCTACGAGGGATATCTCAATATGTTTCAATATTTTCTTCAAATTTTGCAAGACATAACATAGTGAGTTTGTAGTTGATCTTGGGTAGGACATTGGAGATGGATATATCTACCAATTCCTTGTCGTGAATGTGCCATTTGCATCGGCTAGCTTTGTTCCTCCATCTCTGTAGGTGGGAGGTAAATGAATCTCCTTGAATTTTTTTGGTTGTGGATAAATTTGTGATGGTGGCATCTTGCTCTATGTTGAATGAGAAGTGGCCTATGAACTTGCTAGATAGTTCATCAAAGGTTTTAATTCTCAATGACAGATGGGAAAACCACTCCATAACATGACTTGTAAGGCTACGTGGAAAGAGCTTCATGAGGTAAGCGTCATTATTTTTTACCTCCATACATGACACTGAGAAGTGTCATGCATGCTCTATTGGATCTCCTTTTCTTTTGTACTTGTCAAACTTGGGCATTTCAAAGCTTTTTGGAAAAGGCAGTGTCGTGATGGAGCAATCGAATGGGAATGGACATATTTCCTAAAGGGTGTAGGTATTATTTTTCTTCCCTACCTACATGTCTTCTATCTTTTGGTTCACTACTTCTAGTTGTAGTTCTATTTATGTCTTTGGTACCATTTTTTGCAAGTATTTTATGTAATAGCCTTGTTTTCCTACCATGCTTTGGTCATAGATTGGGTATTTTGAAGGTATGAGACCTTGGTATCCATGTTGGGTGGAAGGAGAGTTCACTCCTTTTTGGATGTAAGGAGGATTGGCTCCTTATTGAATGTAAGAAGGGTTAGCTCCTTATTGGATGTAAGGAGGGTTAACTCCTTGTTGAGTGTGAGGAGGGTTAGCTCCTTGTTGATGGAACGAATTATATTGAAGGTTATCTTGTTGATGCATGGGTGGGGCACCTTGTTGGTAGGATGAATTGGGAAGGGTACCGTGTAGCACAACTTGTTGGTACAAACTATGTTGAAGGTTTCCCTAATGGTGCGTTGGTGGGTTCCCTTATTGGTGAGATGACTAAAGAAGGGTTCCATGTGGCATACCTTGTTGTTGGGATGGACTATACTGAAAGTTTCCCTAATGGTGCATTGGTGAGTTACCTTAGTAAGATGATTGAAGAAGGGTACCCTGTGGCACACCTTACTACTTGGATAGACTATACTAAGGGTTTCCTTGATGGTGCTTTAGTGAGTTACCTTGTTGGTGAGATGACTGAAGAAGGGTTCCCTATGGTATACCTTGTTGTTGGGATAGACTATACTAAAGGCTTACCTGATGATGCATTGGAAGGTTACCTTATTGGTGAGACAATTGAAGAAGGGTTCCCTATGGCACACCTTCTTGTTGGGATGAACTATACTAAAGGTTTCCCTGATGGTGCGTTGGCGGGTTACCTTATTGGTGGGACAAACTAGGAAGGGTACCCTGTGGCATAACTTATTATTGGGGCTACTATGGAAGGGGGCCTTGTGGTCCACCTTATTGGTGGGACAAACTAGGAAGGGTACCCTGTGGCATAACTTGTTGTTGGGGCTACTATGGAAGGGGGCCTTGTGGTCCACCTTGTTGATGGTACTGATTTGGAAGGGGGCCCTATGGTCCACCTTGTTGATGGTACTGATTTGGAAGGGGACCTTGTGGTCCACCTTGTTGATGGTACTGTTGATTGGGAAGGGGACCCTATGGTCCACCTTGTTGATGGTACTACATTTTTTGGGAAGGGTCAACATTCAAAGTGTTTTGAGGTACATATTGTCTTAAGGGTGGATTTTTACTTTGTGATACGTACTGGGATGGACCTCCTTGATACTGTTGTGCCACTACCACTTGTTCGATCTAAGTTGGTTTTCTATAAAATGGGTTTTCCATGGGTTGACCATTATTTTGTGAGAATACATGTGGCATGTTTAAAATCTCTGTAGGTTTAGATATATGTCTCACAACTAAGTTATCCCGTAAGGGAATAATATTAGGATCTTTGAGATCCTCCACATTAAAATCTATTGGTAGTTTAGTACCACTCTATGCTAACTTAAAGAAGTACACATTTGGGTCTTTTCTCAACAATTTGTCCATTAGTTTGAGCACCTTGGGGTTGTTGTAATGATCAAATAGTTTCTCATCATTTATTTCCTCCTCAGTATCTACCTCCTCTATAACTACTCTTTTTGGATCTTGGTAAGATTGTTTTATCACTTCTTGTCATTTATGGTTTAACTCTTCCTCATTGAATGTGTCCTTGTACGTGGGTCTCTTTTGGGGTGTTTCAAGGTCACTTGGACTATAGCCCAATGGGACACTTCATCATTCATGGTGTTTGTTGGTGGGATATTGGAATTTTTCTTGTTTGCTTCCATGTTCTTCCTATGTTGTGATCTTGTAGTTGTCATAAACAGCTGCCAATATTTTTTGAATTTTTTCATGACTCCTAGCTACAGAAAAGGAATGCTTTTGTTTTTTGTGGATTTTTTGTTTTTAATGAAAATGAAATTGCTTTTTCTTTTGGATTTTCTATTGAAGATATAACGATGGTTGGCCCATTGAAAAGCATAAATAGAAATGGTCTACCTAATTTTGACAGGTGCAATATCTTCTCAAGATGTACCTTTTGGAAAATTTTAGAGTAGGATGGTTCTTTGAAAGTCGTAATATGGATTTCTGCTTAAGTATTTTTCTCTTGCCATAGATCATGAAGGATGGATATCTATTGCCATGTAGGAGGTGGTAACATGGGTCTTCCAATTGCTAGGTCTACTTTCTCTTCACTTTATCTAATATTTTTGTTGTGTTTCTCCACTAGTTGGGTGTTTCATTCTTCTCAAATATGAAGGTACTTAAACTACTAATGATATTAGTTTATTCACCTTCAATGTGTGTGAGACTTGATTGTAGGACTGGTGTTGCAAGGTTCAGTTGTTGAACAGGAGCAGTCGGACGCCAAATGATCATATAGTGAAAGTTTGAATGTTTTGATATGGTTTGTTATGAATCTCAAGACCCTAAGGTTTGAGTGTTGTTTTGAGGTGGCACTATTCTTGGAATTCAAAATGTTGGGAGGCCTGGATTGATATCTCACTTCTTCTTCTAGAGGATATGTTGTGGAAAAGCTTACTTGAACTATCTGTGAGTTTCAAGTAACTATTGATATCTTAGAAGTGTGAATGAGGGAATAATACAAGTTTGTTTGTTTTGATTATGACTTCCAAAAGTAAGATGGAATGTTGAGAGTGGATGAAAGACTATATGAATTATTTGGGTTTCTGATTGTTTTTTTCTAAAAAAGATCCTATAAGAAGCTTTGATTCATTTTTTTGATTGTCAGCATGATAGAACAAAAGCGATGTGTTTTGAGAAAAAAGTAACAAATTGTGAGAAAAGGCAGGTAGATTTATCAACTACGGCCTAAAATTTCTCAAGTGTGCTAGTTTCTAAGAAGCAAGTGCGACATCTGTATGTTTTTGTACAATGAGGTGAATTACTTAGTCAAAAGCGAGCTGTTCCAGCTAGTGTGAGCATATTTTTGACAAGTGTGCTAGTTTCTAAGAAGCAAATGCATTGGTTTTGCATCAAGTGCACAGATTTTGTCAAATGCAACTTATTTTCATCAGTGAAGTTTCTGGGACAAAGAGAAAAAGTGGAATTTTTCTGGAAAGTGTGACCAATTTTGGATCAAGTGCACTAGAAACAGTAGTAGAAGTGGCCTTTGTGTAAATTGGTTTTCCAATTTTAGTATTTTGGCAGCAGCTTAGGTAATTTGCAGTTTTTGGGTTGATTTTGTTTTCTTCAAGTGCTTTGTTTCTAAGATACGACAAGTGATACCACTGAAAGAGTATGGACTGAGATGAATCTTTTTATAACAAACACTTGTTTTGGTTCTAAATGTCTATAAATGTTTAAAGGTATGTTTCTTTCCACCAAGTGAAAATTAAGATACCAATAAAGGCTATAGTTTTCCAATGCTGACTTCAGATTTGGTGTGACTTGAAATCTAAACCTAAATGTTTGGAAACCTTTCAAAGATATTTTTAAGGATATCTTTTAGGGAGTGCAAACATAGGGCTCTTTTCAAAGTATTCACACTAACCTTAAAGTGTTTGAGATTTTGACCAATATATTGATGTTTGTTTGAGTTATTTTTGGAACAACGCACTATGTTTGGACTGACTCACAAGAATTTACAACCTTAGCTCAAATGTGTATGTATTTCTCAATAGGCCTACCAATAATCCCATAAGAGATGATTAATCTGTGAAGATGGAATGGACAAATAGGCTATGTCAAGGAAATGTATTGTCTTGACACACCAAGCAAAAGAGTCCCTTCCCTATTTGCTTTATTGCCTCAACCAAAAACTGAACATGGTAAGTAACTTCTTGGAATGGTGCTATTCCAATGCACTACTTTAAAATACGCTTCAGATTTGGACTTTGAATGACCGCTACTAAACAAGGGTTTTTAATGACTGTTTTGGGGTTATTATTTTTGAATGTCTATACATGTGGTGATTCACTCAATTAAGAGGCATCCCATCCATTTTGAGTTTTAACGTATCACATGGGTACTATGGGAGACATTCGTTAGTATAAAATAGCATCACCTAGCAGGTGAGAACTTTCCTCACACCCACAATAATTTATATAGCAGTTCAAAACAAGAGTACCGCTTGGGTCACCTATGAGTTCTCCAACATGGGATGTGTCTCAATAGGTAAGCCCTCTAAAGGTATACTATAATGAAAATAAACAAATCACAAAACTCAAGATGTTTTCCAAACATTGAATGCATGGAATATAATTCATTGAAATTTGATTCTTTTTAAGTACCTTGTGTAGTGCAATCGTCAAAATAATGTGTGAAAAGAATAACAATTTTTCATTTTTTAATTGCACCAACATAAAGTATTTTGGATATCAATCAATAAGATAGCAAAGGTGCAAGACAAAAATTAATTTGTACATTTTTAAGCCCAAAAATTGAGTGTTTCTAAATTGATCCTGTTCTTACTTTGTTAGCAAAAATGAATGTGTGTATAAAAAAAAAGGAAATTGTTTGGTCAACACAAAGAAAATTAAACATTCCAAGTATTAATTTGAAATTTTTAGAGCACCAATTGAATTGTTTGTTTGTGTTGTTCTTTTTTATGCACCAAATTTGAAGCATTTTCTAATCTAGAAAGCTTTGAAATGGTTCATTTTTAGAGCACCAAAAACTGAAGTGTTCATTTGTGTTATTCTTTTTATGCACCAAATTGAAAGTTTCTAATCTAGAAAGCTTTGAAATGGTTCATTTTTAGAGCACCAAAAACTGAAGTGTTCATTTGTGTTATTCTTTTTATGCACCAAATTGAAAGTTTCTAATCTAGAAAGCTTTGAAATGGTTCATTTTAAAGCACCAAAAACTGAAGTGTTCATTTGTGTTTGTTATTTTTATGCACCAAATTGAAAGTTTCTAACTTAAGAAAACTATGAAAAATGTAATTCCTTCGACTGTTGGTCTTCCTTGTAACAAATATGTTAATTGTTTCTCGTAACTCTGCCAACCCTACATACACACAAATTAGTACATGTCACACATTCAAACCAAGCACTTGTTAGCATTAAAAATTCAAAATTCAACTTGCAGATCTCAGACACAGGTTTAACAAGGAAAAAGTATAGAAAAACTAGCAAAAGCACTAGAAAAATTCAAAAGCACCCTCTATTAGAAGATAAAGGCATTGGAAAAAGTCAAAAGCATAGAAATCAGGGTCAAGTGCATTGGTTCTATGAAATCAAGTGCAACAGCTTCCTAGAACTTGTGTGTGAATATTTTTCCAGAGTGCCTCCAAGACCTGTAACTTCAAAATTAGCTCATGAAATTGTTAGTGTTGAGGACCATGGTCCTGCTGGGCATGCTAGAATGTGTGAGGGGGAAGATCATAGAATGTAAATAACATAAATGTAATGAAATAGAAGTTAATCTAAATCAAAAACACTAATCTAGATCTATTCCTTCACTCATGAAATGACTTTCTAAGCTATTAAAAAAAACAATGAAATCCTATGATTATCAAAATGAATTCAAAAAAAAAAAAGGTTACCATCCTATGTTGGAGTGTGTTTGCAAGATGTCGAGTTGTTCATATCACTACGAAGCCTCCATTGTGTGTGAAAAGATTTGATGTGATGCATGTGTTGATCAAATAAATGTGTTGAAGCATTGTCAATGGTGATTCAGATCTTGGTAGTACTTCATTGTGCAAATGATGTTGATTCTTCAATCCTTTTTTGTGAGGAAAGAGGTTTGTTATATAGAAATTGTGATTTGAAATGGGTGATCATGATTAAACAATGTTGAATCAAGATTGACAATCGAAAGATGTTGAGAAGATTTAGGTATGAATAATCTGTGTAGAATAGATTGTATGATTAGTGTGATTGAAGAAATAGATTGAATAATTTGTGGGATTGAGAAATAGATTGGTCAATCAGAGATATAGATTGATCAGTCAGGAATAAATTGAGAAATTAGGGGATCATAATTTTCTCAATCAGGAAAGTGGTTGAGAATGATTAATTAATTGATTTAATTCATTCATTCATTTTGGAGTTGAACGCAAAACTGCTTGACTTCTTGAAAACAGCCCTACATTAGTTCGACATTTTTGATTTTGATAATGTTTTCAGCCAGTTTTGTTCTAAATTATTCCAACTTTCTAGGAAAGTGAGTTAATGTTTCATAGGTACCTTTTTAATAATTCAATTTGACCTGGGAGAATAAAAATGACGAAAGGGATGTGATTAAACAATTAAGCTAATTAACTCTAATTGGGACAGAAATAAAAGCTAGATTAGGACCTATTAAACAAAATTAATTTATTTAATTTTAGTTGAAATTGAGGAAATGTGAATTAATTAAATAATGCCTCATAGCTATCCAATTAATGCGAAATAGGGTTTCAAGTAGTGGACTTTATTCAAATAAATAGAATTCTATTTAATTAAAAAATTTCATGAAAGTGAATTAATTAAATAATGCCAAGGCCATTCACCAATAGAAATTAGTTTTGATGTAATTGATGTGAAATGCAGTGATATTTGATGATAATGATACTAATGATGCAAAAATGTCATTTACAGTGTGTGATAGGTGTTAGGTCAATTTTACATGTCTACAGGACCTAAATTGGTAAATTTACTCTTTGACATAATCCCGGGGTCTAAACTCTTCAGGGTGAAACTGGGTATCCCCTAGTTGGTCGCTATGAATGCAAACCCCTTGCTAGTGCATAAGTGTATAAAATTTATCCACGAGGGTACAGTGCATGTAGTCCATGACACTAGTTATAAACCATCGATTGCATGTGGTGGCTACTTGTTGGATCATTTCTAGCCTACCCTCATAGGTCTGCTTCCTCCTAGAACAAATCTCTTGTATCATACCTATGTAAAGTACAAGAGTGGGGGTATAACACCTAAGGTGAGATACTCTGCTTCTCCCTATTCCATCTCTCATAGGGCTTGCCAAAAGGTTGATAGCAATGTCACCTTGGCTAGGAAAATAGAAAAGGAGAAGCATTCTCAACACTCTTCTTCTTCTTCTCTTGTTGTTGTCCTATCTGTTGCTTCCTCTCACCTTGCTATGAAATCATTGGATTTTGCTCCTAGGTGTTTGTTGGAGAACCTAATGGTGTTCGCTTGGTGAAAGACCAAGCGTTTGGTGTTTAAACTTCCTGTCTCACCCACGGTGTCTCAACTTGTTTGATATGGTAAGGGGAATGACCTCATGGGGAGTCCCTCTATGTCTCAGCCTCAGTAGCCTCCTACCACTCTTGCCCCTAAGGCAATGAATGAGAAGATACCCGCTATCGAGGCATTAGAGCTTGCTCCACCACTGTCGTTCCATCCTCTCAACCTCTCCCTCCTGTTCCCATCCAGGAGACCCTCCATCCATCGGAAACAGTCATGATGGACACTCTAATGGTCGAGTACAAGTCCTTTGTTCCATCTCAGCTTCCGGCCTCTAGCTTGCAGAGTCGTAGGAACTACCTTGTATGTGAATGCAAGTGTCAGCAGCTTTGCAAAGGAAGAAGGGGGAGTCAACAGTTTCTATTCTGGCACCTTCTACTACATCTTTCTCTCTCATCCCCTTTGCTTCAGTTCCATCAGCTTCGGTGTTGCTTCTGGCTCCTACTATGAGTGTAAACGACCCTCACCCAAAAAAGGTGTAGGTTTTTATTTCTCCTTCCATCGAGCCACCCCTCCTAATATCTCTCCCAAACATCCTACCATTTTCAAAGCCCATGGACATGCTAAATACC
>VDFB02000015.1:553713636-553727102 GCA_007258455.2 Sequoia sempervirens
CTTCATAACCAATGGGAGAGATATCAGGAGAAGAACAATTATGATTATCATGATTATCGATGCATGCATCCATTTGTGTCAAATATTTAGTGGATGATCTTAATGAGAGGAATTCCTTAAGGGCTTCATCTAACATGTCTAAATCATCACTACTAAGGGGATTGGATGTTATATTTTTTTGAAATTGAATCATTTTTTTAATTAGATTGTTTGATGTTTTTTGTTTTTTGTTTTCATTTGCTAATGAATCTGATCTAAATTAACTAGGAACTAATGCTGAAAATGAAAATTGAAAAATTGTAAGTGCCATGAATGTAAATAATGCTTATTTCAAATGGTTTAAATGTAAGAGAAGCTATAAAAAATTAAAATTAAATGTAAAGACATTGGATGAAATGCAACTTTTCAGATAAATCAAACAAATTAATTTACTGATGACACTATGCAATCATCTAAAATATGAAAGATTGGAAGTGCAAATGTAAATTTTAACAATGTAGGAAATAAGCTAATGTAAATTAAATCTAATGAAATGCATGATACAAAAATTCAGCCAATTGATATAGATAACTGATGGTAGTATACAAAAGCATAAAAATAGGGTTTTCAAATCTATAAAAGGTAGTTTCAGGGGTAAAAAGGGATTGATTCGCCCAGGGTGGCGAATGAGTCCCAGTGGGGATTTTTTTGAGATATTTCAATTTTTTTCTGAGGTATTTTTATGTTTTCTATGCTGTAAGATGCATACCTAAGATGAAGATGAAAAATTTTAGAAAATTTTAATGATTTTAGATGCCAAAAATGCAACCTAAATGCACTTTTCATGAATGCAAAATTTGAAACCCTAACTTAACTAATGCAAAATGAAACACAAGCTAATTCTAGGATAAGGATGGACTCCAAATTAGACAAGGAGATATTCAAAAAAGTAAGTTCAACAAAATGTAGCAAATATTTTGGCATCCTAATCCTTTCTAGCGTTTCTAGGGTTTTTCACCTAAATGGAGAAAGAAGGGCCAAAATGGGCAATGTTATGCTCAAAGTCAATGCAATATGGATGGAATATGGATGTAATATATACCTAGATGCAATTTTTGAATGCAAGAAACTTGTAAGATGGATTGATTATTAATGTAAAACCAATGAAATGTAGATTGTTTAAAAACACATTGTGATATGTAGAAAACACCTAGAAATCAATGCAAATTGTAATAGAAATGGATGAAAGTGAAAGTGTGCATGTAGGATCTTGATGGAGAATAGAAATGACATGTATAATGCTAATAATCCTAATTTTTAGGCCTAGGGGGACTCATTCGCCATTCTAGGCAAATTAGTCCTAGTTTTGTGAAACTATTTTAGACCTTGTTTCAGGAAAATGGGTATCCAAAAATGTAGAAAACCAAAACTAGGCTTGGAAGTAACACTCATTCACCACCCATAGAGAATGATTCCACTTTTGAATGTCTAAAGATTCAAAGGTGGAAATAGGAGCCTTCGGTCTACACTTTCTACTTCTCCAGGTGTCTGGTTCTGAAACTGTCAAATTCAGGCCTGAAAGTGACTTTTTGTTGATATTTTTTCCTTATCCAATGAAGAGATGACCTGAATAAATTTACAATGCAATATTCAATGATTCCTAAGCCTCTAAGATGTCTAAATCTGTAAATACACAAGAAAAGAAAGAGAAATGTTGGATGTTAGGGCATGAGGGTTTGCCTTGGTCAAAGCCCTTTAGGTAATTAAAACAAAATGAGAAATGAATGTAATGAAGCATACAATAATGGAGTTATTAATTTTCCATGAAGATTGATCTTGAATTTCTACAACAAAACATGAAGATTCTACCCTTGAATGTCTTCGAAAGCTATGTTGATGACATGTAATGATGAAACCCTAACTTGCTTGACTTGATAGAGAAGATAGATGATGAATGAATGATGAGAGATGTGTAAATGAGTTATGAGATTATGAATTATGGTTTAGATAATTATCTTTATAGGAAATTCACCTTATTTTTCCATAAATTGGATCCCAAAGGTCGACATGAAGAAAAATTAAACTTAAAACCTATTTTTCTCACTTAAAAGTAAAAAATGGCGCAAATGGGACTCATTCACAGCCTTGGGTGAATAAGTCCCACCTGGTAGAGACTCATTCACCACACATGGAGAATTAGTCCCAGAGGGGTCCATTTTCCAGCTGGGTTGTTGGGGAATGCATAAATTAGGTTTAAATGATGACTTTGTTAGTTATTTGATCAATTTATGCCTCATGACACACAATATGGGGTGATATGGGCCTATTAGTGATGATGTAAAGGTCAATTAGGGATTGGGACTCAAAATTCAATGTTAAAGTGTGATTAAGTACACTTTACAACACTAGAATGAGGTCCACTTAGCCTAGGAAGGCACAATATCCAATGTGAATGTGTAGGACACATTACAACACTAGATTAACATTAAGTTTATTTTAAAATCCTTCTAGACTGATGTGATAATGTCATTAAACACATTTTATAATTTTGAATTAAGGGAGGAATGGTTCATTAAGTCTAGAAAAGTGTGAAACTCTTTACAACACCTTTACAACACATTTACGAGACATTGATAAATGCATTTGAAAGGTTACAAGACCTAGTGTGGATGTGAAAAACACCTCACAACACCAAATAGAGGCCTTATTAATTCCAATTTATCATCAATTATTCCTCAAATCAACCAAGTTTCCTTTTTTCTATGGTACAATAGTATTATATGATGAACGTATCCCTATCTTATGTGACTATACAAGTGCAATCAATATTTCAAAGAATTTGGTAATGCATTCAAGAATAGATTCTCTAAATTTTTTAGTGGTGCAGGTGTTTTGTAGATTTTTTTGATTTTGTACTATTTTTTATGGTTGAAGTCAGATCTTCCTTTTTAGCCTTCGAGATCATAAGTTTTTTCTTTGAACTCCATTTTCCCTGATTCTTGTGGCATTGAGAAGGTATTCAGGAGAACTATAGTTATATTCATGCACTTTTTGTAGATTTATTTCCTGAATTTTAAAATTTTAGTTTGAAGTTGATTTGGTACTTTTGGATACATTTTTATAAAAAAATTTAAAAAGGTGTCAATTTGTTTGGGAAAAATGGGTTAATTACTTCTATTGTGAAGGGAAGTTTGTTTTTCCTCTATTATTTTTAAATTTTTTTCACATATTTTCCAAAAGTGGTACCCCTAACTCCATATAACTATCATGAATGGAGATCACAAATGATAATTTTTTTTTGTTAAAATTGAAGTTGCAAAGAATCACATTTGGCCAAGATCCAAAACCCACAAGAGAACTTGCAGAAAAAATAAAATGGTTTGATAGAAGGGATGAAGTAGTTGGCACTCTTATTTTGTATGTTTCTTTAGATATTAGATATCATGTTGCATCTTACACATATCCTAATCAAATTTGGACTACCTTAGAGGGTGTCTTTGGTAAGCTAGATAAAATGAGGAAATTTAAATTGGAGAATGAACTAATGAGTCTTAATGCTTTAGATTGTGATAATATCCAAGATTTATTCTCTAAGATGAATTGTCTTAGACTATATTTATCAAGGGTATGTGTAGGATCATCATGGAAAAAATAGGCACTTGATATACTGAATATCCATGATAGGAAGGATTTAGATACTGATTTATTTGTTTGATAATGAATTATACTCTGTCCTGTCTAGCCACCCTAACCACAATAAAATGATAATATTTTTGTATAAGATTTTAGATATAAGTAGAGGACTCATGTTCCAATGTTATGCATATTTTTGTATAATTTCTTTCCAAGTAAATAATTAATTATGAATTGTTTTATTACAACTTTCAAAAAATATAAAAAAATTGTATGTCTAACCACATTAACTTGGTCAAAAGTTCATGAATTTTTTTTATTTTATAATCCTATAGTATGTGAAGCATAGAATGTGACACATGTTTCTGATTCAAAAAATGTGATACCGTTTGAAAGCTATATATTTTTTTCAATCAAACCATCAATTGAGACTTTAGTCGTAATTCAAATAAAAAATAAATAATAATGAGAAAGGTAAAGATTCTTAGCACTCATGATTCCAATTCCTCTTCTAAAGAGGAATCATCTAGAAAGAACAAGTACAAATGTGCATATTACAAAAGGCTAGGAAATGATTAGCATATATGTTATGAAAAGAAGAATAATGGAACCACACACCCTCTTCAAAAGAATAGCATACATCTCCCTTGATCAGTGTCTTCTTCTCCAGCATCTCAATTGGTAGTAGCTTAATCTTCAGTGTCAAGAAATTTAGGATCTACAACTGGTTTCAACAAAATAAAAGGACAAGTTGTCTTCACTTCTACAAGTCCTAAATCTGTTAGATTGTTTCTTGATTCGGGTGAATTTCATCATATGGAAGGGTATGTGTAGGATCATCATTGAAAAAATAGGCCCTTAAGTCGTGAAAAACTTAGAAAAATCAGAGTTAGGAAACTTGACGTAAAAATTCAAAAAAAAAAATACTATAGTATGTGAAGCATAGAATGTGACGCATGTTTTGGATTCAAAAAATGTGATACCATTTGAAAGCTATAGATGTTTTTCAATCAACCTATCAATCAATACTTTAGTCGTAATTCAAATAGAAAACATTTGAATAATAATAATTTATTAAATTCAAAGTAAAGCATAATTTATATTGGTGGAAAGCTGAGAATCTCCTTTAAAAACCCTTTTCATTTCATCAATTTAGGGTAAAAAAAGGTCATTAGCCACATACCCTACACATACCCATCATATCACCAGTTTTTGATGATCCTGGACATACTCAGAATCATCTATGGGAATTTTGTCTTCTTACAAGACTTGTAATTTTCCTAATATTTTGATGGGTAACAATGCATATATGAAGGTAAGTGGGAAGGATTCTATTGACATGGGAGAGGGAACTTTTAATGATGTATTGTATGTTCCTTCTTCATCCACTAACCTCCTGTTTGTTTATCAAATTACCCATGGTGCTCAAGGTAAAATAGTTGAGTTCACTCCTGATAGTACATAAGGGAATTAGAGACTAGCGATATCATTTCTATTAGGATGGTTGATCATTCATCTCATTTGTATTCCTTTTCTCATTTTTCTTTAGGTGATGATAATGTTCCTTTGACTGCATATCACATTCCTTCATCGAGTGTGAATCATGTTTGTGAGAAGTTTGGTAATATAAACCTTTGTATCTAGAGACAAGTGTAGAGCTTCCTACTCCTCCATCTCGTGCTTTTTTAGCTAGCAATGCTTCTATTCAGTATGATGATCATATTTTTTCAAATCTTACTTTGTGGGATGAATACTTGACAAGTATTTCTAACTTGTTTGTCGAGACTCATACTGCAGATTTGGAGGACACACTTGAGGGGATTTCCTTCCTCTTTGATCATAGTTTCATCACAAATATAATCCATATTGTTTATCTTTTGAGACTAAAATTCACGAGTTCCCTCATTCCCTTGATATATCATATTTCTTGGTTTAGTTTGAACATGATTATGCTGTGGGTTATTCAATCTTGGAGACTCCTAATCAGTTTTCAAAGATAATATTTTAAGACTTCATACTTCCTCCTTTTAGATGCACATGGAGTGGCTTCTTCATCAACCTATGGATTTGTTTTTTCCTAAGGAAAGATGTGTTTCTTGTAGACACTAGATTGTCTTTTGTTTCTAGCCATTTTTTATTAGCTTTGGAGCTTCTTCACTATGGGAGGGATATCTTGTCTCTCTTTTTCCCTTTTATGGGGGGGGGGATATTGATTGTATATTCATGATGGATGTAGTATTTGGGGGATATCATTGAGTCCTCCATACATCATCTTGTTTGTTTCTTTTCTTTCTTTTGGAGAGGAGCTTTTTCCTGTTAGGTTTTTTCCTTTTCTCTATTTCTAAGATTGCATTTATTACATGTGCATTGTAAATCGGTACCTAACATGGCCTCATAGTCAGGACCCATTGTCTCCTTACATAGTTTGCATAATAATATTCTCCCTAAGTTGCACTTAAGGGGGTTGTTGGTCTGAAAAAATGTCTTGTACCTAGCTAATTTCCTCACTAGGTAATTAGTGGACATAATCACATGTGAATTTTACTTAGGATTATAAGATTCCTTCTAAAATTATTAGTTGTCATTTCTAGATCTTATCTTATCCTAGATTTTTATAAGTTAGTTGTCTCATGTAATAGGATTAAGACACTTGCCATTATCCTGTGTCTCACCTTGCCTTTATAAGCAAGGCCTCTCATGTACATTTGCATATAGAACTATATTAAATCGTGCATTGTTAAAGCAAGCATTCTAACCATTTTGTCTCTTCTAGAAGATATTTTTTTCTAGAAACTATTCCTCGAGGTGTTGAGAAGTCACCATTAACTCCTACAATCAATACTCTATTTGGTGTCTCATGTGATGAATTGCTAGAATATACCTATTTTTAAGGTTACTTTACTCTACTCTTTGAAGTTTAATAATAGAGGCATTAAGACTCTTCTAGAACTTTTCTCAAGGAAAAATATAAATCTTATTTGTTATCCAAAGGCCAAATTGAAGTATAGAATCAACAATCAATATTTTGAATCTTTCTAGACTATCATTAATTTTATTTATGCAAAGAATCTACATTAAGGGTGAACATTTAAAAAACCTAGTGGGAAGATTGGAAATTGTATCCTAATAGACCATTTGTAGTTGCAAACCTTGCAAAGGACATTTTTGACTCTTTGTGCATTTGCATATGGTTAAAATGATTAATAGTAGATGGGAAACAAAGTCTTTGATTGGTTATTGGAAACACATTTATCTAAAACTATTTGGTTGTATACCCTTGATCCAAACCTTACTCACTCTAATTGGTACATTTTTTACTTTTCTACCTATTGGTTCTAGATTCACTCATTTTGTGGTTGTCAATCCTTGTTTTTGTGGAAACCAAGAGACTCTTAAACGCATTTATAGTGTTTCTCCATAGATTAAGCTACTTGCAATTGAATTCATACTTTCTTCAAACCCTTTAGACTTAGACCTTTTAACTACTAGCATATAGTTTATGTAGGAGATTTCCTAGAATTCTTATTAAATGTACCCATATATGCCATTTTCTTAGAGTGAATATCTTGTTTGATATTTAGAAACATAAAAAATTTCTCTTGTCTAGCTATTATCTTTGTGTTTATTTTTCCATATATACTATAATAATAACTTATTCCAATGTACTACTATATATATAAGTGTAAGACAATTAAACTACACTTGAAGTTTCTCATCTATAGCCACTCCTTGACCACTAGAGTAATGCACCTTATATGATAGTCAGAGTCTTTTTGACCTCTCCTTGCAACAAGTATCAATTACCTCCTCAAGTGTGCCAATGTGGATATAGTCATAATTCCTATGGACATGATACTCATGAGTCTCAATCAATTCCACATGGAGCTCAATGTCATGTTGTTCATAGTTGGTCCCGAAATTCCCATCCTCATTTAGTTTCTTCTCACCCTTGTAAAATAGATTATTTTGGTTAGTCAAACTACATCAAGTTTCCTCATATTTCTCTAGTTATTTCTCCTACCAAAAATGATAGTCAACCCATTGATGACGACTATGATGATGAATAGGCTAATGGTGATGGTTTTATTAAAAATTATGAGCCAAATCTTGATTACCAAGACCTTCTTGATAGTAGGGACAAAGTAAATGATTATGGCATGCATCCTCTTCTTGCACCACTAACTCTATAATTCCTATTTCTTAACACTCTACCACTTGTATTTTGTTTTTCTTAAATATATTCTTTAAAATTCAACCTTACATAGACTATAAAATGCAATTTTACATGTCCCTTTTTAATATAATGTATTATTATTTTTATACAAAATAATACAAATAATACTTTTCAATTAAAAAATGTTATTATGTTTATGTTAATAAAATATTTGCATGGTGAAAAAATAGTATTGCATGCCCAAGCTATTTATCAGATTTTATTACACCCAATTGGATGTTTTAACAACGTATAATGTAAATAAACACCCATTGTATTTTAACAGATATTGAAGCATACAAATATATACATTTTTTACTCTATGTTCTAAGGAAAAAATCTATCTTTTTAGTTCTTCCCATGGCAGAATACTAAAGCATTCATTCAATTCAATTTTTTTGAGTGATAGTGACAATCCAACCAATAAACATCTAGAATTAAAAAAACTTTACCAAAAATTTTATATAGTCTATTTTAATTTGTCTATTTCTAAAATTGTTAAAATATTCTTTATCTTTCTTTTTATTGGTTCATGTTGTCAATAGTCATTGCAAAATTTAGGATTTTTTTTTTTTTTTCTAAATTATGTGCAATGCAATGCATTTAATTCATGAATCAAATTTCAAACCTATTAATGACTTGAATGACATGAGCACTATTACATACATCATTATATAATTACATTGTTGACTTACAAGTATTATTTTACATATTTTATTTAATAATTGGTAAGATTTTCAAACTTATTAAATAAATGTGAGTACACTCAATGCATATTTTATATTTGTTTATCAAGTGTGTATTAAATATCACAATAAAATTTTATCTATCTATAATATATAAAAAAAAAAAAACTATGTATCTACAATTAATATTTCAATAAAATCTATATAAAAAATATACATGTAATAATATAATTTAGCAAGGCAAAAATTACATAAATATCACATTATCAAAAGGATAAAAATAAATATATATATATATATGGAATTATTACAATAATATATTTGTATAATTGCATTTTTTTATTTTGGAACATTAATTAACTATAATAATAACATTATACAACAACAAACAATTATATTACACCCCTACTTACTTCTATTAACTAAATGTTTAAAACAACAAAACACACCCATATGAATTTTATTTTTTATTTATGCAACATTAATCAACTATAATAATAACATTATACAACAACAAACAATCACATTACACCCCTAGCTGCTTCTATTAACTAAATGTTTAAAACAACAAGTACACCCCACAAGATTTTTTATTTTTATTTTTCAATATTAATCAACTATAATAATGACATTATAAAACAACAAACAATCACATTAAACCCCTAGCTATTTCTATTAACTAGATGTTTAAAACAACCAAGCACACCCCACAATGGGCAGAACCTGACGCAAATAAATCTCTTGTTAAAAGAATCGTAATTTTAACTATAAAATTGTTACTAAATAACTCTCTTTTGCCCATAACAATTGACCTCCCACAGACAGATCACTTGCTATAATCCAACCATTCCACCACAAAATCCATTAAAAAGACTCTTGATATACTTCATAAGTTTAACTCCACAGACTCATGACTACCATATTCCCTGACCTTTATTAGAAACAAAGCCACACATGCCACTGATTAATCTAAAATGGGTCGATTTTCTCAAGTGTTCTTGAAAATGATTGGATCCATCCATGTACATCTCAGCTGCATTTCTCTAAAATCCCTCAAGTTAACACAGATGAAACCACCTATTCTATAGTTGGATCTGCATTCAAATCAATATATGCATGTTTAACAGAAGAACCTACCACAACCTTGTTCGACGATGTAATGTCTTGCTTTTGGATTCTGATGGAACTGCTTCGATTGCCATTCATGGGGCACTGCAAAATCTGTCTATTGCTACAAAAATCCTCCCATATGAAAGAAGGCTTCCATGAGGATTTACTCTCCACAATCTTCTGGTCTAAACTGGACATATCTTCTGTGGGGCTGCAATTCATGCGCCTTCTTTTAAAAATCTTGTGCATTGCCTCAATTCTATCCAACAAAGCTGAAAATTCTCGAAACTCCCCTTCATTATCACGATCATCTGCTGGTGGGCGTTTGGTTTTGCCATCTGGTTCGCTCTCTAAGACCTCAGCCATTGGGGAAGATGAAAATTCCAAGCTTCCTTGAGGAAGTTTATATTCCACGGTGCTTATCTTACTGGAAAAATGAAGAAAATAAAGACACTTCATGACCACAAATTAGAGAGAAATGGAAAACGTCATCATGACAACGCCATATCTTGTTTAAAGATTACATGTCGAAAGCAAAAGGCATCTCACCATGACTGGCAAATCAATCGCTTTTATTTGGACTCAGCCGCCTGCTGATGTGAAATTATTCTCACCTAATATAGACTAAATTCGCAGTTTTTCTGCGGTAGACTTGACACCCACTATATCTTGCTTCCCATACGCACAACGGCTCATACCATTGGTCGTTAAGGGATTACCGATCAGGGGACCAGTTGTAAAGATAAAGAGCGGGCATAGATTCTGAAACGTTTCGGAGTGTTGAATACGTTACGTATGCAGAATTTGTTACCTGCTCTATCCCGTGTCCAGGCCGCCATAGAGAGAAAATTATCCAAGTCTTTCGAGAAAGCTTTTATGACGTCATTTTACCCTAGGGTATTCTCGATTTGCTTATTTGCTTTTCTTCTTCTTTAATTAAATAATTGTAGTTAATTAACCATTAGTTTAGATTGGATAATTGGAATTCATAATTGAAATTGATGTTGTAATGAATGTAGAAGGTAAAAGAGATATGTTGAATTTTGAAGATGGGAAAGTGAAGAATATATTGAGAATTGATTTCTAGAATTGGAATTCATAATTGAAATTAATGTTGTAATGAATGTGGAAGCTAAAAGACTTATATTAAATTTTGGAGACGGGAAAGTGAAGAATATATTGAGAATTGATTTTTAGATGATTATTCTAAAATATGTGAAGAGTAATAGTAAAGGTATGTTCTACTTTTTGATCTAAGCGAGACCCACAAATTATCATTTCTAATCTTTCTTATTTCCTCAAAAAATTATAAAAAATGATTTTAAGATAATATTAACTAATAATTTATGATATTTTCTTATATAAATTTTATTCATAATATTTAAAAAATAATTTAATTCACGTTTTAAATATTTTCCATGACATCATTTTAGACTAGAGTATTCTTGATTTGTTTTTTTCTTATTTAATTAAATAATTGAAGTAGTTAATTAACCATTGGTTTAGATTAGAGAATTGGAATTCATAATTGAAATTAATGTTGTAAGGAATGTGGAAGCTAAAAGAGAGATGTTGAATTTTGAAGATGGGAAAATGAAGTTGAATATATTAAGAATTGATTTTCCGAGGGGTTATTCTAAAATATGTTAAGAGTAATAGTAAAGATATGTTCTAATTTTGATTTAAGTGAGACTCACAAATTATCATAGATCTAATTTTTTATCTTCTCAACAAATCATAAAGAATTTCAAGATAATATAAACTAATAATTTATGCTATTTTATTATATAAACTTTATTTATACTATTTGAAATCCAATTTAGTTCATATTTTAAATATTTTTTATGAATTATTTGTTAAAAATTATAATATAATTTAATTCAAGTTGTAATTTTTTTTTACGAATTATTTCTTACACTCTATAATATTTTTTAATGAATAATGTCTTCTTTTATCCCATAATTTGAGTTAGAAACTAAATCTCTTGATAATTTTGTAAATACAGATCATTTAAATGACACCCATATTTTTTGTAGTTGTTGTTTTATAGTTTATTTATTGTTAAATATTTGAACTAAAATAATTATTATATTACACAAATTTTCTATAACTTTTTTGGTATATATGTAATCTATTTATTATTAACTTTTTTAAGGACATTCTTATTTTTAAATTATCTTAATTATTTTTAATTTCTCACATATATTGAACATAGGTCTTCATTTTTTTGTGATGAACTTATTTTGATTAGAAATAGGAAATAAATATTAAATTCTATCAAAATTAAAATTAAAAAAGAAACTCTTAAGATTGCATTCTTGCAAAATTTCATGTTTTTGTGATGAACTTATTTTGATTAGAAATAGGAAATAAATATTAAATCTTATAAAAATTAAAATTAAAAAAGAAACTCTTAAGATTGTATTCTTGCAAAATTTCATGTTCTGTTAACTTCATTTGATCATGAGAAATAATTTGAATCAAAGGTATGTGCAGGATCATCATGGAAAAACAAGACCGTTAACTATTAATGAAAATTCAGAAAAATCAAAATTAGGCAACTTGACATAAAAATTTGAATAAGTTATCTATATTATTTCAAAAATATGTAAGAATAGAATCTATGGAAAATTGAATGTAGTTTCTAAACTACTAGGTTTAGTTTTCTAAAAAAAAATCTATTTGGTGAAAAATTGAAATTTCAATGTGATAGTACTTAAATTTCAGGGAAAAAATAAGAAGTTGGTGTATGTCTGACCACCCTAACCATAATAAAATCATAATATTTTTGTATAATATTTTAGATATAAGTAGAGGATTCATGTATGGATGTGATGCTTATTTTTTTGTATTTTTTTCCTAGTAAATAATTAATTATGAATTTTTAATTACAACTTTTAAAAATATAAAAACTCGTGATGTCCCACCACCTTAACTTGGTTAAACTTCATGAAATTCAATTATTATTTTTAATCCTATAGTATGCAAAGTATAGAATGTGACATTATTTTGATTCAAAACATGATACTATTTGAAAGTTATAAATGTTTTTCTAATCAGTCAATTAAGACTTAGTCATAATTCTAATAGAAAATGAACAATAATTATTTATTAGATTCAAACTAAAGTATAATTTATATTGGTGGAAATATGAGAAGCTCCTTTACAAACCCCTTTTTGTTTCATCAGTTTTGGGTAAAAAAAATTCGTCAGCCATATGCGCGAAGTCTGGAAAAGCAAGGTAAGTTGTTAAACATGTTTTTTTGTGTTGACTTCTTAGCATTGGTAGGTCCGAAAAAAAATCCAAAGAAAGCCTGAGGCTAATCCCTAGGCATTAAATTTTGTGTTAGAAATATCAGATATCATATTCTAATAAGATATCTGATTTGAATCTGATATCCGATATGTTCTATATAGAGTTGCAAAAATGTTATACAATTTATAAGACATGATTTAAAAAATGCAATAAAGTTTATAATTTAATATATAATATACAATATAGTTTATAATGTAATATATAATATACAATTTATGATAATCTCTTACCAAATTATGTATATAATATATAATATATTATATTATTATGTATAATATTTCAATATTTTAGTTAATGTATAAATATTTAAATATTTATATTACTAATATATAAAATATTTAAATATTATCTCTTTCCCTCTCTCTCTCCCAATTCTCTCACTCAATCACTTGTTTCTCTCTCCCCTCTACCCTCTAATATCTTTCTCTCTTAAGTCTCTCTCTCCTAACCCCCGCTCCCTCTCTCAGGTCTCTCTCCCACTCTCTCCCACCCTCTCCCACTCTCTCCCATCCTCTATCCCACTCTCTCC
>VDFB02000015.1:553727202-553751592 GCA_007258455.2 Sequoia sempervirens
GCCTCCTATAAACACCGCTCCGCCAAGTTCTGCAGCTCTGCCGCCGCCAGATCCGGTGGTGATATCTTTTTTAACTGCTAGCACTCGCCCCGCGGTCATATCAGTGACTGGGGGCTATTTTTTTTAAGCCCGGGTGCTTATTTTTTGCACCTCATTAGCCTACAAAGTGCCTCTGATAGGCATTTTTTTCATTTTATCACAACTTTCACCCAGGATATCAAAATTTGGAAAATGATATACCATCAGAAAGGTCTTTCTGTCTACTTTCTAGTGGTGACATCAGTTCTACAAAATTTTGCTTGTAAAAAATTCTACAGCCAACTGAAGACAAAACCCTAATCTGGACTCAAAGCTGCATATCTTCTCAACCATTCATCGGATTTCCGTGATTCTAGCGGCATCAGGAAGGTGATTCAGAGTTTTTTTCATCAGTCCAGTCCCTTGATCAGTTTTAGCTCCAGGTACTCTTGCATGTGATTTTTTCAGTTTGGTGCATTTGATCAATAACCTGGTTATTCTGAAGATTGGGACAAGATTTTTTGATTCGGTTAGCATCACTTCAGTTGTCCATCATATTTGGAAGTATTTATTTGTTGTTGAAGGTCATTTGTCTTTGTTTTTTGTGGAGAAATTTCATTATGGGGCTTGCATATTATTCTCCTTTGACTATGTTGCACAAGGGTACCTATCAGCAATGGCGAGATGGGATCTGCACCATCTTCATTCACTTTATTTGTTGCCACATCTATTTGATATAGTCCCTCATCCAAGTGAATGAATTCTGGAACTTGCTTGGAGTTGCAGCAGGTACACTGTTTTGGAGATTCTTGAGATGCAAGTTGATTCTGATGTTTTGAATGCTATTGATCATTGTAATTGTCCTCACATTCTTTGGACTAAGCTTTGGGAGATCTATGGAGATTCAGATACTCCACCATTCCCCGATGATCATGCTTCAGAATGTCATTCTTCAGATCAAGTACCCCATGATGTTATTGTTATGCGGGAAGTTGATTACCTTGATCTTTCTGAAGAGGTTGACAAGGTTCCTTTCAATGCTTCTTCTTCATCAGAGACAGTTGGTATCCCTTCACATTCAATGATTCCTTGTCCAAAATCATTGATTGAGGCTTCCACCACTATCATCATCGATCAGGACACATTCAGTTATTTAGACTTGACATCACATGATGGCTTTGTTTCAGGTATCACTGACTTGGCTACTTCTACAGGTTTGGAGAACATTCTTGAGGGGATATCACTCCTCTATTCAGATTTCACTTTGGAGAGTTGTTTTGAGTCTCCTTATTTCTTTGTCTCAACCTTGATTGGGAATTCAGAGACTATCTTGGAGGTACTTGGTTTCTCTTCAGATATTTCATATCCGAGACTTCTTCCCTGTTATTCCATTTAGGATTTGCAGTTTCTTCAGCATCAACCATTCGATTTGCTTCATACTTCCTTCAGTGGTTTTGATGACACTTCATTCAGGGGGGGCAATCAAGTCTCAATCACATCCATCATATCCATTCTATCTTTGTCTTTGGATATTGTTCAGCATTAGTTTTTGCATCGTCCTGATTTGTCACTCTCTTCATTGATTGTGGCCTCTTCTTCATCAAGAAAGGAGACATTTGAGCAGAGTTCAGAGACACCATCATCCATTTTCATCCTTCCTTCCTTCAATTCCTATCCAGAATGGGAAGCATCTCTTCACTTGCACTTGGTTTTGTTTCTTCCGAAAGGGAGACAAGTTGTTTGTCGACATTGGATCTTGTTATGTCTTCAGACACTTACCTTTCTTGCAGGTGATCTCATCTTTTGGGGGGGCTATTTTGTCTCTCTCTTTCCTCCTTATGGGGGGGCTTTTGATTGTATTGTATCCATGTGACGGATGGTGTACTTGGGGGGTATTTGGGAGTCCTCCATCCTTCCCATCCTATCTCACATTTTTTGCATTTTCATCTCATTTTTGGAGAGGGGTTTTGTTCCCACTGGGTTTTCCCCTTTTCTCTAGTTGTGGGAGATTTGCTGCATCTTCATGTACATGGTTACCTAACATGGCCTTGTAGCTGGGACCCATCATCATCTTGCATAATCATTGCATTTTCCTCCCTAAGTTGCACTTATGGGGGGGTGTTGGTGTAATTAATTAATTATTACACTAGCATAAGTTAACTTAGGTCTTGCATTTATTAATTAAGTCCTAGGTTGCATTATTAGATAAATCATTTAATAAATGGAATAATTTTCCCTTCCTTATTTGTAGGAGATAAGATTCCTTCTAGAAGATAGTTGTCCTTCTAGAACTTATCTCATCATTTAAAGATCATCACCATAGGGTTCACATGTTGTCACATGTTAGATTATAACACTTGGCAACATCTCATGCATATTAGGGTTTACCTCTTGCCTATTTATTTAGGCATCTTGTTCATTTGTATCATATCTTTTCATCAATATAGAATCTCTGTGTGCATGCCCTAGTTGCAACACATTCTTTGTGGTTGATCATCTTTCGGCAAGGTCCTCCTTCGAAGTCTAGGCTTACAAGGATGTGCATCCATAATCTCAACAATAATACTAATCCCAAGACCTTTTTCAAAAAGGTAACAGTCACATGGGTGACCAAGGGTCACCCAAAATGGGGTGAATGTGACTCCCTCCTTTGTATTCCTAAAATAGGTAGTTTTACAAACTCTTGTGATTTTTGAGTAGATAATCATTTTTTGGATTTTTTAAAGATATTGGAAAGCTTGTTTGGAGCTCTACACTATTGATTCAACTATTTTTATATAAATTTCACCAATTATTAGATACAATAATTTAAATTTGTACTTTATTATAAAACTTTAAATGTTCATAACTTTTTGCATATTGTTGTTTAGAATTTTCAAACTAAACCTTCCCTTGTTGTGAAGTGCCATGCAGAGCTTATTCAACCTAGTTATTGTATCAATGTTATAAAAAGGTCTTTGGTAAACAAGAAGGTTTGAAGAACTTTACAAGCCATTGAGGTTAATAGTGAAGAGTCCCATTTCCTTTAGTGCAATGAAGAATTTAAAGCATCTGGAAAAGTGTTGGAGACTTCGGGAGCATTAGGGACTTGCTCAATTGTAACTCACCATATTTTAGATATCCACATCCAACATAATCTCGAGCTCTACTTCGAGAGAAATTATATTTTCCAGATCAAGTGTATTAATATCTATTCTTTGTGAAGCAACTATCAACATGAAGGACGCTGGTAAAATGCATAGGGGCTACTTCAAACAACTCTGACATTGATATAAACTAGCATACATATATATATATGCTGAGAGTTATCAAATCTACTATAGTTGCACATGACTTTCACCTGTTTGTCATTCTAAATGCAGCTTCAAAAACTTTACCGCAGTTGATTTAGTCTGCTTGTAAAGGCCTCGACATAATATAAATTATTAAGTTTCTTTAATTGCTAATCAGGTTGTATGAGAAAAGGCATGTGATGTAGCTACGGATAGTGGTAAAATGTAGAATTGGGCTGCAAGCTTGGGAAAGTTAAATATGCAAGCAGAAGAAGTTAAATGAGTTAGGAAAATATTATTGCAGGCTGTGATGCACAGTATTCAGGTGGTCTCTTGGCTCAACAAGGAAATATTCATTTGGAATCCTTCCTTCTGAGCAAACTGTACTATTATGACTCCAAGATGTTATGTAGGAATGCAAAAAGTTGCTACTAATTTACAATTTGCCCGAGGATGTAAAAACACTTTATGAATTTATAATTTTTGTAGTCATGACCCATCTATTATAAACAAAGTCCTAACTTGAAATTTTATTAATGGAAACCTGAAGTGAAGTACCAAAGCAAAAGGAGACAAAGGTCCAACCTTTATTATAAAAAAATTGTTATGCTTGAGCTTCATATGCATGGTTTGATCTAAAAGGATCATCTCAAGGTTAATCAAGCTAGCCTCCATCTTGATGTGTTTAAATATTCACTTGTATCCATAAGAAATGGTTTAAATATTCTTGAGCAGCAATGTGTAGGAGAGACCTATATAGAATCGGATGTCTTTCAATGAATCTTGGCAATGATAAGTGGAGGATTTTTGGCTAGATGGTGATTCACCTCTAGTTATTTTTAGTTGATAAGCTACATATAGTGTGAGATTTGAGTGAAACAAGTCTCATGCTGCAAATCCTTGTTAGTCATCGAGGAAAACAAGTTTAAAATTTGTCATGTAATGATAAACCAAGCGCCCTTTAATTGCTTAAAAGCCTCAAATTCTCACATATAAAAGAAACCCGGATAGATATTGATTTGACAAGCCAGATGGAACATTCTATTTCCTGTTATATATGTTTTTGTCGAATTTGATGGCAACTTTCTATTATTTTCATTTATTGCTTAATGTTTAAAATTTGTATGAAAATATTTTCATAATTAGATAATACTTAATTCTTTTAACTTAAAAAGATTTGTCTAAATTCAATTCATTCTATTATTTAGCACTTATTATCAAGGTTACCCCAAGTTTCCGGGATGGGGACGGCGGGATGAGTCCCCAAGTTTCTGATTTTTGAGGCCAAAATTAGGGACGACAGGGGACGACTATATAAAAATATAGGGAAAATTTAAAAAATATAGGGAAATTTTAAATATTCAAAAGATAACATGAATAAGGCATGCATAATACACATTATATAACATTAACATATCACATTTGTGTCCAACATTATGCTAATACTCAATACGCATTGAAAATTAACATACACGAATCATGAAACAACCTCCAAGTTATAATTTATAAACTTATATCAAAATGCCCAAAGGCTACATTGCTGCCATATAGTTTTAAAGTTTTAGTTTGCTATGAAAATCAAAATACAATATCATATGTCAATAATGAATACAAATTTACAAAATAAACAAAGAGCACTGCTGCCCCTAATCATCTCTCATAACTGCATCAAAATCAGAGTCATCCTCTGAGTCACTGCCACCGTAATGCTCCTCCTCAGCCAATGGGACCCCAACCAAGCCCTCAGCTGTCTCCTCCTCATCTATCTGAGCCGCGTCCTCGGGATCAATATCCTACCGTAGAGTTGGAGTCTGTCGATACTCTGGAGTCTGTCGATCCTGAAGCCGAAGAGCACTATGAACGGCCACTAGCTTCTCTGCTCGTCTAGAGGTAAGTCTATTCCTCTTGACAGAGTGGATAAAGCTATATGTGGACCAATTCCTCTCTACAGCAGAGGAACTAGCAACCTGTGCAAGAGAAGTAGTGGCAGAATGTCTGTAAAGTGGTAGAATGGGGAAACAATCTAAACAATGCATCTCGGCTTCTAAATAAAGATGTGCATCTAAAAGGCTTAATGAATTTTAAATGAATTTAAATTAAAACCCGGAAATCCTATCCTATTGCTCTCTCTAACTCTAAGATTTCTTTAATCTACTTAGCTCTCAGTTGTAAATGGAGTAAACTATTGAAATGACACTTAGAAAATGAGAAATGAACTAATTCTATTCCTATGTGTTTAAATATGCAAATTCTATTGTAATGGCAGCCATGACTGCAAATGTTGGATGCTTGATTGCTGCTTGGTGGATGATGGATAGATGCTTGAATGCTTGATTGCTTGGATGCTTGAATGCTTTGGAAACCTGCAGAGTAAGATTGCTTAAGTTGTGATCCATTTCTTGTAGCCCAAGAGCTATATTTATAGCTTTCACAGCAGCACAATTGCACAGGGATACGGGATGAGGGGCTGTGATTCCATCTGGAGAATTCAAAGGCATGGGATGAGAAGATGGAGCTGATCATGGAGAATGGTTTCTCCCCATGAAAACACCAGGCAAGATAAGAGGGAAGGTGGGTGGAAGGTTGTTGAGAGAATTTCTTGCAAGTTTGTCCCTAAAGCTTTTCCCGTGAATGGCAGTGCAATTAATTTGAATTTTGAAAAATTAATTTATTGGTGAGTGAATAGTGGTAAAATTTATGCATAATTTAAATATTTTTATTTATTTAAATTTAGCAAAAGAGGAATAAATAATTTAATAAATCAAACTATAGGGTTTGTTTATTAAATTAAAAGGAGAATGATAATTAAATAAAAGATTTTAGAGATCTTTATTTAATTAAGAAGAAATGTGACTTAAATAACAAAATTTATTCAAATTGTGTATTTAATTTATGATAGAAAATAAAAGAAGCAATATTATTAATAATTAAATAAAACAAAGTTTTTAATTTAGTTTTATTTAATTAAAGAGAAACTCAATATGGTGAAAGCTTGATAATAATTAAATAAAATAAAGTTTTAATTTTGTTTATTTAATTAGGAGAGAAAATAGAATTAATAAATGAACTTAATATAAATAAATATTTCTATTTATTTACTAAGTAGAAAAATTTAGATTAATTAATCAAATAAATCCTATTCAATTAATTAGATTCTCGGACCATTTTTAGTGTCTCACAGTATCTTCAAGCTGATTGTATCTCTCCCATGATAGGTCCACCATCCAATAGGGTTCGCTTGAGCTAATATAGCTCTATCCAACCTCACCTATGGTTTGCTCAAGTTTGGGCCATTAAGATTAGCAAAGTCTAGAAATTGTGACCGAAGTTAGCATCCTTAAGAACCAGCAGGGCATGTGACTATGACATTGATGAGTGGTAGATGTCTACAATCTGATCCACCCATCCATCACTATAGAGCACCCCATCCTCATCCATGTTTTGCCTCATCTCCTCCATTAACACATTAACTTTGGAATTACTCTTTGTCTAGGAGGGGTGAGTGCAAGTAACCTATGATCTCTAGGGGGTACAAATGAAGGACCAACAGTGACTAAGTCTTTCACCATTTGTTTGAAATAAGAGGAATGGGACACATGAAATGGAATGGCATGGGAAAAAAAGAATTTGGCAATGGAGGATTCAAAGGTTTCTCGTGCTTGGTTTTGAAACATGGACTCAACCGAGGCTACCTTATCACTACCAATCACCTTCCTATTTCCTCTTAAGATAACACTACTACCAACCATGGAAGGACTATGAGTAGGAGTAGGCATAGATGATTGTGAACTTGGGAAAGATGGAGACCCAGTTTGAACCCCACCATCACACTCCATTTGAATTGTTTGGCACTCTATAAATAGTGCATCATCAATCACGGGGACATGTTCTAACTCCATGGCCCACCTCACCCAAAAAATGAGACCTAACTCTGGTGTAGCTGCCCTAAAACTCCTTTTCACAAACATGGCACAAGCCAAACCCAACTCCCCACTGAATTTTTTGTCTTTCCTTACATGGTATCACAAATTGAAGGAATGGTTTTTTTTTGTCTAGTGGGTGTTTTGCATAGTCCTTCATAGTTTTGGTATTGGTTGATGAAGAATGGTGTTGGGTAGGGGTTATTTGCTCTCTAGTTTGCCTTCTAACTTGCATTTCAACTTCACTATCACTCCCACCCTCACTGCTGCTCATGTTTCTTGTTTTTAGAATGCAAGTTTTGACTGAAAATGCAAAAAAATAAAAAAAATCAGACTATGTATACTTCATATTTTGCAAAAAAATGAAAAAATGAGAATAGAGAAAGGAAATGCATACCTCTTTGATGGATTTGCACTCCCAACAACACTATTTCAATCTCCTCTCCTCCTTCAAACTGTTGCTCCTTCTCCTTCAATGGCTGCAATTTTTTTTCCTCTCAAACCCTTGGCTGCTCACACAAACAAAATGAATAGAATGAAGTTTTAGAGGCTTTTTTCCTTTCATAAAAGAGTGGAAACCTAGTAGGGCCACACATGCCATGTAAGGCGAGGGCATTTTTAAAACTTTTCCTTTTTTTTTTTTTGTTTAAAGCTTTTAAAGCGAGGGGCGACGACCATCCCGAGATAGTCAAAGAGGCGGCCACGCGTCCGGAGACTAGTCCCGACCATCCCGTCCCCAGGACGTTTCCCGAGTTTTGGCCAAAAAGGGGGACGGTCCCCCCCTATCCCCTTGCTGTCCCTTGGTACCCGGGACGTCCCCGAAACCAGGACAAGGGATTTTGGGGGGGGGACGCGTCCCCAGGTAACCCTGCTTATTATTAATTGTTTAATCCAACATAATGCATCCATGCACAAACACACACACCACATGCTCTTTAACATATTAACATACATATAATTTTCTATCGACGTAATCCTTAAACCAATGCTAGTTTATACCTTATGGGATGATTCAAGTGTTGACGAATTTATTTGAGTCAACAATAGCTAAGGACTGTATTAAAAAATTGCTTTGAATTATGTGGATAAACAAGGAAATAGAGAATAATCTTCTTTGCTCCTTGTAAAAGAAAATGTGGATAGATGTGGATATATGCATAGCCCTGAGCTGAAATCATAGGGCTTGTTATGTAAAGAAGATCCATATAGTTCGGTGAATGAAAGCATGAAATAAGAATCAACAAGTCAGGTGGAAAATTTTCTTAATGATGGGGAATTGTAACTAATGTTAGATGAATAGAAGGATTAATTAGAGTAAAGGTAGAGTTTCCCTATGGCTTATTCAAAATAGAGAGGTTCAAAGGCAACAAAAGGCCATTTGAAAGAAGTTGCAGATCAAGCAGGAAAGCTAGCAGATTATCTAAACACTTTAGTGCCTTACCTTTGTAGTGCTATCAGCGATGGTTTAGATGTTGTACAACATTCCATCAATGTTATACACATTTTTGGTGTCATGGTTATGCCATGCAACTTATTTTCCTAGTCAGTACTAGAACCAATACAACTTGCAGTTGGTTCTAGGAAAATTCACTGTTAGCAATTCATCGACGGAAAACTCACTATCAACAATTCACTGCCATTAGCAATTCAATGTTATGGAAAATTAACTGCCAAAAATTCATGCAATTAATTTTTCACGCAGTGAATTATCATGATGGTGAATTTTCCCACAATGAATTTTCCATCGGTGAATTTTCTGTATGCCCTTGTAGTTATAGAAGGTGCATTTGTTCTATTTGTGGCATTTCTGATCAATGTGGCAGTCATTTCATGACTGAAGCTATTTTTTTGATGCCCAATTTATCTAGTAAAGATGTAGAGAAATTTTGGGATATGGACATCCATAATGCTTCTTTCCTCTTGAGAAATGCAATAGAAAATTGGAGTTCCAAAATGTTTACAGTGGTGTTTCTGGCATCGGGGTATTGCAATCATTCCAATAGCACAAGACTACAAGGAAAATAAGTAAATATTTTTGGCAGTGCTTCTTTTCCATGTTAGAATGTCAGTGGTGAAGGTTGAATTTGAAACAATAGCCTTATGACTCTTCGAGTTTTGTCATTCTATAGCTTAGAAGGAAAACGGTTAGTATTCCCATCCATGTGCTTATATATAGGAGTATATATGTTTATAGGGGGATTTTTTTGGCTGCTTCGTATATTTGATAGCTGTGTATGGAGGTGGAGCAAATTCTGATATGGGTGGGGAAAAAGCTGTGATCTTGTTGTTTTTTGAAATGTTCTAAACTAAAGAATCAACTTGGATATCATGTATGCTACTTATGTTAATTATGAAGGTATTGTTCCTATGTGTATGATAAATATTTTCAACTTTCAAACCTCTCATTTTAGTTCATAGATTAAATTCATTCGTTGTTGGAAGATCAGTATTGAAATAGTGTGTTATTCTTTGAGCTAATTACTATTTTGAGATTATATTTGTATTTATCATTTGTGGGTATTTAGATCATTGAATTAAACATTTGTTGATTGGTCTTTAGTTATCTCTTTTTAAAGTTATTTTATTCATTCGCGGTCTTATCTTCTTGCTTCTTGGTCAAAATCATACCCCTTTTAAATTTGAATTTTATCATACAAGGGAGTTGCAACTCTCAAACGCAAAGGAGAATCACTAATATAATAGCAATCTCTTCATTTGTTGGTACATATTGTCACTACCCATTGCATGAGTCAGTTAATCTTTGCAGCAACAAAACTATTTTGATTAAGATAAAAATGGGAAGGCCTTGTACCCATTACAAGATAGCCATCAAGGAAAATGGAATAGATCTCACCAGATGCGAGACAAGGAGGAAACCAACAAAGACCATCAAATCTTTTGACTTGAGCTAGTAACCAAAAAGAAACAAGAGGCTAGGGATGCAACCCTATGCAAGTGGACTTAACCACTAAGTCATGAGAATTAGAGCTAGAAGAGGTTGAGGAGGGACCTTTACACCTTCTACGAATGAAGGTCCAAGTGATGTTATCATCTGGACACCCACTACAAGGGAGAATAGGGGGCTCCCCAATAGGGAGACCAAGAGCACCCAAGGGGAGAGCAAAAGGATATCCAGGAGAGCACCAATTGCTAACTCCAAAAAAGCCTAGGGAAAAGTAGAAGTAGTTGGACGAGTAGAAGGAATGCACTTAGGAGTACTTCCAAGGACATTAGGACAACCCAAATCCTAGCTAGGAGTAGAAGGCTCCACAGAAGCCTAGTGGAAGCTGCCACAAGAGAGTCAGAAGCGAGAACAATCAGGCGATCATCATTCACATTATTCCACCAAGTTGTCACACCCTTTTGGTGTTGAAAAGAGCAAGTTGAAGCCAGGTGACCAATAGATGACGATACCTAAAGGTGAGACCCTCATAGTTAATCAATTGTGACTAGGGTTAATCCTTGACCAACAAAACCACCTCTTCATGGAGAGGCAAAGAGATGTCGATATCCACCAAAAAATGAGCATAGGTAGAATGACTCATAAAAGAAGTGGCATCATTAGTTTTCAAAAAGTGACCAATTGAGTTTCCAATAGCTTCAAAGCAAGTCTCCTCTTAGAACTCAAGGGAGGATTTGGGAGTCTAACCCATATCGTGTGCAAATTGAGGGGCTTGATAAGGGGATTGAAGGAATAGGTCCAAGGTTTGAGTGTAAGAAAGTGAACTTCCCAAGCCAAAATACGACATAGAATCACTCCACAATCCTCAATAATAGTGAATGTAGCAACAAAAAAAACCCTTAGCACAACCTTGGGAAGAGTTTGATCTTACCTAAAATTAACGTCCTCCAATGCTCCAAAACCCACTTATTCAAGTCAAGGAGAGAGGTCCAAAGATTGGAGAAGTAGAAAACCAAGCCAAACCTCTAATAAAAATCTTCATTCTTAGTCACTTCCATCCCACAAACCACCATCAGAGAAGGTTTGGCTGAGGGATTAGAGCACATAGTAGGGGGTTGAGCAAAACCAAACCTAGTCACCAAGGAGAGGAGTGACCCCCAGAAGAAGAAGGAGGCATGATGGGAGGTGCATTGGGTGATGAGGATTCTATAGGAAGTACCCTCAAGAAAAGGAATCAGAGGCCAAATGCAAGGAAGAGCCTTGTGAACCTCTCAAAACCAACCAAGATGAGCTGTCATTTTCAACATGTGGAGAATAGGTAGCAACATGAGAGAGAGGAAGAGAGGCATGCCTAGGAGGGGTGCCAAGCAAGCCAATCATTTCCAAAGAGGAGAGACTACATGCATGAGCAACAAGAGACACAATGAACATCACGCCCAAACATGCAGTGACAAAACTATTTACCAACACATATGAAATCATTTTTCAATGATTTTTTAAAAGATTATTAAAAAATCATAAAGAATCTAGTGGTGTCATTTTTTTTGTTTTAAAAAATCTTGTTTATATGGTTTTTTCATAATTAAAATTAATCTTAAAATTAACTAGTCACATTTCGATTTGAGACTTAAAATTTATGTCTCTTGATCTTGAAATTGTATTTGTGTACATGTTCTTAGGTCTTGTGCTTAAGAGACATCTTGAGGATAAAAAACAAGTGTAATATTATTTTCTTATTTATGGGTTCTACCTATAGATTTCATCACCCTATGGGATGACCTCAACCCTATCATTTTCTTGGGGTATAAATAGCAAGGGGTGAATCGAAAGATATTCCTCTTGGAAATGAAAATATGTCATGTCTTAGGCTAAATTATTTGTACCTTTGGTAAGTGAAATTTGATAGTTGGATTACCACCTCCTCCCAAATATTTAACTTATTTTCTATTTATTTTTAAGAATTAGGCATCACATACCTTTCTATTATAAAGATGATATCCCCCTAGTTGAGCCTATCAAGCCTAGTTTTAGACCTTTTAGCCATCTCTTCTTGTGGTGTATTGGGCATACAAAGTTTGATAAACTTGCTTGATTTAGGTTTGTTCATGTGTATGGTGTATATTAATGGTTAAATCACTTTCCCCACATTAAAACCATAAAGGGAATGCTTATCCATTGTGATTGTAGAAGAGGGGGAAGAACCACACCAATGCTCCAGGTCACAAAGAGCCAAGAGTGGAGGGCTGCCCTAAACTACCTTAGGTTGGATAAGCGTTTTAGGTTAAAGATAGAGAATGAAGAGCACTCACAAGTGCTTTCGTCACTCTACTAATCTGAATGTTTGGATGGGGCTAAACGAGCTAGTTTTTGGAACCCGAAACCTACCTCAGAAAAATCTTTGCCTGAGGACAGTAGTGTGGGTCAGGGGCGACAACACGACACACTGGCATCTCTCTAGGGCACTGGCATCTGTACAACCAGAAAGTGTAAAAGTATAGTTGAGAGTACAAAAAACCTACTGACAATCTAGCCAATATAATTTACCGTACTAAATAGAATGATAAATGGAAAAATACAAGAAATTACTATAAAAAGGATAAAGGAGATGACGAAAGTGAGGGTGATGAAGAAAAAATCACTACGAGTCTAGTTCGCTAGCAAGCTCCACACGAGCACATACCTACACACCACCAAGAGAGGAAAAATGTTGGGGTTGTATAAAGGTTTTCCTCAGTAAAACCCTCTCTTTGGTGTTTCCACCTTCACGGACAACCAAATAGATAAAGAGAAATAGAAACACAATAAAGGAAATGATGGAAAGGAGAGTGTCAAACACTATGAAAAAAACAATGCTACTCTATCATACCACAACGAAAGAAGGGTAGTGAAGCAATGCCACCTCCACCCAAAGGAACTCAAGGCCAGTGAAGGGAGAATGCAAGACTATGAACTTGGAAAATTTGACACAACCACAGTGGTGATTCAAAGGAGGTATCATAAGACACCAAAATCATAGCTTCTATGGTAGTACAACACGTTCTTAATGGAGTTGATGGAGAAAAAAATTGCTAAGCAATGCTCAAGAGTACTAGCTAGTGTGTAGAATTGTCCAAGAGATTGTAGAAGATGGAATGAATATGAGATAGATGAATTTGAAGATGAAAATGGGAGGAAAAGAGCCATTCTTGAGTCGACTGGTTGATGCAAAGGTGTTACACTTCATCCCCAATGGAGAACATAATGTTCCAACGGATTCTAGAGGTAGGTATCTGTCAGGGATGGTAGCGCACTACACAGACATCTGTGTGCCACACACATGTTCCTAACAAAAATTCCCCCACCGAAACAAGAGGTAAGCACTAAGTGGATGTAGGGCAGGTAGGTGATGTGGAATTTCTTAGTCAGGTTTTATTTTTCTTAGAGGCGGGTATGTGCAGGATCATGATGGGCCAAAAAGTGGCAATGGGGAAAAAATTATGTTTTTCATCGACCCAAAAATGTGAAAATGTCAAGTTGAATTTTTTGTGGCTTGGGTGTCAGTACACACCTCTAAAGCAATGCCTAAACCAAGATCTCCATATCGGATATTTGATTCAAATCAGATATCCGATCCAAATCAGATATCCGATTTGAAGCAAACATATACATACAAAATTTGGGCTTGTTAAAATCATTTCACATTCACAAATAGGCCACGGTCGCACAGTGAGGGGGTTCTCCACATATTAGATATCCGATTTATCTGATATCTATTTTGAAAAGGTTAGATTTTATATTTTTCTTTGCTTTGATGGAATTTTGAAATAGATTTGTATAATTTCAGTTAGTTTTTTATGGATTTTTTTTCAAAATAGGGTTTTTGATTGAATTTTTATGAAAAAATTGAGTTTAGAATGGATTTTGATTAAAAATGAATTTTTTTTTATGGATTTTGATTTAAAAATAGTGTTTTTTATGTATTTGTATTATAAATTAGAGAATTTTATAGATTTTTGTTAAAAAGTAGGGTTTTTTTTTTAAAACTAGGGCATTTTTACAATATTTTCATTTATACTATCTAATTTCAATTAGATTAATTAGTTTTTAACTTTAATCAGGCATTATGACTGCTGAGAATGAAAATGCACAAATTCCAAATGGTCCACCAGCTAAGAATGAAAATGCACAAATACCAAACGCTCCACCACCTCCATAGCCATCAATTGAAGAATTAATTGGTGAAAAATTGCAGCAATTAAAGGGCATTTCTGAAGTTTATATGAGAATCCCTTGATTATTCAAGATGTCAAACACATTGAAGGACATAATTAAAAATATAGAAACCCTCTCCATCCAACATAGTTAATGCCTTTCATTCATGGCAAGAACACATGAGGGAATATTATGCACGTGATTGTCTTATGATGATGTGAAAGATCTCAGAATAACCAAAGCCCAAATAGCCTCTTTATTTGTTAACCCCCACACTGGTTTTCCAGTTAATGTTAATAAAGAAAAACTCTCTATAAAAATTATATGTTGAGTTTGTGTTAGGGCATCATGTCAATTACTTTGACATTAAACCCTTCTAGGGTGTTGGTGGAGGTATGCCCCAGGATAGACCAAGGGAAGTTAGAGTAGTCTCGTTCCCATATGTTTCCCATCCTCCCCTTCCTCCACCACCTCCAGTATATCATCCAGATATTATGAAGGATGTGGCCACACAAACTATCCAGGCTATTCACTCTTTGAGTGGCCTTTTGGTTTCGCATGCTTCTACAGTAGCTCAGCCACATTCTAGTGATGTTGGCGATGGTTCGATTGCTGTTGTGTCATCCTCATCAAGTCCACATATTTGTGTGCCACATACTTGCTCCGTGTGCCACCAGATATGCTTGGGTCCTCTTGAACAACCCGCCGAGCATCCCTTGGACACTTCTAATTATGACCTCCATAATGTGGACATTATAGATCAGACTCAGGGGAGTGGAGTGCACCCTATAGAGTCCTCTCCTACTAGAGAGGGGGACATTGGAATAGTGACACATGTAAGATTTAAGTTGTAAATTCATAACTTGTATTTTTTTTTAAATGAATATTAATAAGAGATAGTATAATGTACTAATATTTATTTACATGGTCTATTAAACAGTTGATGTCTAAGGAGGAACTCGCACAGGTGACTAATAGCACCCTTAGGGCCATTTCATTTGACCTCAACACACACACAATATATATTTTCACACTCACTCATTTACATTTTTTTATTATATACTTTCTTGTCATTTGAATTGTCATAAATGAAATTATATAATAACTTATATGTTTATCTTATTTTCCTCTTGTAGGAAATACCTAGTGCAAGTGAGGTGCATCCTTGTCTAGATTATGGAAGTGCAATGTTAGATAAGGGGAAGGTAATTGAACTAAAATTCGATTGAATTAAGAATTTTAAGATCTTATATTGATTATACATACATCAAAATAGATTGGTAGTTTCATATGTACTTGTCATTTTTATGTACAGGCAGTTATGATCTATACATCATTGTTGACAAGTGCGAGCAAGGTGCAACCTTGTCCAGATTATGGAAGTGCAATGTTAGATAAGGAGAAGGTAATTGAACTCAAATTCAATTGAATTAAGATTTTTAAGATCTTATATTGATTATACATACATCAATATAGATTGGTAGTTTCATATGTACTTGTCATTTTTATGTACAGGAAGTTATGAGCTATACATCATTGTTGACAAGTGCCACAATTCCTGAAGGAGTACGTATTGGAACACTTGAAGGAGTAGGTGTTGAAACACCTCAAGGAGGAGGTGTCAAAACACCTAAAGGAGATAAAGAAAAAGATCAGCCTAAAGAGGTATGTGTTTATTTTATTTTGTGTTTGGTATTTATATGTTCCTATTACCAACAATTGTATGCTAACTTGGATCAATTTTATGTTTTTGTTCACATATATAGGTTGACATTACAAAAGTTGGTTTGGTCGGTTCTTTGAGAGGGGCATATTCTAGGACTCCTACCCTTTGAAGAGACAGATATTTCAGGTAATCAAGATTACAATTTTAGAGTTCAATTATAATTCAATGTATATTGATTTTGATGTTAATTATTCAATTTTAAATCATATAGTATAACTAATGTCAATTGTGGTTTGAATTTTTTTGTGCAGCTACCTTCAGAGCCAATGAGTTCTGCAAAGAGGCTCCATTTTGATGATCCACCAGTAGTTTAGGATGAGATAGACATTTTGGCATGTAAATTTTGAATAGACATCGAGATGGCATATGCCACATTTTGTAAAACTTTGTTTGAGTTGGCGTTGATGCCATTTTTGTATATGGAGATACACTCAAGGTTATTGGATAATTTGATATATAGAAGTTGACAATCAAAATTTAATTTCTTCCTCATGTGCATGATTAAACTCTTTGAAAATTTAATCAAGTGAGCAATGGTTAAATATCAATGTACAAGAGCATAAAAAAGAATGGTTGTATTATGTAGTTTATATTCATATTGCTGATTACATTGCATTGCACATCTTTCAAACTCAAAGCATTATTTCACATTGCATAACTAACAACTAGATGTTGATAGATGAAAAAATTTCAATTACAATATAGTTTTTACAAATTCAACCTAAGAAATTATGCAATTACTTCACATTACATAACTAATAACTAGGAGCAACTGTCAATTTCATTTGCTTGTCATTAAATTTTATTAGACCGCATTTCTTTGAGGCATTTTTTCAAACAATTCACTACCTTGTCTATGCCACCACATTTTTCATACATGTGTACCAAAGCTTTTTATCAAACAGTTCACTGGCTTGTTGTTATGGATAAAAGCCTAAAACAAGTGCTTTCAAACAAGCTATGGATTGATGTAGAGTGGGGGTGAAAACATATGTGAAAACTACCCTTGACTCCTTTGGACCAAATTTGAGAACCAATAACATACCCCTATCCTAGGCTAGTGAATTAGCCCTCTTTCACAAAGGGAGTGCCCTTTAAACACTTGATCTTCACAAGAACACCCCAAAAAATCTTGAGTTGTGTCATAAAACAATAAATTCTAATAGTATTCTACGTCTACAAGTCCTTTAGCAGGATGTCCCATGAAACCGTCTGCTTACCATGCAAATGCATAGGGTTTATTGAAAGTCCCACTTGCACAACTCCCTTGACCATTCCACCAACTCAAACACCTCTATTATGACCCTAATATGCTTAAACGTTAAAGAGATTCCCCCACTCTCATTGATTTTAACAAACCCTAGGCTAAAATCTTCATTTTCATGCAATTTAAGTAATGATTTGCTTAGGATAGCAACTCCAAGACTCACAAATCATTTCCCCTTTCTTAAATGGATCTACACACATTCAAATCATATTGTACACATCCTCTCCACCAAGCCACATGAAAGGTACAGTAGGTGGAGGGCTTTAATAATTCATAATTTACTCAAAAATACAAAATATGGGTTCACTACTCGCCTTGAGAAAACTTGGCACAAAACTCACAAAAAATGAAAAGAAAGCACTCAAACCAACTTTAAAGGGGTCTTAGGCCTACTTCCCCCAAAATGATCTTATTGATTCTTCACAAAATTACATTCATCAATCCCCAAAATGACTTCGTCAACCTTTTTTAAGACTCTTCCCCACACAAAACAACCGATCAACTCCCAATAATTGACTTACAAACTAAGTTACCTGTTTGGGTTCGGGGGTTCGGTTTGCCAGTTCAGCTAAAAACTTTTTGGGGGTGGTTCAGCTCGTTTTGGGTTCATTAGTAAAAAAAACATGTAAAAATAAAAAATATATATATGCAGCATAAAAGCATGAAATAGGATTAGAATATCACATAACATCATATAAACAAAAAAACCACCATAAACTTGAATGTCATTTAAAACATGCATGATAAATATTCATCATTGAAACTTGAATTATGGTTGCTTGATATACGGAGTCTATTGATGCCAAGGTTCAATTTGTATGATTTTGAAAAAAGAAGCCAATTGAGTAGAGTTATCAGCATTCTTTAGAAATCATAAGAATTTATTTAGTACACTAGCTATTTTGATGTCTTCTTGCAATCTCAAATGCTAAATCTATGAAGAAGTTTACTCTGCTGCCCACTAGTTTCCATTAAAAAGAAAGCAACAAGCTATGGTCTCATGACTTTTTTTCACACGAAAATTAGCGTTGGAGTTTTGTTGGAGGGTGAAAAACTACTTGTAACTACATAAATAAATATTGTTCTACAACTCGTATGGCCTAACCGAATGTTCCATCACATCTGGATGGTTACGTTTAGGTTAGGTATGGTCCCCTTTCGCACCCAAATCAGCCAAAGCAGTTTGAGTACATTCAATCAACGAAATCCCTTAAGAGTCCAAAGTGCAAAAGGGCAGCAATCTTTGATGGATTGTTTCTCGGAAACTGTGTTGCCAACAAAAATTTTTTTGAGGCTATGGGATCATGTTGGGCCCCTCTACAATAACCTCTCTTGGTTTTTGCTATCTTGAAGTCGTTTTCTCGTGGTAGAAAGTTTTCAGCTAAGGGAAAAGTTGTTAGATGCAAGTAGTGTAAAGTTGCAAAGCGGTGCACCTTTCATTCAACAACTCATACGACCAAATGAACTATTCCAACATGTCCAGATGGGTACGTTTACGCTAGGGATGGTCCTCTTTTGCACCCAAATATGCTGAATCACTCCGAGCTACATTGGACCAGGGATTTCCCTTAAGAGTCCAAAGGGTTAAAAGGCAGCAATATTTGAAGGGCTATTTCTCAAAAACCATGAAATTTTTAGACTCTCTGTTTGAGGCTATGGGATCATGTTTGGCCCATATACAATAACCTCTCTCATTTTTTGCTATCTCAGAGGCATTTTCCTGTGGTGGCAAGTTTTCAGCTAAGGGAAAAATTGTCAGATGCAAGCAGTGTAAAGTTGCAAAGTGGTGCAACTTTCATTCAGCAACTTGTACGACCAAAGGAACTATTCCAACACGTCTGGATGGGTACGTTTACGCTAGGGATGGTCCTCTTTTGGAACCAAATATGCTGAATCACTATGAGCTACATTGGACCGACAATTTCTCTTAAGAGTGCAAAGTGCTAAAAGATAGAAATATTTGAAGGGCTATTTCTCAGAAACCGTGACATTTACAGACTCTCCATTTGAGGATATGGGATTTTTTTTGGCCCATCTACAATAACCTCTCTTGGTTTTTGCTATCTCGGAGGCATTTTCCCGTGGTGGCAAGTTTTCAGCTGAGGGAAAAGTTGTCAAATGAAAGCAGTGTAAAGTTGCAAAGTGGTGCAACTTTCATTCAACAACTCATACGACCAAACAGGTTGTTCCAACACGTCTGGATGGGTAGGTTTATGGTAGGTATGGTCCTCTTTTGCAACCAAATACGCCGAATCACTCTGAGCTACATTGGACCGACGATTTCCCTTAAGAGTCCAAAGTGCTAAAAGGCAGCAATCTTTGAAGGGCTATTTCTCAAAAACCATAACGTTTACAGACTCTCTATTTAAGGCTATGGGATCATGTTTGGCCCATCTACAATAATATCTCTCAATTTTTTCTATCTCGGAGGTTTTTTCCCATGGTGACAAGTTTTCAGCTGAGGGAAAAGTTGTCAGATGCAAGCAGTGTAAAGTTACAAAGTGGTGCAACTTTCATTCAACAACTCATATGTCCAAACAGACTGTTCCAACACGTCTAGATGGGTATGTTTACGCTAGGGATGGTCCTCTTTTGCGCCAAAATATGCCGAATCACTCTAAGCTACATTGGACTGAGTGAAATTAGGTGAAAATTTGATGCAGACACAAGGGTACAATCACAAGCTCTTTGCAACCTTCCTATTTGAGGCATCTAACAAGATTATTCTAACCTATTTGGATAGTCCAAAACTCCCTTAAAACTTGACAAGCAACTAAATACACATTTCCCTCTTTAACCCCCTTAAACCCTTGTAATAGTGAGAAACTAGTTTTTGTCCAATTACTCCACAATTTTTCAAAACACTAGACCAACACATGACTGATTCAAACACCCATATCCAAGTTACACAACATATATGAGAAACAACATAGACTCCTTTGGACCAACGTTGACTTCCTATACATTCACCCTTGAAAAGGCTACTCAATTAGCCCAAAAATACAAAGCAACATACCTTCAAACACCACACAGACCCCTGAAACCTTGGGACAGCAAATAAATTTCCAAGAAAAAAAAGATTTTGCAATTGGATTCCATTTGTATGGACCTGTAACTATCAAATTAGAAAACCCTTGTTTTTAGTGTAATTCTTGAGGGTTTATTGGATGTAGCACTTCCACAACCTTTCTGAATCTGCCACCACCTTAGACACCTTTATTTAGGCCCCAATATGCTTAGAAAACAAAGAAAATTTTGGTATCTTAGAGATTTTTGCAAACCCTAGGGTAAAAACTCTATTTTCAATCTGCCTCCCACTGTATCCTCCTCAACAAACCAAAAGAATCTATGCACTATTGAATCAAGTTTCCCTCCCCATGACAATTTTGAACTACACCAATCAACAATAGAATGTTCATCACTGAATTTTTCACTTGAAATCTTCAATTGATCCTTAACTAGAGCTCTCTTTAGGCATGCACCTGCTCCATCATGCTCCCCTTTCCCATGTTCGTCTTAAAAAAAACTCCAAATATGAGGTAGACCCCTTTCTACATGCATTCTACTCAACCAATAAAACATACAAGCATTCTTGAATTGACCTATGCAATTATCTGGCCAAATTAGATGTCGACCCAGTGCTATATCATGCTCCTACAAGAACTCAAAATTTTTTTTGAAACAATGTTGGGCATACTTAGACGAGTGAGATCTACCATCACTCATATAAAAATGATTCTCTCTGATTATCTTTCGATCCTCCTCTGTGCTATCAGGTGCATGTCTAAACGTTATGTGGACAAAAATAGCAATTTGAATGGAATTGTAATACTGAGATTGTACCTCATTTTGTGGTTGCAATGTGTAGTTTTCTGCAAAATCAACCACTGATATAATAGTTCCAATCGGAAAAGAGTCCTTACACATCCTAAATTGTTGATCCAACCACTGAGATCTATGACTATGCCTTGCATACTTGTAGAAAAGATTGTCCTTAAAATCTGAAATAAAATCAACAACACTGCATTCTTTTGTAACCAACTCACATCTAGAACCTTCACCTCCACTTTACAAAGTATATTTGACTATCTCATATCTCTTTTTCTCAACAAGCTTCTTTCTAAATTCATGTTTGAAACTCTCATGAAAACATTGAACAAACTTTGACAAGCCACCACATTGTGAGCACTTTGCATTTAAACAATCATTTCTATAGAAAAAGAAACCATCATCTCTAGAACTTAAAAATAGATCTAACATGTCCCTTGATGATTTTAGAAGATGCATTGCACCACGCTCCTACAACATTTCATTAGTATGCAAAGTAGAATGGATATAGCATAATAGCTCATGGTACATTAAAAACTCCACATGGTATTTTCAACAACAAGTATTACGAATCTTAAGAGGCACACAATAAAATGGCTTCAAACCCTCAAAAGTCCTTTGCGGGATTTCCATATTTAGATGTGTTTCAATAATTTTTTTGGACAACATTGTTTGGCTTGATTCCAAGAAATGTTTAGGATGTGGTGTACAGTCTCGATTGCCAATTCTTAACATTAAAACATCCTTTGCAATGGGTGATACTCTAGAGTTATCATGCCAAAATTGTTGAATTACCTAGTTTACATTATTGGTTAGCTTCTTATCAACATGTGGAAGCCTCCCGGAAAAATCCCATGTATCATTTTGAAGAGGATCATCTATTCTTTCTCTTCTTGTGAGTGCTCTATACAAAGTTTTATGATTTATGTCAAAATCAATACAAGTTTGTCTCATAAAGCGAGCCTTTTTCAATTGATGGCTTACTAGGGCGGTTGTAATGACTCTCTGAGCAGCTCTCTTATCATTTTCCTTGTTATTTTTTCCAATAGATTTGGGAGCATTAAAAATATTTTTGACAATAATAGAATTTTTTTCGGTCTTCTTGTTCACATGAATCTTCAATTTGGCTAGCAAAGGTCTCATCTTTTGCATCTTTAGAAATTGTACAAAAGGTTGGCATTGCTCGGTCAATGTCTTATTGCTAAAATATTGGTTGAAAAGTCTTCTATCCCACAACCAAACAATTTGTGTTGACCTCTTTCCTTCTGTAGACACTAAAAATTGTCCTAAGCCTTTCACTTCTAAATTCTCCATCATCCCCCCTTTTGGCTTTGATAATTAAATAATTTTTAATTATTTAATTCATTCATTCCTATCTTTATTTCTTGCTTGATTAATTAAATAAATTTTATTTATTTAATTACGTCACTAATTAAGTCCTCTTCTTTCTAAAAATTAAATAAATTCTTATTTATTTAATTTTTATCCACCTTCCACTATAATTAAATAATTAAATAATTATTTAATTATTCATTAGCCTTTCTCTCATAAATTAAATAAATTTTATTTATTTAATTTGGTCCACTCTCTTGAATTTTGAATTAAATCATTATTTAATTCAAAACAATTCCTTTTCTCACATTCTTCTATAATAAAATAATATCTTTAATTATTTAATTATTCATTGGTCACCTAGATTAAATAATTTTTAATATTTAATTTCTCCTATCACCTCTTTGTCCGTGCCAATCTTATCTTCCACATCAAATCTTATCTCTTGACATCTCATTCAATTTCATCCCTTGATTGAATTATCTCATAATTCAATCTCAACCCTTCATTTCTTGTCATTGCCCTAATTTTGACCTAAACCTAGTCCATACTGCAACTTTCAATTTTGGCCATTGATTAGGACATCTTATTGCCATTCAATCTCATCCATCCGTTCAAAATGGCATTTTCTATAAAATGTCATTTTCCTCTCATTTTTGCATGAGGCATTGGATTTTAGACATTAGAGACATTAGATATTACACATTAAACATCGCAACATTTTTCATCTTACTTCATTTACTCTTAGCAAATTTAGACATAGGCATTTCACTCATATTGTCATAGGCATTAGGCATTTAGACTTTGATCAAATCCTTCAAAGCTTGGTGTAGGACTTAGACTTTTATTTCAGATTGCTTGCACGTCAAATCTGAGGGCAACACATCAACGAGCACATTAGAAAGTGTTACAAAAGTGAATCATGGAGGTATCGGCGATTAACAGGTATAATTTTTCTTTTGTTTACTTCCATTATATTTTGTAATTGCTTTGGGTTTATTGTCTTCATTGATACCATTTAATCTAAATCCTAAAATTAACCCTTAGTTACACCTTCAAAACTATTTATAATGTTCTCATAAAATTCAAGTAACCATTTAGGGGTTCTTGAAGGTCTTGAATTTGGAATATGTCTTTCTTCCACACAAGGTTCTTCATTTCTCATGTAATCTGGTGAAACATAATTTACACTTGCTTCAATATTATGTTCAAAATCTTCATTTCCAACATTTTCACCTTGAACATTTTCAATATCAATTTGAATAATTTCATTCCCAATTTCAATATCATGTCCAACATCTTCAAATCCAACATTTTCACCTTGAACATTTTCATTATCAATTTCAATATTTTCATTCCCAATTTCAATATCATGTTCAACATCTTCAAATCCAACATTTTCATTCCCAATTTGAATATCATGTTCAACATGAACTTTTTCACCTTGAATATTTTCACCTTGAACATCTTCAATTTCCTCTTCACTTGAAAGACCATAGGGGTTAGGTTCACCAATATTTAACATACCTTGTCTTCTCTTCCTATGACCTTCTCTATCTCTTTGTCTATATGATTCAATTTGTTCTTTTGTAAGATTTCTCTTACATTTTTGCTTCCTATGATTGCTACTCCCCATTATACCTCATAAAAGATGCTAAAAAATCATTGCTTATGACAAATTTGAGTAGAAGATGCTCCAAAAAGTTGATCTTTGTCTATTCTTGTCTGAAATCGTGTGTATGTCAGCTGCAAATAGAATGTAGGGTCCGTTGGAATGCAAAAAAATGGCCCACATGGGGTTTTTCTATGGCCCACAAATCTAATATTTGTTATAATTTGATATCTAATTCATTTGAAAAAAAATTAAAATGTTTTGTAACAGTATGATTTTAGTTCTACAAATTGGATATCTGAATCAAATCGGATATCTGATT
>VDFB02000015.1:553752811-553864970 GCA_007258455.2 Sequoia sempervirens
GGTTAGGAGAGAGAGACTTGGGAGAGAGAGAGTAGAGGGTAGAGGGTTTCAGGGTTAAGGGTTTGTTGTGCAATTTTTTGCACACATGCCCCGCTGAAAGCAAGGACCCTCTTTCGCTTCATTTTTGGTGTTTTTGGCCCTTTCTTTTGAGGTTTTGTCTTACTTAGGCACATGTTTAAATGTCTATTCTGAATTCCTAAGTGTTTTCCCAAGGTTATTCATTGAAAATCTTAAGTTCTGGATGAACTTTGGGCTTTTTCCCTGATTCGGGACTTTCCACCCTGGTCGGATTTTCCTGGATCTTGCTTGGATTCTGGTTGGATCTTGTTGCTCGGGAATTCTTGGTCTTCATGGATTTCCGCATGGGCCAGATTTCCCTGAATTCTGCTCTGTTGTCAGATTCCTGAATTCCTTCTCTGGCTATCTTGTCGGCTACATTAATGGCTTCGTACATGCTTTGAAGGCTGGATTTTACTCGATTTCTGAGATCTTTTGCGCCATTATGCTCACTATTTTCCATTGTTTGAGTTGAGAGCCACATCCTTAGAGTTTGTTCTTTGAGATTTTCGCTTTGATTTGGGCGTTTGGGTTTGAATTGGTCTCATTTGGTGGTGATTTCTTGTGCATTATTGCCTGTGTTCATTGTGGACACCATTGAGCCTCACGCTTGCTGCTTCTGGGATCAATTCCCGCTTTATAATGGTATGTGTCTGATTGGTCTACTTTGAATTGAATTATGAATGGCACGTTGGTATTGTGAGGGCTTGTGGGATTTGAATTCCTGTGTATTTGTTTATTTCGTGCTAGGCTTGTTCAGTATTGCATCCTTTGTAATCTCCTAGGCGAGTTTTGAGTTCATGTGTCCATCTGCATTTTAATGAATCCTGCCTGAGAGTGATTAGTAAACCCTAGTGATGACTCAATAGTGAAAACAACTAATTTCTAAACGTGCCTATGTGCTAATGGCGGATGAATAGGGTTTCGGACCTAGGATAGTGTCGTATCAGGTGATTTCGTCTTAAGATTGACCTAGAATGCAAAGAAAATTCATGAGAGGTCCATCCCCGACTTTCCCTAAGTTAAACTTTTTGAAATCCATAGTTGGTTCAGTGTCTAGATGAAATCGGGACTCTCCATCCATTCCGGATTCCCTTCGTTGTGACCATTCGAGATCACTGAGATATCATATCAACCACCTTGAGGTTCGCCAAAGTGGTCTTCCTAGGTTCATGTTGAATCGCCATGACACTATCGTTTTTACATCGATGAAATCTTGTATGCATATTAGTCGGCAAGACCCTTGCTTTCGCCGAGACCTCACTCCGTAAGAAAATGTCTCATTGACATGCTAGTTCATGTTCACTTTCGGCAAGAAAAACCCTGTCGCCAAGAGGTCATAGTGGGATCCAATGGCTTTACCGATATTCCTTTTCTTCGCCAAGACATCCGTCCTTCGGCGAGACCTCCCACCAAGCACTTTTGCTTTCATCGAGTTCTGTTCTTTTACTTGTTGTAACCCTTCGAGGTCGGTGAGATGTCATGTCGATCTTTCTGTGTCATGCTGAAACCCTTCGTGGGTTTACATTCGGTCACCAGGACTTCATAGCGAAACTTTTCTCTTGGCAAGCCCTGATCTTCTGTTGGGGTGACTTCATAATGTTGGCAAGAGGTTATGCTGATGGGACTTCATATCGCCGAAACACTACGCGATCGGCAGGACCTCTGGCCGAATTCAAAACCTAATGCCTATCGGCAAGACATGATAGCTTTGCTAAGACCTCATATCAAAAACTTTAGTCTGGCCGAAGTGTTTGTTTAGACCCCAAAAGTCGGTGAGACAAGATGATTTCACCAAGACTTCTCAGCGAGATGATTGACCCTTGCCGAAACTTTCATCCTGGGAATCTCCGTTGGTTCGGAATTGTACCTTGACCACGGATTTTTGCTGAGTCTGGATTTCTCCGAAATCCGCCGTCTCCCAGTTTTCCCAAAAATCCTCTTTAGCCCGTTCTTCGCGGAAATCCATCCCTCACGGATTTCCTTAAAATTTGATGAAATATAAAGGAACATGAAATAATTGGATTTGTTTATAATTCATGATGCATTTGATGATTATTTCATGTCATATTTGGATCTCTCATGTGATTTATTGATGAAAAATGATCGAGTTTAATGATTAAGTAGGTGTTTCTAGGTTATTTCGTTGGAATCCGATCAGTCTAGAATTTCCCGAATTCCTCTCTGGCTCAGATTCCACGGATGGTTTTGAAACCCGAAATGTGTTATGGTCATTCTATATAAGATTTAATGACACCTTGACTATATGAGATGCATTCTAATGGTGTTTTGATGAGTTAACATGGCTTTTTCCTGTGGTTTTTACTATATTTTTCATGTTGAGTGCAGGCTGAATCAATCAAAGCAGTGGTTGGTTCCTCATTATCTGATGCAGAGAGGGTTAAGCTAGACATTAAGAGCAAGGTCCCGTAGAGTAAGATCACTTTTGTCTGGTCAGAAGTCACTGATACAAATGTTGGCATATGGGACTATGAGGAATTTAAAGCAAGGATGGCAGCCAAGGATCCTCCTTTGGTGACTAGAAGAATGATGGAATAAGGATTGTCACATGTTGTTGGTTTCCCTTCTACGGTGCAATGCTATGAGCTGGTCCTTGAGTGTGCCAGGCACTATGATCGGGATACACAGAGGATAATTGGTCCTCAAGGGAGAGTCGTTGCCAATATCAACCCGGTCTCCATTGCCCAAACCTTCGACATGCTAGACAGATCTCATGTGGTGGGATTCACCATTGAGGCAGCTCAGGAGTTCTATGATAACCAGACTGTGAAATCACAATAGTTTATCAACTTCTGGCTAGAGAAGCCCAAGTCCCACTATTCCAAGTTGCCAAAGCAGTTGTTTAGAGAAAAATTCAAGAAGGAATACTATGATGCCATCACCTTTCTTAGTAGGGTGCTTCGATTAAGGAGTGCTGGTACATTTGAGAATTGGATGTGCCATGCGATTGTAAGGATGGAGCAAGAGAAAGTTGACTACCATTGGGCAGGGGTCATCAGCCAAGTAATTCACAAGCAGTTGTCCAATGTGTTGCAAACAAAGACCTTCACAATGACCTCATATCTAGTCTATGCACTGGCTAGATTCCACCCCTATAGAGGATTGGATACAAAAGGAATTTTTGGGCAGGATATTATTTATGAAGTTTTCCCTTAGTTGCACTAGGGAGGTTCAAACTATAGGAGGGAAAATGATGCATTTACCATGCACATTACCAGAATGCTTCAGGAAGCAGAGCATGTCAAAATTTCAGATCAAGCAAAGGAGCTCATCAAGAAATATGGAGCTTGGTTTATTCAATTCCCAACCTTCTCCTACATTCAGATCGATGGTTGCCAAAGGGTCCCATACAGACTTCCAAGGTACCCCACTGACCACATTATATTGTTGGAAGTAACTAGATAGATTTGTGATTTTGATGCCATCATCAAGAAGGACAAGCATAAGACTGGATTTGGTGGGGATTTTCCCCTAAGGATTGGCACTGGTGAGGTTTGTCCTTCCATTGGTTTTGCCCAAGCTTCACAAAAAGAAATGAGTACTCTTGGCTTGTCTTTCCACTCCGAGAGATCCAGATTTGACATCACGAGAGAAGCTCAAAAGAAGGCTAGTAGAGAATATGGCCATAAGGTTAATTTAGAGGACTACTAGGCCAATTATGGTGATGAATATGAGGTCAGAAAGAAGAAATTCTCTCGGCTTCCAGTGGATGTGGTCCGATTGTATAATGTAAGGGCAGCGCCTGATCAATTGGAGGATGATGGGGACTTAATTCAGGATGATGCCTATGAGGCAGTAAAAGATAGAACGATTGGTGATATAGACTGGTTAGAGGAGGAGCAAACAGAACTAAAGCAACTGATGGAGCCAGTCATTAAATTTACCAAGTTGTGGCTCAAACACACTATGTTGGAATTGGAAAATAAAGGAGTGAAATGCACTTATAACCTGATGGGAGACTTAGATTCCCATTCCACTTCTGAGGAGTCCACAGGGCAGCAAGATCCCAAAGGTAAAGGCAAACTGGACTCCACATCCAAGATCAAGACAAAAGGTGTTCAGGAAACAGAGGTCCAAGAGACAGAGAAGCAGAGGAGACAAAAGGCTAAGAGGGGGACAAGAACTAAAAGGTCTGAATAGAAGGAATTCGAAGAATAGAATCTTGAGACTGATGCTCTGCTGAAGAGAAGAAGAATTGTAAAATTATCAGAGAAGGTAGGCTCCAAGGCTGGGGAGGAGGTAATTTCCCCACCAATTGTGAATGTTGAAAGTTCAGAGGAGAAAGCAAAGGTATATACAAGGAGTTCTAGTACTCCCTCTCCTAAGAATGATGTTCCTAAGGCAGATTTTCCTCCTACCACTCTTCATAAGGAGCAACATGATGATGTGCCTCTCGCTCACGAAGCTCAAAGCAAACCAAGTGAGTCAAGGGATGCTGAGAGTCATTCAGATACTGAAGGGGAAGAGTTTCATGAAGGTGAACTCTACAGTGCAGAGGCCGAAATTGAAAAAGAAATACAATCTCTTTTGATTGCACATACAGATTCTCCTGTTAGAACTAAGGAAGTTGAGTCTCCTATAGGAGAAGTAAAGGCAATGAGAGATCCATCACCTGAACATAAGGGATAGCATATTGAAAAGGAAGGCAAGATGGATGAGACCCCTGAGAAGCACAATTTAGAGGAAAGGATATTGGAGGATCGGTAGGGAGAGGTGAAAACTGATTCACAATTGGAGCCCACTATTCCAGAGTGGCTAGACAAAGAGATAAAGAGGAAACAAGTTGTGGTAGAAGACATGCCACCAAATTGGGATACACTCCTAGCCAAAATTGGGAAAGATAAAGGTAAGAAGAGGGCTAGAGTGATCTAAAAGGTTGAAAGGGATGAAGCACATAACAAAGTTGTTCGTATCACCACCCCTGCTCCAGACAAAGATAGAAATGATGTGGTCAGAAAGGATTACAGTGTTCAGACTCAATCTAGGGCCTAGATCAGCTGAGCAGGATATTGAGGACTATGAGGTCTCCAATACTATTATTGTGGATCGATTAAGGAAGGAATTGAAGACCAAGCAGGAGCTAAAGAAAGAGAATGCAAATCTCAAGAAATGCTTGGAGGAATTAATGAAGCCACTGCGGTCCATTAATCCCTCTTCCTCTGCTACAAATCCTCTATCTCAGGAGACCATCACCGAGCTATAAAAGATGAAAGAATCCACTATTGCCACTGTGAATTAGCTGAAAGGGGTGTAGGTAAAGGGTGATGAAGCTATCAAGGAGATCCTGTCAATAGGAAATGATGCTGCAAGGACCACCGAATGGTTGAAGTAGGTAATGACACAAGATAAAGAAGACCCAAATCTTCTTCTGCAGAAAACCCGGGCTATAATGGAGTACACCCGAGACAGGTTGGTGAGTGATGGGATCCTTCCTTCTTCTAGAGTTTCCGAACCATGGGAATGGTTTGAGGCGTTGCAAATCAGGCAATAGGTGTTGAAGAAGATTTACAAACAAAGAAAACACATTGATGACACCCTAGCTGGCATCTAGAATGGTTGCATTTCTTTCTTCGAGATAATGATGGGAAGAAGGAAGATCTCGCCCAAGTATCTGAACTTGGAACAGTTGAGGAAGTGATGGCATGATGTCTATGCACTACTTGATGATGGGTCTGTTTCCGAGCACCAGCTAGATGATGTGGCCACCTACCTTGCAGTTATTGATAAGTATTTGGCATATAAGGTAGAATGGGATAAGTCGGTCAAACACTCAAGAGAATAGATTGCGTCCATTCAGAATCGACTTAGGGTTTTTCCCCTGCCACTAGTCATGGCCCTGGATGAGACATTCTTGAAAGTAAATGAGGAGCCAGATCAGAGCAGAGATAATAGGGAAGGGAGCTAATGATAGGCTGTGGCGCGATTTGTGCTTCTCTATTATCTTCCCGCGCATCGTCTGAGCTGCGGATCTTAGGCCGACTTGGATGGGATGTGAATTTAATGCCTGTTTGACCCATTTCAAAGACTCTCTTGGTGGGTAGTTGTGCTGAGTTATTGCTGCGAAACCCTTGCCTAGCCGACGGATTTCTGGGGAATTCTATATATTGGGCATGTGGCCTCATTTGTAAAGAGTTAGAACAGTTAGAAATAGTTAGAAGATCAAAATTTGTAACCAGAATATAGAGCAGAGCTAGTTAGAAGTAGAGTAAGTTAGCAGGTAGTTGCCCTCAAGCAAATATTGTAACAAAAAGCTAGAATTGTTGCTACAGTGAACAATTTGAATACAAAAAATGACATTGTGATTTGGTGCCATACTTGTTTCTTTTGTTTTGCATGGTTCTAGTTATTCCATCCTTAAAATTGCTTTGAGAGGGTTAATATTTAGGTTATATTTGATTCGATAATGTTTGTGATTTAATACTTGAATGTTGTAGCAATCCTTATGTCCATACTTTTTGCAACCAACTGATTGTTAGTTGCTTTGCAAAGTTAGCCTGGACTTCACATTTCAATGTGCTTAGTTCCATTGTGAAGATTTGTTCATTATAACTGCAATAAGGTTGTTGAATGAGTGTTCATAATTTGAAAATCTTAACACCTCAGAAGATTGCACTATTTTTTTATGAGATTGTAGATTTATTTTGGTCAAGTAGAAATCAGTTTTGAGGGATTGGTCCATTTCAAATATTGGTTACTTTCATTGCTAAATCTTAGGTTTAGTATTAAGTTTAAAAAACCTCTCTGAAACCCTTATTATTTTTCTATTTTTTTTATTATTTTGTAAAATCTAGGATTGAAGCACTATTAGATTGTTAGATCTGATAAAATTGATTTAGCATTTTGATTGTAGTAAGGTCCCATTGTGATTACCAGCATTTTCACATTTCGTTACTGAGTTGTTTATGCACTGTCAAGACCTGACATTAGAGACCTTGGGGTTATCCCTTGAGGCTTGCTGATAGAGATTTACCTTTCAAGAGAGATAGGATATCATATTATGTCTGGCTGTTATTGTGCAGAAAACATGATCAACAGGGTTTATGGTTTAGGGTTAAGGGTAGAGGGGAGAGAGAGAGAGAGGGAGTCAATGGAAGAGAGGGAGGGAGTCGAAGAGAGATAGAGGGTAGAGGGGAGAGAGATATGGGTGATTGAGTGAGATACTTGGGAGAGAGAGAGATGGAGAGAGAGAGAGGGAAAGAGATAATATTTAAATATTTATACATTAACTAAAATATTTAAATAATATTTAAATATTATACATAATAATATAATATATTATATATTAAATACATAATTCGGTAAGAGATTATCATAAATTGTATATTATATATTACATTATAAACTATATTGTATATTATATATTAAATTATAAACTTTATTGCATTTTTTAAATCATATATTATAAATTGTATAACATTTTTGCAACTCTATATAGAACATATCGGATATCATATTCAAATAGGATATCTGATATTTATGACACAAAATTTAATGCCTAGGGATTAGCCTCAGGCTTGCTTTGGATTTTGGTTCGGACATGCCAATCCTAAGAACTCACCACAAAAAATGTGTTTAACAACTTACCTTGCTTTTCCACACTTCGCACATATGGCTGACGACTTTTTTTTAACCCAAAATTGATGAAACGAAAAGGGTTTGTAAAGGAGCTTCTCAGATTTCCACCAATATAAATTATACTAGTTTGAATCTAATAAATAATTATTATTCATTTTCTATTAGAATTATGACTAAAGTCCTTATTGATAGCTTGATTGAAAAACATCTATAACTTTCAAATGGTATCACATTTTTTGAATCCAAAACATGTGTCACATTTTATGCTTCCATATTATAGGATTTAAAAAAAGGAATTTCATGAAGTTTTGACCAAGTTAAGATGGTTAGACATACGAGTTTTATATTTTTAAAAGTTGTAATTAAAAATTCATAATTAATTATTTACTTGGAAAAAAAAACAAAAAAATATGTATCACATCCCACATGAGTCCTCTACTTATATCTAAAATCTTATAAAAAAATTATGATTTTATTATGGTTAGGGTGGTCGATAGACAACTACTTCTTTTTTCCTTGAAATTTAAGTACTACTACATTGAAATTTCAATTTTCACCAAATATATTTTTTTCTAGAAAAATAAACCTAGTAGTTTAGAAACTACATTCAATTTTCCACAGATTCTATTCTTACATATTTTTGAAATAATATAGATAACTTATTCAATTTTTTATGTCAAGTTGCCTAACTCTGATTTTTCTGAATTTTCATTGCCACTTAAGGGCCTATTTTTTCTATGATGATCCTGCACATACCCAGGGTGTAAAAGGGGAATTTGTAAGAGGGGTGCAAATTCTCCCCTATACATTTTTCCCCCACTTTAGCGAGCATGTGTGCTAATGAATGTTCGGTAAAGTAAATTAAAGAGTTTAGAAATGTATACCTGAACCATTGAGGAAGCAGACCAAAATTTGGAAAAATTGAAAGTGTAGGGCAAAAAAATAACTCCATAGGTACTCTCTCCTGAGGAGGTTTGAACAAAGGACTTGAAGAAAACTATGGGTCCTTGTTGAGGAATGCAATTTTTTTTAAAAAAATTGAAGGGATTTTCAAGAAAAGATTTGTTGGGCACCAAATGTGTTTTCTAAAAAATGAAGTGACATGATAGCCCCTCCTTAGGATGGTGCATGTTGAACACCCAGGCACGTGACATCCTAAGAAGAGAAAAGCAAGAATGAAAAAGTGATGTTGTGGTATGTGGAAAATAATGAGATGGCACCATGGTAATGTTGTCACACATGTGAGGGACAATACATGAGTATGAAAACATCATGAAACAAGCACAAAAGATAAGAGAGCAATAATGAAAGAAGAAACAATAACATTATGAACAAGGGAAATAGGGGCAATTTGATATTCCAGGGTTAGAGTTGCTCATAAAAATAGATAAATAAGTATGATAGTATATTAATGAACTATCATCAACCGCCTACTATATCAAACCATATGAAGAATGCACGAGAAGAAAAAATAAAAATAAAAAATTGGGTCAACATGGAAGGGAAGCCTAAATTTCCCCAACACTTTGCATCATCCCTAATTATCAAAAATCAACACACATAATAGAGAAGAATGATGTAACAAATAGAGGAAGTTTTATGACACATAAACACTTATGTATCCAAGCACCTATGAGGATGACAAGGGTCATCCAAGAATATATAACACAAGCACGAGGGAACACAAACACACACACAATCTACACTATAGATAAAGAAGAGGTGCCCCCCTAGTCCTCATCAACCAAGAGGTCATCAACCTTCCAATCTAGATCATTATAAGGGGAAGGCAGAAAATATTGCAAGGGTAGAATATCAAGGGGGGAACCCTTCGACCCTCCTGCAACAAGATCCAAGGAAGAAGGCCCCGCAAGGTCTTCTCTGCTCAATTCTTGTAGGGTAAACATCAACAAATTTGCAAAGATTGTTGAAAGGGTCGAGACCTCATCTAGAGAGTTAAACATGCACTTCATAGGAATACCATGTGTTAGCTCGATGAACAAGAGAGGTGGTGCCTTAGATTCACTTCTAGGCTCACTGAGAGACTCAGGAGCAGTGAAAAAATTTGAGGACACCGAGACTTCTTCTATCACCAGGACGACACACGTTAATGTAGAAGCACCCCTGAAGAAGGTGGACCCCTCTTTCGACCCCCATTGCTACTAGAGTTGTCCTCCATCTACTTCATTAGAGGATACAAGATTCCCATGGATGAGGCAGAGGGCATAGAGGAAGAGGAGAAAACCGTGATGGACACCACTGAGGTATTTAGCATGTCCACGGGCTTTGAAAATGGCAGGATGTTTGGGAGAGATATTAGGAGGGGTGGCTCGATGGAAGGAGAAATAAAAACCTACACCTTTTTTGGGTGAGGGTCGTTTACACTCGTAGTAGGAGCCAGAAGCAACACCGAAGCTGATGGAACTGAAGCAAAGGGGATGAGAGAGAAAGATGTAGTAGAAGGTGCCAGAATAGAAACTGTTGACTCCCCCTTCTTCCTCTGCAAAGCAGCCTCCTCAGCGGCCAAAGCTGCTGACACTTGCATTCACATACAAGGTAGTTCCTGCGACTTTGCAAGCTAGAGGCCGGAAGCTAAGATGGAACAAAGGACTCCTACTCAACCATTAGAGTGTCCATCATGACTGTTTCCAATGGATGGAGGGTCTCCTGGATGGGAACAGGAGGGAGAGGTTGAGAGGATGGAACGATAGTGGTGGAGCAGGCTCTAATGCCTTGATAGCGGGCATCTTCTCATTCATTTCCTTAGGGGTAGGAGTGGTAGGAGGCTACTGAGGCTGAGACATAGAGGGACTCCCCACGAGGTACTTCCCCTTACCATATCAAACAAGTTGAGGCACCGTGGGTGAGACAGGAAGTTTAAACACCAAACGCTTGGTCTTTCACCAAGAGAACACCATTAGGTTCTCCAACAAACACCTAGGATCAAAATACAATGATTTCATAGCAAGGTGAGAGGAAGCGACAAATAGGACAACAACAAGAGAAGAAGAAGAAGAGTGTTGAGCATGCTTCTCCTTTTCTATTTTCCTAGCCAAGGTCACATTGCTATCAACCTTTTGGCAAGCCCTATGAGAGATGGAATAGGGAGAAGCAGAGTATCTCACCTTAGGTGTTATGCCCCCACTCTTGTACTTTACCTAGGTATGGTACAAGAGATTTGTTCTAGGAGGAAGCAGACCTACGAGGGTAGGCCATAAATGATCCAGCGAGTAGCCACCACACGCAATCGGTGGTTTATAACTAGTGTCATGGACTACATGCACTGTACCCTCATGGATAAATTTTAGACACTTATGCACTAGCAAGGGGACTGCATTCATAGCGACCAACTAGGGGATACCCAGTTTCACCCTGAAGAGTTTAGACCCTGGGATTATGTCAAAGAGTAAATTTACCAATTTAGGTCCTGTAGACATGTAAAATTGACCTAACACCTATCACACACTGTAAATGACATTTTTGCATCATTAGTATCATTATCATCAAATATCAGTGCATTTCACATCAATTACATCAAAACCCCTAATTTCCCCTATTAATTGAATAATATGGCATTATTTAATTAATTCACTTTTTCATCATTTTTTACTAATTAAATAAATTCTATTTATTGAATAAAGTCCTAAAACCCTATTTCTGCTATTAATTAGATAATATGACATTATTTAATTAATTCACATTTCATCAATTTCAACCAATTAAATAAATTAAATTTATTTAATAAAGTCCTAATCTAACTTTATTTCATCCCAATTAAGTTAATTAACACCAATTATTTAATCACATCACTAAAATCATTTTATTCCCCTAAGTCGATTGAATTATTAAAATTATAATAATTTAATTAACTCACTTTCCCATAAACTATTCAAAACATTATCAAAAATCAAATCGAACTAATGTAAATTTGTTTGCAAAAGTCAAACTTGATTTGCACGTTCAACTCCAAAATGAATGAATGAATTAAATCAATTAATTAATCATTCTCAACCACTTTCTTGATTGAGAAAATTATGATCCCCTAATTTCTCAATTTATTCCTGACTGATCAATCTATATCTCTGATTGACCAATCTATTTCTCAATCCCACAGATTATTCAATCTATTTCTTCAATCACACTAATCATACAATCTATTCTACACAGATTATTCATACCTAAATCTTCTCAACATCTTTCGATTGTCAATCTTGATTCAACATTGTTTAATCGTGATCACCCATTTCAAATCACAATTTCTATATAACAAACCTCTTTCCTCACAAAAAAGGATTGAAGAATCAACATCATTTGCACAATGAAGTACTACCAAGATCCGAATCACCATTGACAATGCTTCAACACATTTATTCGATCAACACATGCATCACATCAAATCTTTTCGCACACAATGGAGGCTTCATAGTGATATGAACAACTCGACATCTTGCAAACACACTCCAACATAGGATGGTAACCTTTATTTTTTTTGAATTCATTTTGATAATCGTAGGATTTCATTGTTTTTTTCAATAGCTTAGAAAGTCATTTCATGAGTGAAGGAATAGATCTAGATTAGTGTTTTTGATTTAGATTAACTTCTATTTCATTATATTTATGTTATTTACATTCTATGATCTTCCCCCTCACACATTCTAGCATGCCCAGTGGGACCATGGTCCTCAACACTAACAATTTCATGAGCTAATTTTGAAGTTACAAGTCTTGGAGGCACTCTAGAAAAATATTCACACACAAGTTCCAGGAAACTGTTGCACTTGATTTCATAGAACCAACGCACTTGACCCTGATTTCTGTGCTTTTGACTTTTTCCAATGCCTTTATCTTCTAATAGAGGGTGCTCTTGAATTTTTCTAGTGCTTATGCTCTCTGATAGAGGGTGCTTTTGCTGGTTTTTCTATACTTTTTCCTTGTTAAACCCGTGTCTGAGATCTGCAAGTTGAATTTTGAATTTTTAATGCTAACAAGTGCTTGGTTTGAATGTGTGACATGTACTAATTTGTGTGTATGCAGGGTTGGCAGAGTTACGAGAAACAATTAACATATTTGTTACAAGGAAGACCAACAGTCGAAGGAATTACATTTTTCACAATTTTCTTAAGTTAGAAACTTTCAATTTGGTGCATAAAAATAACAAACACAAATGAACACTTCAGTTTTTGGTGCTTTAAAATGAACCATTTCAAAGCTTTCTAGATTAGAAACTTTCAATTTGGTGCATAAAAAGAATAACACAAATGAACACTTCAGTTTTTGGTGCTCTAAAAATGAACCATTTCAAAGCTTTCTAGATTAGAAAATGCTTCAAATTTGGTGCATAAAAAAGAACAACACAAACAAACAATTCAATTGGTGCTCTAAAAATTTCAAATTAATACTTGGAATGTTTAATTTTCTTTGTGTTGACCAAACAATTTCCTTTTTTTTTATACACACATTCATTTTTGCTAACAAAGTAAGAACAGGATCAATTTAGAAACACTCAATTTTTGGGCTTAAAAATGTACAAATTAATTTTTGTCTTGCACCTTTGCTATCTTATTGATTGATATCCAAAATACTTTATGTTGGTGCAATTAAAAAATGAAAAATTGTTATTCTTTTCACACATTATTTTGACGATTGCACTACACGAGGTACTTAAAAAGAATCAAATTTCAATGAATTATATTCCATGCATTCAATGTTTGGAAAACATCTTGAGTTTTGTGATTTGTTTATTTTCATTATAGTATACCTTTAGAGGGCTTACCTATTGAGACACATCCCATGCTGGAGAACTCATAGGTGACCCAAGCGGTACTCTTGTTTTGAACTGCTATATAAATTATTGTGGGTGTGAGGAAAGTTCTCACCTGCTAGGTGATGCTATTTTATACTAACGAATGTCTCCCATAGTACCCATGTGATACGTTAAAACTCAAAAGGGATGGGATGCCTCTTAATTGAATCACCACATGCATAGACATTCAAAAATAATAACCCCAAAACAGTCATTAAAAACCCTTGTTTAGTAGCAGTCATTCAAAGTCCAAATCTGAAGCGTATTTTAAAGTAGTGCATTGGAATAGCACCATTCCAAGAAGTTACTTACCACGTTCGGTTTTTGGTTGAGGCAATAAAGAAAATAGGGAAGGGACTCTTTTGCTTGGTGTGTCAAGACAGTACATTTCCTTGACATAGCCTATTTGTCCATTCCATCTTCACGGATTAATCATCTCTTATGGGATTATTGGTAGGCCTATTGAGAAATACATACACATTTGAGCTAAGGTTGTAAATTCTTGTGAGTCAGTCCAAACATAGTGCGTTGTTCCAAAAATAACTCAAACAAACATCAATATATTGGTCAAAATCTCAAACACTTTAAGGTTAGTGTGAATACTTTGAAAAGAGCCCTATGTTTGCACTCCCTAAAAGATATCCTTAAAAATATCTTTGAAAGTTTTCCAAACATTTAGGTTTAGATTTCAAGTCACACCAAATCTAAAGTCAGCATTGGAAAACTATAGCCTTTATTGGTATCTTAATTTTCACTTGGTGGAAAGAAACATACCTTTAAACATTTATAGACATTTAGAACCAAAACAAGTGTTTGTTATAAAAAGATTCATCTCAGTCCATACTCTTTCAGTGGTATCACTTGTCGTATGTTAGAAACAAAGCACCTGAAGAAAACAAAATCAACCCAAAAACTGCAAATTACCCAAGCTGCTGCCAAAATACTAAAATTGGAAAACCAATTTACACAGAGGCCACTTCTACTACTGTTTCTAGTGCACTTGATCCAAAATTGGTCACACTTTCTAGAAAAATCCCACTTTTTCTCTTTGTCCCAGAAACTTCACTGATGAAAATGAGTTGCATTTGACAAAATCTGTGCACTTGATGCAAAACCAACACATTTGCTTCTCAGAAACTAGCACACTTTTCAAAAATATGCTCACACTTGCTGGAACAGCTCGCTTTTGACTGAGTAATTCACCTCATTGTACAAAAATATACAGATGTCGCACTTGCTTCTTAGAAACTAGCACACTTGAGAAATTTTAGGCCGTAGTTGATAAATCTACCTGCTTTTTCTCACAATTTGTTACTTTTTTCTCAAAACACATCGCTTTTGCTCTATCATGTTGACAATCAAAAAACTGAATCAAAGCTTCTTATAGGATCCTTTTTAGAAAAAAACAATCAGAAACCCAGATAATTCATATAGTCTTTCATCCACTCTCAATATTCCATCCTACTTTTGGAAGTCATAATCAAAACAAACAAAATTGTATTATTCCCTCATTCACACTTCTAAGATATCAATAGTTACTTGAAACTCACAGATAGTTCAAGTAAGATTTTCCACAACATATCCTCTAGAAGAAGAAGTGAGATATCAATCTAGGCCTCCCAACATTTTGAATTCCAAGAATAGTGCCACCTCAAAACAACACTCAAACCTTAGGGTCTTGAGATTCATAACAAACCATATAAAAACATTCAAACTTTCACTATATGATCATTTGGTGTCCAACTGCTCTCGTTCAACAACTGAACCTTGTAGCACCAATCCTACAATCAAGTCTCACACACATTGAAGGTGAATAAACTAATATCATTAGTAGTTTAAGTACCTTCATATTTGAGAAGAATGAAACACCCAACTAGTGGAGAAACACAACAAAAATATTAGATAAAGTGAAGAGAAAGTAGACCTAGCAATTGGAAGACCCATGTTACCACCTCCTACATGGCAATAGATATCCATCCTTCATGATCTATGGCAAGAGAAAAATACTTAAGCAGAAATCCATATTACGACTTTCAAAGAACCATTCTACTCTAAAATTTTCCAAAAGGTACATCTTGAGAAGATATTGCACCTGTCAAAATTAGCTAGACCATTTCTATTTACGCTTTTCAATGGGCCAACCATCGTTATATCTTCAATAGAAAATCCAAAAGAAAAAGCAATTTCATTTTCATTAAAAATAGAAAATCCACAAAAAACAAAAGCATTCCTTTTCTGTAGCTAGGAGTCACGAAAACATTCAAAAAATATTGGCAGTTGTTTATGACAACTAAAAGATCACAACATAGGAAGAACATGGAAGCAAACAAGAAAAATTCCAATATCCCACCAACAAACACCATGAACGATGAAGTGTCCCATTGGGCTATAGGCCAAGTGACCTTGAAACACCCCAAAAGAGACCCACGTACAAGGACACATTCAATGAGGAAGAGTTAAACCATAAATGACAAGAAGTGATAAAAAAATCTTACCAAGATCCAGAAAGAGTAGTTATAGAGGAGGTAGATACTGAGGAGGAAATAAATGATGAGAAACTATTTGATCATTCCAACAACCCCAAGGTGCTCAAACTAATGGACAAATTGTTGAGAAAAGACCCAAATGTGTACTTCTTTAAGTTAGCATAGAGTGGTACTAAACTACCAATAGATTTTAATGTGGAGGATCTCAAAGATCCTAATATTATTCCCTTAGGGGATAACTTAGTTGTGAGACATATATCTGAACCTACAGAGATTTTAAGCATGCCACCTGTATTCTCACAAAATAATGGTCAACCCATGGAAAACCCATTTTATAGAAAATCAACTTAGATCGAACAAGTGGTAGTGGCACAACAGTATCAAGGAGGTCCATCCCAGTATGTATCACAAAGTAAAAATCCACCCTTAAGACAATATGTACCTCAAAACACTTTGAATGTTGACCCTTCCCAAAAAATGTAGTACCATCAACAAGGTGGACCATAGGGTCCCCTTCCCAATCAACAGTACCATCAACAAGGTGGACCACAGGGTCCCCTTCCAAATCAGTACCATCAACAAGGTGGACCATAGGGCCCCCTTCTAAATTAGTACCATCAACAAGGTGGACCACAAGGACCACTTCCATAGTAGCCCCAACAACATGTTATTTCATAGGGTACCCTTCCTAGTTTGTCCCACCAATAAGGTAACCCGCTAATGCACCATCAGGGAAAAATTTAGTATAGTCCGTCCCAACAAGAAGGTGTGCCATAGGGAAACCTTCTTCAATTGTCTCACCAATAAGGTAACCATCCAATGCATCATCAGGTAAGCCTTTAGTATAGTCTATCCCAAAAACAAGGTATACCATAGGGAACCCTTCTTCAGTCATCTCACCAACAATGTAACTCACTAAAGCACCATCAAGGAAACCTTTAGTATAGTCTATCCAAGTAGTAAGGTGTGCCATAGGGTACCCTTCTTCAGTCATCTTACTAGGGTAACTCACCAATGCACCATTAGGGAAACCTTTAGTATAGTCCATCCCAACAACAAGGTATGCCACATGGAACCCTTCTTTAGTCATCTCACCAATAAGGGAAACCTTCAACATAGTTTATACCAACAAGTTGTGCTACATGGTACCCTTCCCAATTCATCCTACCAACAAGGTGCCCCACCCATGCATCAACAAGATAACCTTCAATATAATTCGTTCTAGCAACAAGGAGCTAACCCTCCTCACACTCAACAAGCAGTTAACCCTCCTTACATCCAATAAGGAGCTAACCCTTCTTACATTCAATAAGGAGCCAATCCTCCTTACATCCAAAAAGGAGTTAACTCTCCTTCCACCCAACATGGATACCAAGGTCTCATACCTTCAAAATACCCAATCTATGACCAAAGCATGGTAGGAAAACAAGGCTATTACATAAAATACTTGTAAAAAAGGGTACCAAAGACATAAATAGAACTACAACTAGAAGTAGTGAACTAAAAGATAGAAGACATGTAGGTAGGGAAGAAAAATAATACCTACACCCTTCAGGAAATATGTCCATTCCCATTCGATTGCTCCATCACGACATTGCCTTTTCCAAAAAACTTTGAAATACCCAAGTTTGACAAGTACAAAAGAAAAGGAGATCCAATAGAGCATGCATGACACTTCTCAGTGTCATGTATGGAGGTAAAAAATAATGACGCTTACCTCATGAAGCTCTTTCCACGTAGCCTTACAAGTCATGTTATGGAGTGGTTTTCCCATCTGTCATTGAGAATTAAAACCTTTGATGAACTATCTAGCAAGTTCATAGGCCACTTCTCATTCAACATAGAGCAAGATGCCACCATCACAAATTTATCCACAACCAAACAAATTCAAGGAGATTCATTTACCTCCCACCTACAAAAATGGAGGAACAAAGCTAGTCGATGCAAATGGCACATTCACGACAAGGAATTGGTAGATATATCCATCTCCAATGTCCTACCCGAGATCAACTACAAACTCACTATGTTATGTGCAAAATTTGAAGAAAATATTGAAACATATTGACATATCCCTCGTAGCAAGAGGAGTCCTTAAATTAAGCAACTCAAGAGATAGTCCTTCTACTTCAAATGAGAAACCTAAAGTATGGGCCAAGAACAAAAACATTACAAATGATGGAGTAGTTGGCATTAGATCACTATGGAATGCACAAAATGTACCTCAAAACAAACCTCAAGTGGCACAAATGAGGTATGTTCCAAATAGTGCACAAAACAACCAACTTACCTATCCTAAGAACAATTAGGTAGTCAACCAACAAATGAATCGAGGGAAAGAAAGGCAATATGATCAACCTAGGAGGTAGTTCACAATAATAGGAGAGTCTTTTGAGATAGTCATGCATAAACTAGTGCAACAAAACTTCATCAAGGTAAATGATTTCCCAAACTATGAGGAGCCTAGCTTCAAGAAACCATGGTATAATGAGAAAGACTTGTGCAAATTCCATAAAATAAAAGGACATACAACAAATAATTTCATGCAACTCAAACACGACATCCAAGACTTGATAGACAAAGGGGAAGTGGATGTTGAACATCATCCCAGAAACAAGGACCTTCAAATATACACAAACCCAATCCCAAACCACACTAAAAGGAATGACAAAGGAAAGGACTAGGATTATCATAATGCTAATTATACCTACAGTGACATAGTTCTAGGAACCCTTTCACAAGCTAATGAAAATAGGGAAAATTTAGTGACTATACAAGGTGGAGACAACAACTGCAATGTAACTACCCATTGAGGGAGAGTTACAATACAAGGAGACCCACCCAAACCCATAATTAAGTCATCAAATGACTACAACATTTTGGAACAATTGAAGAAGAATCCTACCCTAATCTCAATCCTAGAGTTGTTAAAATTGTCACTCGCACATAAGGAGATAATGAAAAAAGAATTAGAAGCATCGGTCCCTAACGATCTTGATCCTAATTTTTTCCAAGCCATGGTTGGAAATATCATAGAAAATAATCATTTAGTCTTTCCTAAGAACTTCCACAAAGGACATTTCACAACCAAGCCCTCTACATAGTGGTTGGTGTCCACAAGAACATGGTGAAGTAGGTGTTGATAGATAGTGGTGCAGGTCTAAAAAATTATACCTTAAAATTCATCAAATAGTTGGGGTATTCTGATGATGTGATAAACAAAGGAAAGAGTATCACCATAAGGGTCTATGATGACCTTGAAAGGAATTTAGAAGGGACAGTCAAGTTACCAATGTAGATAGGGTCGGCCATCATAGAAAGTACGTGTCAAGTACTTGACCTTGAGTTGTTGTATAACCTCCTCCTAGGACACCCTTGGATCCACACATTACAATCAGTCCCTTCAACCTTCCACCAATTCCTAAAGTTCCCCCACGAAGGAAAAGAGGTGACCTTATATGTCGATCCTAAACCTTTCCACTTCTATGCAAAGTTGGAAGAGAAGTATAATAAGATCCAACACATACCTAACAATGACATATCCTTCCATTCATTCTTATATCTTGACCCTTCCACACTACCATCAACCTCAACCAAGATCACATCAAGTGAGAAACTAAAAAAAGAAACCAAGGTTCAAGTACTGGATAGAGGTAATGGAAATTACCACTTCAACTAGTCATTCTACATTGGAATGCTTCCACCAACACCTAAAGTCTATGGAGGTCTGAAAAAGATCAAGCCTACTCAAATAGTGCAAATGATAGCCAAATCCATGATTTTCACCAAGTGGGGAGACATGAAAGATGAAGAGATATTCAAAGAGGACTTCTCATCCATGATTTATAAAGAGGACAAAAAAGAACCAGAATAGCCACAATTGATTCTAATTGATCCTAACAATAGAGGTTGTCAATTAGCTAAACAAATGGGATATTAGGGAATAGGTGACCTTGGGTTACACAAACAAGGTAGGTGGGATCCCATCATAGTGGAACAGAGAAAGAATAATATGGGACTAGGTTATGAGCCAAAATATGTGGTTACTCCAAAAATCGAACAAAGCTCTTTTGAGAAACAAGAAACTTCTACTAGCATTATGGTACTGGATATCTACCATAACATGGACAAAATTTATCTATCAAAGAATTATTCAACTAATTTAGCATTGATAGGTTCCCTTTCCAATTTATCAAAACCATTCCTAATATCTATTATTATTCTAGAATGGATTCTAACAAATACGAATGGGATTCTCCTTCCTTTATCACTAGGTATGGTTCCCAAACTTCTAGTAATGATGACCTACACACCGAATGGGAAAAAGATTCCAAAGCCATACTAACCATTTCAACAACCCTTATAATCTTTGTGAATAATGACGATAGCCTACCCCTCTGCTACCCGCAAATGATAGATTGGGACCAACAAAAAAATGCACCTATTATGGATAAATTCTAGAATGATGAGCCAATCATAGATTTCATGGGACTTCGAACAAACATACCACCAGGAGATCTCAAAGTAGGGTTCTTCATGAAACTCGAACATGATGCATATTTCAGTGGAGAGATTGAATCTTCTAGTCAAAAAAATGAAAGAGAAAACATAAAAACAAAAATGTGATCCCCTAGAGAAGACCACAATGTGGCTCTATCATATCTAAAAAGGAAGAAAATAAAGGACACATCTGAAGGTTGAAACATCCCCAAGGCACCTGAGGATGGAGTGTTCAATCTCCCCATATCGGAATGTCAAGAAAGATCAACACTCCTATTAGAAGAAGCAGATTCCATAAATGTTGCCACAATATAGGACCCAAAGATAACATACCATGTGACATCGCTTGATCCTAAAGAAAAATCAAGCTTCACAACATTCATCAACGACATGAAGGTAAATTTTATGTGGACCTATGTAGATATGCCTGGACTAGATCTAGTACTAGTGGTACACCATTTGGTCATCTCCCCTAGAGCAAAGCCTGTCAAGAAAAAGCTCAAAAAAATGCATCCTCAAATAGAATTATTGGTAAAAGTAGAACTTAAGAAGTTACTAGATGTGGTTTTCATTAGACCCATTGGATATCCATAATGGATATCAAATCTAGTACCAATTTCAAAGCCTACTGGGGGAATATGGATCTACATAGACTTCAAAGACCTAAATAAAGCTTGTTTAGAGGATGACTTCCTCCTCCCAAGTATTGACATGATTGTGGATCTCATAGCAGGGAATGAGATTCTATCCTTAATGGATGGTTTGTTTGGATATAACTAGATAAAAATCTCTCCAAATGATCAACAAAAAACATTATTTACTTGTGCTTGGGGTACCTTTTGTTGGAATGTAATTCCATTTGGTCTAAAGAAAATAGAAGCAACATATCAAAGAGCAATGATGACCATCTTCCATGATATACTACATACAATCATGGAAGACTATGTAGATGACATTCTATAAAATTTTGTCAAAAGGGAAGATCACTTGACCAATCTTGCAAAGGTGTTTTATTGGCTTGAACAATATAATTTGAGACCTAAACCTAAGAAGTGTGTGTTCAGTGTAACATCCAGAAAGATGTTAGGGTACATAGTGTCAAGAACGGGGATTGAAGTGGATCCTGCAAAAGTAAAAGTTATATTAGAGATGCCTCCACCAAAGACATTAAAACAACTAAGGATTTTACAAGGGAAGTTGCAATCCATTAGGCAATTTATCCCACAACTTGTAGAAAAATGTCACCCTTTCACTCATCTCCTGCACAAGGACATCACCTTCAAGTGGGATGGGAGATGTGACCAAGCATTCCCACAATTCAAGGAGTACCTACTTACTCCTCTTGTACTCATGCCACCTATTCTAGACAAGGAAATGGTTCTCTATGTGTCTATCACACAAGCAACATTGGGAGCTCTCCTAGCCCAACTAGATGATGATAACAAAGAAAGGTGGTCTACTACATCAACCAAACATTGGCAGGCTATGATTTGAACTACTTTCCCATAGAAGGAGCATGTCTCTCAATCATATTTACCACACAAAAGCTGAGACACTACATCTTAAACAAAAAGGTAAAGTTGATTTCAAAAGTAGACCCACTAAAGTACCTGCTAGCAAAGACATCCCTAACAAGCCATATTTAAAAATGGGTGATGATTATGAGTGAATTTGATATATAGTATGTGGATAGAAGAGCCATCAAGGGAAAAACCATTGAAAACTAGCTAGACTAAGCACCCATAGATGATCACAAGCCTCTCACAATGGAATTTCCAAATGAGATTATCTTGATGATAGAACAGACAGACCATTGGATTCTATACTTTGATAGGTTCCACACTCAAAATGGCTCTAAAGCAGGTGTTCTATTTCTCACACCATAGGGAGATAGTATAACCAAGGCATATAAGATCACTTTTCCATGCACAAAAAATATCTCAAAGTATGAATCTTTAATAACAAGGCTCAAAATGGTTATTGAATGGAGGATAAAAGAGCTATAGGTCTTTAGAGACTCTCAACTAGTGATCAAACACATGAATGATGAGTACCAGATAAAAGACAAGTTGATTCCATATAAAAGGATGGTGGATAGCTTCAAGAAATATTTTGTCACAATAACCTTTGAACAAATTCCTCGAATCAATAACAGAGCTACCAATGCAATGGCAACAATAGGCTCACTACTTAATATTCCACAGAATGTTCCTAAGTATGAGTTCCTCATCAAAAAAATGCTCGTAATTGCATTCGACATCCCAAAATTAGAACTGCTATGTGTCGTTGTTGGTCCTAACTCCCCATATTACCAAGACACCTTTGACTACATCCAACATAGTTTCATAACACTTGATCTGACAACCACTCAAAAGAAAACCTTCACCTGTAGGACTTCCCAATTTACAATCCTAGGAGATACCCTATACTGTCATAGTCTAGATAGTATGTTACTCCAATTTCTTAATGTAGAAGAAGCACAAATAGCCTTACAAGAGATATATGAAGGTGTTTGTGGGTCCCACTCTAGCAGACCTAACCTAGTTCAAAAACTACTCAGAATTGGGTACTATTGGCCCTCCATGGAATAGGAATGCATTCAATATTCTAGAAAGTGCCATCAATGCCAATAGCACAATGACCTAGCTCATGCACTAGCATAGGAGTTGAGATCCATCACAACACCATGGCCTTTATCACAATGGGGATTAGACCAGTAGGTAATATTTTTCCTACTTCATTTAACATGAACAAGTTCATTATCATAGCAAAAAAGTATTTCACTAAATGGATAGAGGCAATTCCATTGACCTACATCACTATAAAACATATATCAAAGTTCATTCTGAATTATCTGATTTGTAGGTATGAAATTCCCCAAACAATAATAATGGAAAATGGAACCCCATTCTAGAATCAAGATTTCCAAGAACTTTGTTCCAAATTCTCTATCCAACATAGATTCTCCATGCCCTACTATCCTCAAGGAAATGGTTAGGCTAAAGCATCTAACAAATCCATCTTGAAAATATTAAAGAAGATAGTTAATGAAGCCGACCATGATTGGCATTTACAACTAAATTCAACCCTATGGGCTTATCGGACTAGCATCCAAACACCTACAGGTGCAACACCATTTTCCTTGGTCTATGGATTAGAGGTTGTCATACCTATTGAAGTAGAAATCACCTCATTGTGAATCTCATTAAAAGACATGGTCAACATCGAAGAATATCAGGTATCTAGGTGTTGGGCACTTTTTTTTTGCACACACTCCCTACTGAGGTGGGGAACCTCTTTTCTTGCTTTTTTTTCATCATTTTCTCTTCATAGGGTCCTGACTTTGTCCCCTTAAGGGATAGGTCATTTTGGTTGTTTTGGTCTTCGGTCTTGCTTCGCCCTCATGCTCAATGTTTTGCCCCATCTCGATGCTCTTGGCAAGCTTTGGACTTTAATTGAGCCCCTTGAAGGATCCCTACTTTAAATTTTGGTCTTTGGAAAAAATTGGCTAAGTCCTGGAAGAAGTTCGACTGATCCAAGTTAGCTCGGATTAGCCGAACCTTAATCTGGCTGGCTAATTCGAGCATGGGCCTTTTTGCTAAATTTGTACTGTCTGGAATTAAATGTGGGATGTTTTGGGAAATATAACACCATTTTGTCGATCATTTTTTCAATTGCTTTCTATTTGATGATTGATTGGGAAACTTTCCTCCTTTGTGCTTTAATTGTGACTTTATAGATGTCATTCTGGATTGTTCGTGGCCACTTCATTCCTCCCATTTGCACATGCTTTCCTCATTAATGCCCCTCTATTTCAAGTTGCTTTGAGGTGATTTTCATGTGATTTCATTCTGCCATCTATTCTATTTTAGGTTTCATTTGACAAGAGCCTTGGTCATGGATTTGGTAACCTCTTCGTGTGGATTGACAGGTATTATTTTGGGTTTTGCACATTCTAAAGGTGAGAGTTTTTTATCTCATTCAAATGGATTTCTTTTTACCCTTGAATTTGTGTTGGTTTCTTTGTGACTTTCACTTCATTGCTAAATCTTGCATTATGAATGATGATGTTAAAATTTGGTTGGATTCAATGGTTTTTTTTATATTTTCTTGCCACACTTCTGGGGCATGTCCATTTGAACAAAACTAGGGCTTTCATTTGAGGAAACCATTTGGAGTTTGATGTTAATGCCTCTTGGGAAGGGTGCATTGTCTGTTGATTTGAAAGACATATTGGAAGACTGGTTAAGCCCTTGACTCTTTTCCCATCGCATTTTGGAACACTAGCATTCAAATTTGTAGTTTCATTGATAGCAACTTAGGTTTCGATGATTTTTAGTTGTTTCACCCATTCCAAGCAAGTGCTAAACTCAAATAGTGATGTCAAATGTGGTGATGGCGTGGCATTTTGAGCTAACTGAGTTTTTATATTAGAAATTTTTGACATGGGAAAAGTTTGATTAATCCAAGGTACCTTGGATTAGTTGAGCCTTAATCTGGTCAGCTAATCTGAGGTCCCTTGGATTAGCCAAAATTCACCCTTCTATGATCAGAACTTTAAACTCACTTCTCGGGCCTCAATCCGACCTTGAACAATGAACTTGTGACGTGATCTTGACCTTGGAAATCATCCTCTCATTGTGGTATTACATCTCAAATAGCATTTAACAATGATTTTAAATTGAAACAAGGCAAATTGGCCAAATTTGGCTAATTTGAGCTAGCTCAGATTGATTGAACCATAGTCTAGCTAGTAAATCCGAGCCAGCTTGGATTAACCTACCTCAATCATGTCTTGCCTAGGGTTCCCCACTTGGGTTTGGATGAGCTTGTTTGATGATTTAACATTCGAATTGGTGTGAATTGATCTTTGGAATGAAGTCATTTGTTGCAGATTAATGATTAAGATTTCTTATTTGGGGTGGTTTGGAGTTTTAAGTGTGAAATGGATCAATTGCATTTGAACTTGCATTCATTGATTATTCTTATGTTATTCTATTTAATTAATGAGCTAGATTGATCTTCCCATGATTTCACAACGGCGTTCTCAATATACACTTGACAATATCATCGTTTGCATTTATCAAATATCATTGATGGGAAGGCTTGTATTGGTGGAATATGTTATTAGTTACCTCTTGGTAATTGGTGTTTTCCTCTAAAAGATGCAAGGTGAAGTGAGTCTCGATAAGAAGACGAAGGCTGCTCTAGTGCAAGAGGAGGTTAGGAAGAGATAGGAAAGAATGAAGTATGATTTTAAAGGCATTTGGCCAGAGTCTAGGATTGCATCAGCTTGGTCAAACATTGGAGACACGAACATGGGGCATGTTGATTATGAGGTTTTTCACAAAAGGATGTATGGTGAAGTACCTACCCAGTTAGCTCAAGTCCTCACCCACACCAGTCTAGCCCAAGCTGTTGGTTTCCCTCCAACATAGTTATGCCCAGAGTCGATTTTGGAATGGCAAAACATTATAACTCTAGTAAGAGGATCATCATTGGCCCACAAGGAAGGATCATGGAAAATCTCACTAAAGAGTCCATTGCAGAAGTCTTCAATATTGATTCACACCACCACTTGATTGAAGAGATAAACATAGGTGAAGTAACTAAGTTTTATGATGAAAATCCAAATAGGGCATTATATATCATGAACAACTCTTGGATACTCAAGTCGAAGCCTCATTATTCCAAGCTGCCCAAGCAACTACATAGAAGTGACTTCAAAATGGAATACCATGATATGATAACTCTCTTAGGTAGGGTAATGGGAACAGAGCAGGGTCACACCTTTCAATCTTGTATGTTCTTCCCCATCACATGAATTGTAGCCAATAAGCATTATCACAGGGTGAGGATCATAAGAAAAAATTTGGATTCTCAGTTGAGAAGTGTATAGGAAATTGGAAAATTCACTATGACATCATGTTTGGTGTATATGTTGGCACACAAGACTAAGTACAAAGGATTGAACTACAAGGGGGTGTTGGGTAAAGACAAAATCTAGGATGTATATCCTTAGTTACAACATAAGACTTCCAATTACAGAAGGGTGAACGATGCATTCTTCATGTTCATTCCAAGGTTATTACAAAATGCAGTTCATGTCAGGATAACCGTAGATGCTATGGACCTAATCAAGCAGCATGGATAACGGTTCATACAGTTTCCAAAGTTTTCATACATACATGTACATGGATCCCCTGTCGTTTTGCTCAGATTACCTAGGTACCCAACCAAAAATCTTCTGATGTTACAATTGACAAAGCAGATGATGCCCTTTGAGGAAAATCTACAGTTTGATGTGAAAAAGAAAGGTTTAGGGTATGAATTTCCACTGACAATTGGGACTCTGGAATCATGTTCTTCCATTCAAAGTGCCCAACATTTGGAAAAGGAAATGACACAGTTTGAGCTCTACTCTGACACAAATAGGAATCATTTTGACCCATATGGTAAAGCCATGAAATTGGCTAGCAGAACATTTTGGCATGTGGACCATATTGAAAACTACTGGGAAAACTATAGGGATGACTTCAATGTTCTTAGAAGAAGGTTCTCTCGAATGTCTCTCAAGATGATAAGGATGTATAGTATAGTGGAAATTCCCGGTCAGGTGTAGGATGATGATGCGAACCTGATTCAGTACTGTGATTATGAACCTTATAGAAACAAGCCTTTGCCACAAATAAATTGATTTGAGGAAGAAACAACAGATCTTGACCAAATAACTGAACTAGTGAAGGAATATTCAAGAAAATGGGTAAAATAAAAGGTGCAAGAATTGGAAGCGGATGGTGTCAAATTTACATATGAGTTGATGGGAGACATGGAGTATCATTCTAAAGGAGGAAATGATGGAGGAAAGGATGATGTGTCTGAGTCTGAGGGCGGTGAAGAACAGGGAGGTAACAAACTAGTGATAATAAAGAAGAGAACTAGAAGCCAAACGCAGGTAAAACAGGGTGAGAAACTATCTCCCATGGTCAAGAAAACTCCTCAGGATGAAATTAAAATGACAGAGGATGAGACACCTCAACTTGTGAGGAAGAGGAGGGTTGTCACTGAAAGGGAAAAGATGGAAAAGGACAAGAAAGGGTGTGTCGACACCGATGCCCCCTCTTCAGCTAGGGTCATGGAGATGGACACTTCTAGGGAAAAGCCCCAGGTATATGTAAGAAAGAGCCCTTCTAAGCATAAGGCATCTCCCATAAAGGAAGTAGAGGAGGTAGTACAAATTGAGGAAGTACTTGTTATTGATGATCAGGAGGAAGAAGTGAATGTTGGAAACAACTCCCCTCAAAAGGCTCAAACATCCGAGGAGGAAATTCGTGAAGAAGGAAAAATATCCAACAATCTTGAGCAACATGAGTTAGAGGATGATGAAGTCTCCACCCCTACTAATGAGGAATGGAAACAAATGATGTGAGAGTTGGGGTAATCAGATTTTGATGCACGCAGTAGAAATGTGGGACCTAGAGTGCTTCGGGAGGAACGGTCCAAGTCTTCGGTTAAGAATGTAGGTAATGAGAAAGAGGATTAGCCTTCAATTGAAAAGGATGTATAAGAAATTGTGGATAGTCTATAGTGAGATAAGGGTGAACGAGAGGTTTCCTTGGTAGGAGAGAATTTTGAATAGACCAATTCCCTAGAATAGTTGGAGAAACGAACAAGTAAGAAACCTATAATCGTGCAGGAAGAAAATCCGAGCTGGGACAAGTTGTTGGAATAGTGGGGGCAGCCTAAGTAGAGGAAAAAGGCATGGACTGTGTCAAAGATTGCATGAGATGAGTTCAACAGCATAATTTTCCATGTAGCAGTCCCTCCAGCTAACAAATTCAAGGATGAGGTCCAACCATTAGATTACCACATACATACTATTAACCTAGGGCCAACTACTAAAGAGTAGGAAAAGGAGGAATTTTGAGAATCTTCGTAGGAAATTCTTAGAAGGTTGGATAGTGAAACTACGGAGAAGGAGAAGTGTAAGAAGTAGTTGAATGATGTCTAGAGGTATGTTTACGATCTAATGAAACCACTACAGGTTGTAGGTAGTGAAAGTACAATTCCTGAGGGGTTGTTTCCGAAGGAAGCAATTTTTGAAATTGAGAGGCTGAAGAGTTTCGTTCATCATACCCAGGAGTGGCTCCAAAAAATCAGTAAGAGAGGGGATGGGGAAATTGAACAAATTCTCCAAGTTCATACAGATGCTTCTGATTTCCTTCTACATATTTCACAGTTTACTACAGACTACAAGAAGTTTGATGAGTCAACTACGGATGAGCTGAAAAAGGTTTTGCAAATACCAAAAAATCACTTGGCACAACAAGACGTCTCCCCTCGAGATGTATTTGACAAAGTGAAAGGATGGCTGGAAACCTAGAATTATAGGAAAGAGCTCCTATCCAAGGTCCTCTTGAAGATTGCAAAGATACAAGGAAAGATAAAAGAAATACATGATGGTTGCATTTCTTCCTAGTAATTGTGACATGAAGGAAGAAGTTTGGATAGAAAAATATGAATGTAATGACATTGTAGGCATGGTGGCATGAAGTTTATGCTCCTTCTGAGAATGCCCTGATAGAAAAGGATCACTTAGAGGATGTTGCCATATACATCTCTAGATTAGATAAATACCAAGAATTACAAGTTGAATGGAATAAAGTAATGATGCAACATTTAGATGAATTCAAAGGGTACAAGGCCAAAATCAGATTCATTTTGATTCCAAACTCACTAGAAGTAGAAAAAATTCTAGAAACAATTAAATATTTGATTAAAAAATTGGATGCTAACAAGGCGGAGGGAGATGGAAAAGTTGTTGCCACATAGGAACCATGATAGATAGGCTAGAGGTGGCATTTTTCAGTTACAATCTTGAAATGGAGCATGTTCAGAAGTTTTAAGTTGCCTGTGGGCCCCACTGACGGGTTCTGGCTGCCTTTTTTTCATCTTTTTCTTGGATATATACTTGGTCAGCCTTGTATTGCCAACCTTGACCTGCCAAATTTGAATGCATGGTCCACCCATAATTGTGAGCCCTATTCGAGGATGCCCAAGGGGATTCTTGCCTATAAATTGAGGCTCTTGCTTCATTTTTGAGGGTTAGACATTCTTAGAAAAGTTGAACGTCATTGTAATAGCAATAGTTGAGCTAGGAGTTAGCATATTTTTGAGAGCAAAGTGTTGAACATTGATGATATAGAATTGCTACAAATTTGGTGAAGCAATATAAGGAAAGACATTTTTTTGTGGTGATCTTTCTTGTTTTTCTTTACTCTGCATGGTTCTAGTTATCTTATATCTTTAAATTTCTCAAAATTTATTAGTTGCATGTTAGATTTTGAAGTTGGGTATGATACAATAGTGTTTATGATTGAATATTTGAGGTGTTTGAGCAATCCAAGGTCTGTACTTTTAGTAGCTTGTTGATTGTAAGTTGCTGTGTAAAGTTAGCCTGGGCTAAATATTGTATGCTAAGTTCGGTTGTGAAGGTTTATTCATCTTGGATCATTAAGATTGATTTGTATGAACTTTCATAATTTGAAAATTTTTATACTCCTTAGAAGATTACACTATTCCTATGATACTACAGGGTTTTATCTCGGTTTACCAGGATTTAGTTATAAAAGGATTGGTCCACTTCAAGTGTTAGTCATTTGCATTGTTGGTCTTTAGATTAGCTTATTTCCCTTGCAAACCCTCATGCACCCTTTGTCCCTTTTGTTGTTTCTTTCAATTCGGGTTAATTTAGGAACCAAATCATTGGTATATTGTCATATTTGATGATTTTGAAACCTCCAGTCATTGCTACGTAAGGCCCCTTGTGATTACCAGCATTCTCACATATTATCTGAGCTATTTTATGCATTGTCAAGACCTGATGTTAGAGACATTGGGGTTATCTTTTTAGGCTTTTCGATAGAGATCTACCTTTCAAGAGAGATAGGATACTTGTATCTTGTCCGAGTTGTGTAAAAAACACCATCAACAGATTGGTGCTAGAAGGAGGGCCGAATAAGCAAGTTGGAGCACTTCCTATCAGCCATTTCTTCCAAGAGATTTCGAAGAATAACCAAATCAACACCTAGAGAATAAGACTTTCAAGAATTACAAGCTCCCACCAGATCAAGGAGGACCAAAAACTGGGAGGAATCTTCATTGGCTCATCCTTTTCTGTCTCCTTCATTATTCTCACCCACATCTGACCATTCAACATCAGACTCTGAAGCGGCCCCTGTTTTGGAAGCAGTTCTTGTTCAACAACCCCTATTGTTAGCCAACCACTACCACCTCCACCACAACAACCCATGGATTTATTGGAAAACAACCCATCTCCTTTGATCTTTAATTATTATCATGTTATGCCCAAAAACCCTGAGCATTTTTTCTCTAAATTTCATGCCAATGATCCAAATAGGACAGCTGAAGAACATATCCAGATTTTCCAAACCTGCCTCAAAGATAGGGGAATACAACATGAAGATGTCACGTGTAGACTTTTCCCATACTCCCTAGCAGAAGATGTATTTTACTGGTACAACCATTTACTTGTTGGTTCCATCCATAACTGGATTGAGTTAGAAAATGCATTTCTACAGAAGTTCAAAATACCTATTAGTTCTAATGAGCTCTATCTATAGTTCACCAAAGTGAAAAGAGAGGTCAATGAACCCATAGGGTCCTTTAATAACAAATTTCATCGTTCTTACACTAGGTTGCAACCCCCATACATTGTTGGCAATGCTACTTCCTTGGAGGTCTATTATGAAGCCTTCAATAGCCTCACAACCACCTTCCTCCTGGAACTCTACCTGCAGCATACAACGAAGCGGTCAAAGTTATCACTGATCTAAGACAACATTTATCAGGACCTTTACCATCTTTCAGACTAGTTTCTCACCTGGGGTAGGTTTAGGTGCTTAATCAATCCTTGACTAATAACACACCCCTCTTGAACCCCATAGCGCAATTTCCTATGGTTGTACAGTCGGGCCCCCGGCTAAATCAGGCCCCACCAATGCCCAATTATTTGTAGAACACCAACAAGCTTGTTTATCTACAACAACAAACTAATTTCCCATCCTATTTGGAAAACTATGAGGTGTTAAACTAGTCTCTCAACCCAACAGGATCATCTATAAGTTCCCAAAACAATGTTGGGTCAGCATCATGCATCAATCTGGACAAAGAGAGGTTGGATGAGTTGCCTGAACAAGTGAAAAAGTTGAATCTAGAAGTGACTTATCTCAGGAATCAAAATAGTCAGCTTCAGGCTACTTAGAAAAATATGCAAACTAGTCACAATAGAGAAAATAGAGATTCCACATAGGGGTACAGGCATAGCTTTGATAGAGGACATTAGTTTGGACAACATTTTCATAAAGGACAGTCAATTGGACAAGGATTTGACAAAAGGTAGCCTCCTAGATAGAATAGAACCTAGAATACATGACCAAATAATGGAGGTGTCCCAACCCCACTAGACCAGCCATTCAATCAAGAAAAACCCTCCAGTAGTGTCTTTTTGGCTGAGACAACTCTCTCTAGATGGTGTAGGCTCCATAAGACCAGTCAACATTCTGAACTAGATTGTCCAAAATTTCAAACCGTGGCTTCAATCTTTCAATATGAGGTAGAAAATAGCTTAAGTGGTCAAGAATTGGTACCATCTAGACCTTATGATTCCCTAATATTGGTATTAAATCATGCCTCATTCCCACGAGGCGAAGAAAATGCACTTGAACTAGAAGTGATTGAATCAGCTGAGGAGCTAGAATAGGTGTGCAATGGGGATGAGATTTCAAAATTGTTTCAAAATGACACAAAAAATGACAATGGCCCTTTAGATGATGAAGAGGCAGGTGTTGAAGAGGTCCAGATGTTTCAACAACCTACAAGGAAGTATGACTTGAGGAACTGACCAAATAGAAGTCCTCAAGCTGGAGGCCCATTCACTACTTCGATTCCTCTGAACAAATTTGCTACGCCCCTGATCCAAATGCAAGCAAAAATCCATCCTACCCTCACATGCCAACCCAATATTTCTCAGAGGGTGGGCAGTCAAAGCTCTTGAAAGGGAGAAATATTGATGCAAGTAAAGAAAGGTTGACAAAATAGTCTAAGGATGCCTCCTTTGATATGAATCCCAAACAACTGGGTGAATATGTTTCCGATGAGCTCAAGAAGCTGAAGGTGAGTTTATCTACCTTTGAATTATTGAGAGTTCCTACTATTAGAACGACCTTTTTTGGGTATTTTTCTCCTAGAGTGATTCCTTAGAATAGGATTGTAAATGAGACAAGTGAAAGGGCTTCAGGTTTGCAACCATCAAGAGATCAAGGTCAGATGAAATCTAAGGACAAAGGGAAAGAAAAGGATAAAAGTCAGGTGGCCCAAGCAGATACTTCCTTTAGTTTTTTCCAGGGGAAAGTTGAGGCCTCTCCTTTTCTAATTTTAGTTCGTATCTTTGGAAAAAACTTACACAATTTCCTGTTAGACTCAAGAGCTTCCACAAATATCATTCCATATGTTGTTTGTCAAGCCCTAGGAATCACTCTCATAGCCTCTCAGAGAAAATTCACCCAGTTAGACAACATGGAAGTAAATCTGGTAGGAGAATTAAACATGATCCCCATGCAAATTGCATCAGATCCTAGAGTTCAACAGATCATCAACATACAAGTGGCCGATATCCCTAATACATATGGTATAATTCTAGGTAGGGATTTCACCAAATCTTTGAATGGGTACACATCTACGGATCATTCCCACATGTGGCTTCCCTAGAAAGGAGTCTCGAATTAGATCAAAATTGAAATAAAACCTAGAATGAAGTACATAATCACTGAATACCATAATACTTCTAATGAGATATTGGTGTCAGAAGTTAGCATGGGAAATTATGTACTGGCAGCCCCTGTTTCAGAATTGGACATAGAGGAAATCCTCATGTTATAGAGTGCATCAAGAGAGCTCATGGTAGAATCCAGTAGTACTGGAACATTAGTTAAACCTACGAGGACAACAGTAATGAAGAAGACAGTCAGTTAGGCCCGTTGAATAGCTTTCAAGAATTTATTCAGAAATGTATTGAAGATCAAATTCAATTGGGAGGAGATATGAATTTTGAGGAGCTACTTCTCCCAAATTGGTGTAGGGTCTACAATTCTTCTCACTCAGAACTAGAATGCTACTTGCGCTAGATGATAGTTAAGAAAATATAGAGATGCATTAACCCGACTCCTACTGTTAGGGTCGGTATACGAGGTACTTAAGATGATTTTAAAAGTAAGAACTCAATGCCTTTGGAAAATCCACATGATAGTAGCAAAATAAAAGATAAATTGAAGTGCACAGGAACTGTTGGCTATTGGATGCTTAGGTTTGATGGATCAAAGTCAAAATAGGGTGTTGGAGTAGGATTTGAGCTAATCAGCCCTAAAGGTAAGACCTTTGCAACACATAGACTCTAATTCCACTGTACTAATAATGTAGTAGAATATGAGGCTTTAATTCATGGATTGCTTATGGAATTAAGGAAGAGGGTTAAGATTCTGCAAGTATTTGGAGATTCAAAGTTGTTAGTTAAATAGATCAAAAGGAAATACTCTTTCCATGACAGGAGAATGACCAATTATAGGCATAGGGTATGGGATTTGATTGAAGGATTCAATTTTTTTAACATTCAATTGATACCCCGGAGCAAGAACCAAATAGCAGATGCCTTAGCCCAAGAAGCAAGTACACTCTAGCCCCTGTCCATCTCAAGATTGAAGAGATTCACTGTGAAACTTACTCTAGTGCCTTCAGTACCTGACAGTGTAACCAATTTCCAGGTATTTGAGGATGATAAACATATTCAGGATTTTATCACAAATTTAGATGTTTTTACTACACAAATTATTGATGAAGTGGAGCTTCAAGAAGTAGAAATGGACCTTGAAGGAGTTCTTAATTTGAAGAAGAATACGATTCCAAGGGGAATGGTTCAACTAGAAAGTATTTTTGACATGCATAGGATTAGGGATTTAGAGCAGCAAAGTAAGAAGGATTCAATCAACAGTCAGTGTGACACACACAATATGGGCACCCCAGACAATGCCAAGAATGTATTCATCAGGAAAGTATGTACACTGGAGGAAAGAAGAGGAATAATAGATGCACTCCGTACTTATCAAGATGTCATAGCTTGGAGTTACAAGGAATTGAAAACCTATGATACATCAATCATCATGCACACCATTCCCCTCAAGCTAGGTTTCAAATATTTTAGATAGAGGAAAAGACCGATCAATTCTTTATTGGAACTGATCATCTAGAAATAGATACAAAAGCTATTATGTTCCTGCATCATATTTCTAGTAAGATAATCTACTTGGGTTGCAAACCTAGTTCTGGTAAGAAAAAAGAATGGAGAGATCAGGCTTTGTGTTGACTTTAGAAATCTCAACCGTGCTTTCGAGAAGGATAATTATCCCATCCCATCATTAGACGAGGTACTGAAAATCGTCAATGGATCTCAGATGATGTCTTTCCTAGATGGGTATTCGGGATACAACCAGGTCATGGTACAATATGAGGATAGACATAAAACTTCTTTCACCACCAAATGGGGTACGTTTGCTTATAGAAGGATGCCCTTTGGGTTGATAAATACAAGAGTGACTTTCGAGAGGGCAATTGATATTTCCTTCAAGGACATCATTGGAAAGTGCATCATTATTTATATGGATGACCTAATTGTCTTCTCAAAAAATCATGGTGATCATATTTTGGATCTCTGTAAGGTGTTCCAAAGATGTCAAGAATTTAGCATCTCCCTAAACCCCAAAAAGTGTATTTTTGGGGTAACTGAGGGGAAACTATTGGGCCATGTGATTTCAGAGAGGGGTATATCAATTGATCCAAAACAGATAGAAGCCCTATTGAAGATTCAACCTCTAGCCATTAAGAAGGAGATGAAATCTTTCTTTGCAAAGATTAATTTTGTCAGAAAGTTCATTACTGACTTCGCGGAAATAGTAGAGCCATTAAATGCTATGTTGAAGTGGTATGCTAAGGTGGAGTGGAATGTTGAATCAAAAGAAGCATTCTCAAAAATTAAAAGGCCAATAGCTAAGGCCCCAGTATTGGTGAGTCATGATCATTCTAAGCCCTTTTACATATACTCATTTGCATCTGAGCATTCTTGTTCCAGAATGCTGACCTAGAAATATGACCAAGGAAGTGAACACCCCATAGCCTTTATGAGTTCACCCATAGCCTTTATGAGCACCCCCTTAAGAGATGCAAAATTGAAATATCCAAGTGTAGAAAAGTAGGCTTATGCCTTGGTGAGATGTGTGAAGAATTTTAGGCACTAAATTATGAGAAATAAGGTTTATTCCATAGTGCTGAATCTAGTAGTCAAGTTGTTGTCGATGCAAAATGAGTTAGGGGAACATAGAGTGAGATGGGTTACATTGCTATAGGAATACGACATTGACATACAGCCCATGAAACTTGTAAGGGGATAGGGTTTAACAAAAACCATGGATGAAATTGGTCTAGACATCACATCATAGCAGTATCACCTACAGGAGGTATCCCCAGATGAATGGTATGGTGACATTGTTCATTATCTGCTAAATCAAAAATGCCCGGATCACCTAAACCCAATGCAGAGAAGAGCTTTGTGTTTGAAGAGTGATAGTTTCATGCTAAAGGGTGTGGTGATATACAAGAAAAATCATGAGGGTATTTACCTTCGTTTTCTTACTAAGAAGGAAGCTAAGAGAGTGATAACTAAATTCCATGATAAGTATGGCACTAGCCACAGTTCTACTCCAGCTACCACTAATAAAATTTTGAGGGTAGGTTACTATTGGCCAAATTTGTTCAAATGTGCCCACAATCATGTAAGAACCTATCATGTGTGCTAGACTAGGGCAAGCAGAGAGAGACAAGCAACAATGCCACTCCAGCCAGTGATCGAGGTAAAACCGTTCTCACAGTGGGGGTTGGACTTCATTGGTCCAATCAACCCAACTTCTTTTGTAGGCCACATGTATATTCTCATTGTAACTGATTACTTTACTAGGTGGACTGAGGCTCTTGCTTGTAAATAGTGTACTTCCGAAGTGGTAATCGACTTCCTCGAATCAGGTATTATTAATCGCTTTGGCTGTCTTGTTGCTCTTGTTTGTGATAATGGTCCTGCTTTTGCTTCCTTGAAGTTTTCTGGATGGGAATTTGATCATGGAATAATCATAAAGTTTGCTTCAAATTATTATCCATAGGGAAATGGTTTGGCTGAATCCACTAATAAAAATCTTATGGCAGTCATCCGCAAACTGTTAGAAAGAAACCCCAAAGATTTGCACACCTAGCTCATATTTTCTCTTTGGGCATATCAGACTAGACAAAAATATTCCATAGGGATGTCTCCATATCATTTGGTGTATGGTTTTGAACCCATGTTTCTTATTCAGCTTAAGATTCCCACTCTAAAATTCATTAATGATTATTATGATGAAGGGGATTGACATGAGGCTCATTTTGCTGAGCTTCTACACCTTGAAGAAAAGAGAGATGAAGCACTCGAAAACTTTGCTAAACATTAGGGTGTTGTTAAAAGGTTGTTTGATCGAAGGGATTGTATTAAGGCTTTCAAAATCTCTAAATTGGTCCTATATTAGGACAAAACACATGATAAAAAGGGAGAACATGAAAAATTCGACAAACTTTGGGTCGACCCTTTTCAAATCTTGGAGATATTGGGAGAGAATGCTTTCCGCCTAAAAACTTTCACAGGAGAGGATGTCCCATTGCCTATCAATGGGAAATATTTGAAGCATTACTTCCAATCTTGAGTTGTTTACAACTTTTTCTCTGTAAATAGTTAGTGTAGGGTTTTTCTTCTTTTGGTTTGTCTATTTTGGTTTTGGGTCTTGGTTTTCCCCAGTTTTGGTCTTTTGATTTTGGGTTTCGGGTCTCCCTGTCCTCTATTGGGTGTGTTGCACTTGCGCTTCGATTGCTTGGCTACCTAGGATTATTTCAAGTATTTCTTCTACAAAATTTAATCATTTTTCCGGTTTGATCTGGTAGAAATCTTCTATTCAAGGACTTGAATGCTAAAGTGAATTTTCCCTTGGATTAAGTAGTCCCAAAAAGTGCTTGAATCTTACTTTTATGAACACATCTTAAAAGTCTTGAGGTTGTTGCAAGTTCTTTGGAAGGCTTGGTCAAGTGAAAAATCTTATTTCTACTTTAGTGCCACTATCATTCTCATCCTTGAGCATGAACTTCATTGTTCATAGGCTGAAAAGAAAAGAAAAGACTATCAAAAGAACAGAAAAGAGTACCAAAAGAAAAGAAAAGAAATGAAAATACTGAATATCAAGAGAATTAGACTCAACTTATCAGGGGTATCCAAATATCTCTACCGAGGCTATGGACGCCCGACTGACAATAGAGATATGTTTGGGGAGAACTATAGTGATGACCTCATTGGGGCTATGGATGCCTGAGTGGCAACGAGGCTAAATCTAGGTTGTTTTTGAAGTTAGAATTCTTACATAGCTTCGCCTTACTAACCTTAGTTCTTCACAACAACTAAGGGGAGGAAATGAATACATACGCACACACTAGAATTATAGCACAAGAAGAGTCTACTTGTCTCATTGGCTTTGAAACTTTGTCTATTAACTGACTTGATGCGGGGATAAAAACCAGAGTTTTGGGTTCCTAATTCCAATTTTCTATTGAAATGGTCTAAAGCATATATCTAGCAGAGTTGCCATTTGTTGTGCACTTTTTTTTGCACACACGCCTTGCTGAGGCGGGGACCCTCTTTTCCTGCTTTGCTTTCATCATTTTCTTGTCGTAGGGTCCTGACTTTGTCTCCTTAAGGGATACGTCATTTTGGTCGTTTTGGTATTCGGTCTTGCTTCACCCTCGCGCTCAAAATTTTGCCCCATCTCAATGCTCTTGGCAAGCTTTGGACTTTAATTGAGCCCCTTGAAGGATCCCTACTTGAAATTTTGGTCTTTGGAAAAAATTGGCTAAGTCCCGGAAGAAGTTCAGCTGATCTAAGCTAGGTCAGATTAGTCGAACCTTAATCTAGCCGACTAATCTAAGCTACCTCAGACTAGCCAAAAATTTGAGCCTAGGCCTTTTTTCCAAATCTGTACTGTCTAGTATTAAATGCGGGATGTTTTGGGAAATATAACACCATTTTGTCGATCATTTTGTTAATTTCTTTCTATTTGATGATTGATTGGGAAACTTGTCTCCTTTGTACTTTAATTGTGACTTTATAGATTTCATTCTGGATTATTCACGACAACTTCATTCCTCCCATTTGTGCATGCTTTCCTCATTGATACTCCTCTTTTTTGGGTTGGTTTGAGGTGATTTTCCTGTGATTTCAGTTTTCCATCTATTCTATTTCAAGTTTCATTCAATAGGAGCCTTGGTCATGGATCTGGTAACCTCTTTGTGTGGATCAACAGGTATTCTTTTGGGTTTTGCAGGTTCTAAAGATAAGAGTTTTTAATCTCGTTAAAATGGCTTTCTTTTTACCCTTGAATTTGCATTGGTTTCTTTGTGACTTTTACTTCATTGCTAAACCTTGAATTATGAATGATGATGTTAAAATTTAGTTGGATTCAGGGGTTTGTTTTTGATTTTCTTGCCACACTTCTAGGGCACGTCCATTTGAACAAAACTAGGACTTTCATTCGAGGAAACCATGTGGAGTTTGATGCTAATGCCAATTGGGAAGGGGGCATTTTTTTTTATTTGAAAGGCATATTGGAAGGCTGGTTAAGCCCTTGGCTCTTTGTCTATTGCATTTTGAAACCCTAGCATTTGACTTCATAGTTTCATTGATAGCAACTTGGGTTACAATGATTTTTAGTTGTTTCACCCATTCCAAGCAAGTGATAAACTTGAATAGTGATGTCAAATGTGGTCATGGCGTGACATTTTGAGCTGACTAAGTTTTTTCATTAGAAATTTTTGACATGGGAAAAGTTTAGTTAATCCAAGGTACCTCGGATTAGCTGAACCTTAATCTTGTCGACTAATACGAGGTCCCTTGGATTAGCCAAAATTCACCCTTCTATGATCAGAACTTAAAACTCACTTCCCGGGCCTCAATCCAACCTTGAAGAATGAACTTATGACGTGATCTTCACCTTGGAAATCATCCTCTCACTATGATATTACATCTCAAATAGCATTTAACAATGATTTTAAATTGAAACAAGGAAAATTGGCCAAATTCGGCTAAATCAAGCTAGCTCGGATTCACCGAACCATAGTCTAGCCAGTAAATCCGAGCTAGCTCGGATTACTTGACCTCAATCATGTCTTGCCTACGGCTCCCCACTTGGGTTTGGATGAGCTTGTTTGATGATTTAACATTCAAATTGGTGTGAATTGATCTTTGGAATGAAGTCATTTGTTGCATATTAATGATTAAAATTTCTTATTTGGGGTGGTTTGACATTTTAAGTGTGAAATGGATAAATTTCATTTGAACTTGCATTCATTGATTATTCTTATGTTAGTCTATTTCGTTAATGAGGTAGATTGATCTTCCCATGATTTCACAATGACGTCCTCAATATGCACTTGACAATATCATCTTGTTTGCATTTACAAAATATCATTGGTGGGAAGGCTTGTATTGGTGGAATATGTTATTAGTTGCCTCTTGGTAATTGTTGTCTTCCTCTAATAGATGCAAGGTGAAGTGAGTCTCGATAAGAAGACGAAGGCTACTCTAGTGCAAGAGGAGGTCATGAAGAGGCAGGAAAGAATGAAGTATGATTTTAAAGGCATTTGGCCAGAGTCTAGGATTGTATCACCTTGGTCAAACATCAGAGAAATGAACATGGGGCATGTTGATTATGAGGATTTTCACAAAAGGATGTATGGTGAAGCACCTACTCAGTTAGCTCAAGTCCTCACCCACACCGGTCTAGCCCAAGCTATTGGTTTCCTTCCAACATAGTTGTGACTAGAGCTGATTTTGGAATGCACAAAAAATTATGACTCCAGCAAGAGAATCATCATTGGCCCACAAGGAAGGATCATGGAAAATCTCACTGAAGAGTCCATTGTAGAAGTCTTCAATATTTCTTCACACGACCACTTGATTGAAGAGATAAACATAGGTGAAGAAACTAAGTTTTATGATGAAAATCCAAATAGCATATTAGAGATCATGAATAACAACTGGATACTCAAGTTGAAGTCTCATTATTCCAAGCTTCCCAAGCAACTAGATAGAAGTGACTTCAAAATGGAATACCATGATATGATAAATCTCCTGGGTAGGGTAATGGCAACAGAGTAGGCTCACATCTTCCAGTCTTGGATGTTCTTCCCCATCACACAAATTATGGCCAAAAGGGCTTATCACTGGGCGAGGATCATAAGAAACAATTTGGATTCTCAGTTAAGAAGTGTATAGGAAACTGAAAAATTCACTATGACATCATATTTGGTGTATATGTTGGCATACAAGACTAAGTACAAAGGCTTGAACTACAAGGGGGTGTTGGGGAAAGACAAAATTTGGAATGTATATCCTCAGTTACAACATAAGACTTCCAATTACAGAAGGGCGAACACTGCCTTCTTCATGTTCATTCCAAGTTTGTTATAGAATACACTTCATGTTAGGATAATCGTAGATGCTATGGACCTAATCAAGCAACATGGACAATGGTTCATACATTTTCCCAAGTTTTCATGCATATGAGCACATGGATCCCCTATTGTTCAACTCAGATTACCCAGGTACCCAACCAACAATCTTTTGATGTGAGAGCTGACAAGGCAGATGATGCCCTTTGAGGAAATTCCATGGTTTGATGTGAAAAAGAAAGGTTTAGGGTCTGAATTTCCACTGACAATTGGGACTCTGGAATCATGTCCTTCCATTCAAAGTGCCCAACATTCAGAAAAGGAAATGGAAAATTTTTAGCTCGACTCCCACACAAATAAGAATCATTTTGACCCATATGGTAAAGCCATGAAATTGGCTAATAGGACATTCTGGCATGTGGACCATATTGAGGACTATTGGGAAAACTATAGGGATGACTTCTATGTTCTCAAAAGAAGGCTCTCTTAAATGTATCTCAAGATGATAAGGATGTATAGGATAGTGGAAGTTCTCGATTAGGTGCAGGATGAAAACATGAATCTAATTCAACAACGTGATTATAAACCTTATAGAAACAAGGCTTTGCCACAAATAAATTTTTCTGTGGAATAAGCAACGGATCTTGATTGAATAACTGAACCAGTCAAGGAATATTCAAGACAATGGGTAAAAGGAAAGGTGCAAGAATTGGAAGCAGATGGAGTCAAATTCATGTATGACATGATGGGAGACATGGAGTCTCATTCTGAAGGAGGAACTGATGGAGGAAAGGATGATGTGTCTGAGTCCCAAGGTACTGTAGGGAACAGAGGTAACAAACCAATGATAATAAAGAGGAGAACTAGAAGCCAAACGAAAGTAAAATAGGGTGATAAATTGTCTCCCATGGCCAAGAAAACTCCTCAAGATGGCATTACAATGACATAGGATGAGACACCTCAACTTGTGAGGGAGAGGAGGCTTGTCATTAAAAGGGAAAAGATGGAAAAGGCCAAGAAAGGGTGTGCTGAAATTGATGCCCCCTCTTCAGCTAGGGTCATGGAGATGGACACTTCTAGGGAAAAGCCTCAAGTATATGTAAGAAAGAGCCCTTCTGAGAAAAATTCATCTCCAACAAAGGAAGTATAGGAGGGAGTAAAAAGTGAGGAAGTACTTTTTATTGATGATCAGGAGGAAGAAGTGAATGTTGGAAACAACTCCCCTCCTCAAAAGGTTCAAATATCCGAGGAGGCAATTCATGAAGAAGGAAAAATATCCAACAATCCCGAGCAACATGAGTCGGAGGATGATGAAGTCTCCACCCCTACTAATGAGGAATGGAAAAAAATGATGTGAGAGTTGGGATCATCAGATTTTGATGCACACAGTAGAAATGTGGAACCTAGAGTGCTTCAAGAGGAACAATCCAAGTCTTCGGTGAAGAATGTCGGTAATGAGAAAAAGGATCAACCTTCAATTGAAAAGGATGTAAAGAAATTATGGATAGACCGCAACAAGATAAGTGTGAACGAGAGGTTTCCTTGGTAGGAGATAATGTTGAACAGTCCATTGTCTCAAAATGGATGGAGAAACAAACAAGTAAGAAACCTATAATTATGTAGGAAGAAACTCTAAGATGGGACAAGTTGTTGGAATAGTGGGGGCAGCCTAAGTAGAGGAAAAGGCTGTGGACTATGTCAAAGATTGCACGAGATGAGTTCAACAACAAAATTGTCCATGTAGTAGTCCCTCCAGCTAACAAATTCAAGGATGAGATCCAACCATCAGATTACCACATATAGACTATTAACCGAGGGCCAACTACCAAAGAGTAGGAAAAGGAGGAATTTCAAGAAAATTCATAGGCAATTCTTAGAAGGTTGGATAGTGAAACTGCAGAGAAGGATAAGTTTAAGAAGTAGTTGTAAGATGTCTATAGGTATGTTCAACATTTGATGAAACCACTATAGGTTGTAGGTAGTGAAAGTACAATTCCCAAGGGGTTGTTTTCCAAGGAAGAGGTTTCTAAAATTGAGAGGTTGAAGAGTTCCATTCATCATACCCAGGAGTGGCTCCAAGACGTCAGTAATAGAGGGGATGGGGCAATTGAACAAATTCTACAAGTTCATACAGATGCTTCCAATTTCCTTCTACATATTTCACAGTTTACTGCAGACTACAAGAAGTTTGATGAGTCAACTACGGATGAGCTGAAAAAGGTTTTGCAAATACCAAAGGATCACTTGGCACAACAAGACGTCTCCCCTCAATATGTATTTGAAAAAGTTAAAGGATGGCTGGAAACCTCGAATTATAGGAAAGACCTCTTGTCCAAGGTCCTAAAGAAGATTGCAAAGATACAAGGAAAGATAAAAGAAATACATGATGGTTGCATTTCTTTCCTAGGAATAGTGACAGGAAGGAAGAAGATTGGACAAAAAAATATGAATGTAATGACATTGTAGGCATGGTGGCATGAAGTTTATGCTCCTTCTGAGAATGCCCCGATAGAAAAGGATCACTTAGAGTATGTTGTCATATACATTTCCAGATTGGATAGATACCAAGAATTACAAGTTGAATGAAATAAAGTAATGATGCAACATTTAGATGAATTCAAAGGGTACAAGGCCAGAGTCAGATTCATTCTAGTTCCCGACTCAGTAGAAGCAGAAAAAATTCTAGAAACAGTTAAAGATTTGAATAAAAAATTGGATGTTGACAAGGTAGAGGGAGCTATACAAGTTTCTGCCACATAGGAACCATGACAGATAGGCTGGAGGTGGCATTTTTTAGTTACAATCCTGAAATGGAGCATGTTCAGAAGTTTTTAGTTGCCTTTGGGCCCCACTGACGAGTTCTAGCTGCCTTTTTTTTTGTCTTTTTCTAGGATATATACTTGGTCAACCTTGCATGGCCAATCTTGACCTGCCAAATTCGAATGCATGGCCACCCCATAATTGTGAGCCCTATTATGAGATGCCAAGGGGATTCTTGCCTATAAATTGAGGCTCTTGCTTCATTTTTGAGGGTTAGAAATTGTTAGAAAAGTTGAGCATCATTGTAATAGCAATATTTGAGCTAGGAGTTAGCATTATTTTGAGAGCAAAGTGTTGAACATTGATGATATAGAATTGTTACAAATTTGGTGGAGCAATATAAGCAGACATTGTTTTGTGGTGATCTTTCTTGTTTTTCTTTACTCTGCATGGTTCTAGTTATCTTACATCTTTAAATTGCTCAAAATTTATTAGTTGCATGTTAGATTTTGAAGTTGGGTATGATACAATAGTGTTTATGATTGAATATTTGAGGTGTTTGAGCAATCCAAGGTCCATACTTTTAGCAGCTTGTTGATTGTAAGTTGTGTAAAGTTAGCCTGGGCTTGAATATTGTATGTTAAGTTTGGTTTTGAAGGTTTATTCATCTTGGATCATTAAGATTGATTTGTATGAACTTTCATGATTTCAAAATCTTTATACTCCTTAGAAGATTGCACTATCCATGTGATATTGCAGGGTTTTATCTAGGTTTAGCAAGATTTAGTTTTAAAAGAATTGGTCCACTTCAAGTGTTAGTCATTTGCATTGTTGGCCTTTAGATTAGCTTGTTTCCCTTGAAATCCCTCATGAACCCTTTGTCCCTTTTGTTGTTTCTTTAAATTTGGGTGAATTTAGGAACCAAAGCATCACTATATTGTCATATTTGATGATTTCGAAACCTCCAGTCATTTCTATGTAAGGCCCCTTGTGATTACCAACATTTTCACATATTATCTAAGCTATTTTATGCATTGTCAAGAATTGACATTAGAGACATTGGGGTTATCTTTTGAGGCTTGCCGATAGAGATCTACCTTTCAAGAGAGATAGGATACTTGTATCTTGTCTAAGTTGTTGTTGTGCAGAAAACACCATCAACACCAGGTTAAATGAATTGGAGATCCTAGATGAAAGGAATTTGAGCATGTTAAACCATCTCCAGGTTTATCAAAATCAGCTCAAATGAAGCTATGATAAGAAAATTAAAGACATAAACTTTCAAGTTGGTGACTTGGTCCTCAAGAAGAATCAGAAGGTACAACTAAATCAAGATGGAAAAGGAAAATTTAAACCCAACTCGTTGGGTCCATTTGTCATCACAACAAGCTATGGTTTAGGAGTATATCAGTTGGCTACTCTTGAAGGACAACCCTTAGTTGAACCATTGAATAGCAGCCACCTCAAGAAGTTCTACACATGAAGCACACCAGAATACCCCACGAAAAAGGGTAAAAATCCAAAAAAATGAAAAAGATAAAAAAATACAAAAAGATCAGAAAACAAGAAAAATAGTAAAGAGAAATAAAACATTCCTTGAGTGAAAACCACTTTCTGGTGCTCCTAGAATAGGTACTATAGTGAAAACCTAGAAAAAAAGTGCTATATTTGAATAAGGCTTGCATCATTATCTATCGGTACTATCCACAACATCCACCCATATGTCTCATAATAAAACATGTGTCCAACCATGGCTTGGTACTAATTTAGGAAAGTAGTCTTGTCTCAAACTCAGGGAAACTTCCCAAAGTTAGTTGTGGATTAGATCATCATGTGTCCTATCATGGTCAAAAAATAGAAAAAAATAAGAAAAGAAACTAGAAAACAACAAAATAAAAAACAACCAAGAAACAAGAAAAATCAAAACAACTTTAGATTATTCCTTCACTCAACAAATTCTAAGATATCAACATTTTCTTGAACCTCACTGTTAGTTCAAGAAGTTTCCCACAACATATCCTCTAGAAATAGAAGTAGAATATCAATTCAAGTTATCAATGTTGTTCGAATCTCAAAACAAATTATTCTTTGAGTTAACTGGTCAAACTACGTGGTCTCTACGTGTACAACATAGGAAAGGCTTATCTCTGATAAGCCCCTAAGGCCATAGTCCAGTCCCCTTATGTTTCTATCATGCTTTATTTCAACTTATTCAAAAATACAAAATCAAAAACATCCAAAAAAACACAATCAAAAACATCTGAAAAACAACAAAAAATAAAAAACATTTGAAAAACATCATTGGATTATTCCTTCACTCTAATAGTCTAAGATATCAACATTTTCTTGAACCTCATAGCTAGTTCAAGTAGATTTCCTGCAACATATCCTATAGAAACAAAAGTGTAATATCAATCCAAGTTATCAATGTTGTTCAAATCCCAAAAAAATTATGCTTTGAGTCAACCAGTCAAACTATGTGGTCTTTGTGTGTACAATGTAGGCAAGGGTTATCTCTTAGCATCCCCCAAGGTCATAGGTCAGTCCCCTTAGGGTTCTATCATGCTTTATTTCAACTTAGTCAAAAAACACAAAATCCAAAAAAATTCACAAAACGAAAAAGATCAAAAATATTCAAACCAAGTGAACTACGATCCTTTGTATGTACAATGTAGGAAAAGCTTATCTTTGATGAGTCCCTAAGGCCCTAGGTTAGTCCCTTGAAAATAAAATAAAAAATCATAAAACTCAGAAAAATCAAACAAATCCCTACTTCATCATCACAATCCACAATAAACTTTTCACTCATAATAAAAAAATCATCATAATCACTCTTTGACAAAATAGACAAACAAAAAAAGAAAACATCAACAGTTAGAACTTTCAAGCAAACAATCACAAAGATTTGATTGTAAAATAGACAGAAACAATGCCAAAGTATTAACTACCTAACTTCTGACAACTTAGCAACATCTTGAGATATTCCTTAATGGATCTGTTCCTACAATAGACATGATCAACAACGGATAATAGCCCTAAAACCTCAAATAGATATGGAAAGTGATACTAAAACTTTGTTTTTATCTTTTTATAGTCTTATCTTTCTAATTTATTTTATTGACTCATTCCTAGGATCTCTTGAGGATGTCCATAAGGATTTATAGTAGAAGGAATGGGGGAAATTGAGTGTCATTTCAGTTATCTATTTGTAAGATGTTTTTGTGAAATTACCATGGTGAATACTTACTTTATTGAGTGTATGGAGGTTATTTTGAAGCATTTCATGAAGCAGTGGCATATTAGGTGCTTAATACCTCTTGTGTTACTGGTTCAACATGTTTTAACATAACCCAACCATATACTTTAAACAAAGTTTGTGTATGTCGAGTATGAGAAAAAATACGCTTGGTATGTTGAGTCAAAGTCCATGCAATGGATACAACGTTGCCTTGGTCATTAATACCATGGTGCATTGTATTTGTTTGCTACATCAAACAAGATTGTTCAAAATGTGAAGCCTCCAAGAAAAGTAAAATCAATACTCATCAATACTAACAACATCAAATTTCTATCCATCATCAAATATTTCTTCTAACTAACATCCATCCATATGATTAGTACCATGTCCATCCTACATCCACAATGTTGTCAATACATATCATGATGATAATTAAAAAATGAACACATCATGTATAATGTATAGGGAATGCATTCATCATATATCAACATCATATAAACATCATATATCAAAATGATATATTGATCATCCATAATAAAACATCATATGATATAAAATATGATCCATCTTTCCACATCATATGCATACATCAAAAAAAGTACAAAAACATATATAAACATACATCGTCATACATAGTCATCCATGATCATCACATAAACATATAAATGAGTCGAATCAAAGAAGGTATATCTCATATATATCATCATCAATGAAACAAGTGTGATAGGATAATACAAAATAATACATATATATGAGGCCTCAACCAGACCGATGAATGTATATACAAAATCATGTCTACAATATGAAGTCTCTGAGCAATAAACATCATAAAGATCAAGTACACATATAACACTACCCAGTGGAAAAGGGAGGACTCTATAGACCAGGTTGCAGATCACCATTTGGATCTCGTTGTTTGACAAAATGATCACTTGACTCAGCACCACCACCTGAAATACTAGGCTCTCTGAATCTCAGCCATCGCTATGCACAAGGAAAAAAAGCATCATACGTAGTCTGGTAGTCTGTAGCCCTTTGTAATTACTAATCCTACTCAACACAAAGACTATCATGCTCGGTCCTCAAACTATCCCTCTCTATGGTGATGGCATATAACTATGTCTCAACAACTAGATGGTGCCCAATCTTTGTATCTCGCTTGGATCTGAAGCCATCTTGCTTTGTTGTCACTATGACAAGTTATGCCTCTGAGGCCTATCTCTTCCCTATCTCTACAACCAAATAAGCACCTCCAACCCCAAGTGGTGGAGGGGGACCTGGAACCTATCCTTGAACCTACACTTGATGACCTTGTGCCTCATCCTGTTGGCCCTGATCAAGCTATTTGAATAGAATATCAAGACATTGTCTCTCTCGACATCGATCGGTCATGACTACCCTACCAACTATAGGATCATCATTGGGATCTATGAATCTCAATGGAACACATTGTGCCCACCACTAATCAAAATCAAGAGTGTAACCTGGATCTTATAAACCCACTGGCCAACCCCATCTGACTAGGGCAAGCACTCTAAATGTAGCAATAGTAGCATCTCTGTCAACCTGATGACCCCATACCTAGACCTCTCTAGTGGTTCGACCAAAATGAGCCTCATATGCATCAAGAAACTGGCCTTGTCTCTCTCCAAACTTCTTTCATTCTCTATTAGGTAAATATCGCTCTAGAAGAGAGTGAGAGTGACCAATCAACCATCTAGTTTGCTAATAGTATACTAGCTACTCCTGATCCTCCGACCAGGAATCACAATCCATATATGGTCTCTATACAAAACTTGGCATTCCATCGAATACACAATGGCAATATGAAAGCTCCCCAAGAAAGGTATAATGTAGAAAATCTCCATAATGATAGGAGTATAGATCACCATCAGAACGATCCTGTATACCATCAGGTCATGTCACTACAAAGTCCTCCTAGGCCCATACATGTAAAAGAGAGACACCTGTAGAAATGGATTTCCCACTTTGATATGCAACCTCATGCATATCTCTATAGAAGTGAGCAAGGAGACATGGAACCCATGCATATCTAGTCCCATGCTCAAACATCTCCTCAATACATATACCCCATCCAATAGGGAACTAGCTACCTCTCCCATTAGGAACAACTAGCTCTGAAATCAAATCACAAAGAACAAGGGAAATAGGTTTGACACTACCAACAAACTCTGATAAATCTATCTTAGACTATCGAACCTCCAGGAGTCTGACACCAAGTACATGCCACATAGCATGGGTACCCTATTGAATGAAGTATGTAATGAGCTCACCATGGATAGGTATGTAAAGAATCCTCCACACATCCTCAAGGGTAATGGTGGTCTCCCCTATAGGTAAATGGAATGAAGAGGTCTTTGAATGTGACTACTCCATGAGCATGGTCATCATCACAATGTGACATCAGATGGGAGGCATGTAACAAATATGGCATAGCTCAACCGCATCTAGAAAATTATAGTGTAGTAAAATGCATACCCTTGCATTTTCACACTTTTTTGGGCCTACCTTGCTTTATTTATACCTATTTATGTATTAATTGGTCCTTTTGCATCCATAAGCCTAATAAACTATATATTTTTATGGAAAATCTTGACAAACATCAAAAGATAATTGATCATTTAATGATTATTGTTGGAAAAACAAGGACAAACAACTGAGAGGGGGGTGATTCAATTGTCACAGAATATTTAAAATTTTTAAACTTTACTTAATCTCAGATTTGATGAATGAACAATAAACCAAAGACAATCAACACATTAGAAACATAGAGAACACCAGGATTCTTACATGGAAACCCTGTTAGGGGAAAAACCATGGTGGATGTCAGTCCACAATATTACTCCCTGTGAAAAGGATAAAGAAGAATAATGGGAATGCACATGTATTCAGGCACACTGCCTAGAGCTCACTACTCAAATACAAGAGGGATCACTACCCAAGGAAGGCACATTGTCTTACAGAAATTTAGATTAGATCCACAAGGTATGAAATGAGAAAATAGCTTCTACATAAGCCTGATTACAGTTCCAGTTAAGCACAAAAATACTCCTTCACACCTTGCTCAAACTTCTTCACCCTCTGCTCTACAATCAAATGATTAGATCACTATTTGCACACTTTCTCTTCCTCTTCTCACACACACACACCTTAACTTCACACAAAAAACTACTCATATATATCTGCAACATGGATTTACATCAACAACTTCGTCAGCTAGAATAAAATATGAAATATAAAACATATACATAATGCTGTCCCAAATTTACAAGTAAATTTTTAATGCAAATCAAACATCGTCGACCAATATTATATTGTGGCCCAAAAAACCATCCTCAAGCATGCCAAACATTCAAATTTTAATCTCCAAGGATCCACATCATGTTACAACCACCATGTCAGCCAAGAACATAAAAACCCAAACACACAAGAGGAAAATCACCGACCACGAATACATTGATTAACACGGACATGCAACAAAGATAGAGCATGATCTAGAAACATCCATAAGCACAAAGAATCAATAGAGAAGTATCCTCAACAACTGAAATTACTAAAATCACATCAAATTCAATCAGGAACACTAACTGAAACCACATAAAAACTGTTAAAACACAACTGTTCATAACACGATCAAATCTTCACGCAAACCTCTGAAACTTCCGGTGGATAAACTAGATACACTCATAAATATACCCTTCAATCCAAAATGATTGATCATCAATGTACTGAGCAAGACACCTTCATGACCTTCACTATTCCACTGTCAACCTACAACTCTTTCTTTTACAATTTTCTCAATATCCTCAACATCAATGACAACCACATATCAGCAACACAACCACAACATCCAACAATCTCCCCCTTTTGCATTTATGGTAACACATGATGTGAAAAATACCATCAACACAACACTCAATCAGTACTTACTCTTCCTTATATTTTGACTCTTCTCCTCAACTCGTTCACATGATCTTCTCCTCACAAGGCTCTTTTCCCCAGATAATCACCAGTTTTTCACATTACTCTTATCCCCCTTTAACATCAATGGACAAGATAGGCATTATCTTTCCACATACCAGCTCTGAACCACATATCTACACATTTGACTACTCCCCTTGAGTAGAAGCCACAAAAACATCAATTCAGATCAGAATATAGCTATGAAACACACATATTGATGCAAGTAAATGCATCTCTAGTTCATATTAGGAGGGGTAATCACCCCTGGCATCCCTCTAAGATACTCAAAAGTCTCCTTTGGCAACGAATTGGTGAAAATGTCTACAATATGTTCTTTGGTAGGCACATACTCCACTCAGACTTCTTTCTCACTCACTTTCTCCCTCATGAAGTGAAACTTGATTGATATATGCTTGGTCTTAAAGTGTAGCACCAGATTCTTCGATATGTTTATTGCACTTGTGTTTTCATAGTATATGGAAGTAAGCTCATCATATGCTACTTTGATGTCTTTCAACATCTTTTTCATCCACAACACTTGAGTACAATTATTTTTAGCAGCAATATACTCTGCCTCAGCAGTAGATAGGGATATGGAATTCTATTTTTTACTCAACCAAGACACTAGCTTCTTGCCTATGAAGAAGGAACAACCACTTGTGTTTTTTCTATCATATGTATCTCCTACCCAATCCACATCAGTATAGGTACTCAAAGTAATATCATCATTTTTAGGATACCAAAGCCCAAAATCAACTGTTCCTTTTAGGTATCTGAAAAATTCTCTTTACAACAGTTACATGAGATTTTTTCGGATCAGCTTGATATCTAGCAACCATACACACAACATTCATGATGTCTGGTCTAGTCTGAGTTAAGTAGAGAAATCCACCAATCATTGACCTATATTGTGTTTGATTTTCCTTAGGAGAATAATCATTCTATGTTAACTTGCATCCAGTTACCATGGGTGTACCAACAAGCTTTGAGTCTTCCATGCAAAAATTCTTTAGAAACTCTCTCACATATTTGGACTGAGATATGAAAATCCCATTGTCTAACTGAGTGACTTGCAATCCTAGAAAGAACTTCATCTCTCCAATCATACACATTTCAAATTCAGTTTTCATTTCATCAGCAAACCTCATACATAGATCATCATCTCCTTCAAAAATAATGTCATCAACAAAGACTTCAATAATCAACTCTTTATCACGATCCAACTTGAAATACAAGTTGTTGTCAACAATACCTTTATTGAATCCAAGCTTTAGTAAGTATTTATATAGTCTAGCATACTAGGCTCTAGGAGATTGCTTGAGTCCATGGAGAGCCTTCTTTAATCAACAAACCATGTCTTCCTTATCAGTCAATTGAAATCCATCTGGCTATTCAACATATACCTCTTCTTCTAACTCACACATTTAGAAAGGCTAAATTCACATCCATTTGATAAACTTTGTAGTTCTTATATGCAACATAGGCAAGAAATAATATTACAACTTCAATTCTGGCAACAGGGAAAAAGGTTTCTTCAAAATCAATACCTTCCATTTGTGAATACCCTTTACATACCAATCTTTCTTTATTCCGAACCACTTCACCTTGTTCATTCAACTTATTCTGAAAAACCCATTTAGTACCAATCACATTTTTATCTTTAGGTATGGGAACAATAATCCATGTATCATTCTTTTCAATCTGCATCAGTTCTTCCTTCATAGCTTCCATCCAGTGTTCATCATTACAAGCTTCATTGACATTTTTGGGCTTAGTCTTGGAAATCAGACAATATTCTTTTGCAATTTTTCTCCTAGTCTAGACACCTTTGTTCTTATCACCTATGATTTGATTCTTTCAATGATTGAATCTCACATACCTCAGAGTTTTAGGATTCACTCGTACTTTTGGTTGTTTTGTTCTTTGTTCTGCACTTCCACTTGTCTCTCCTTGATATTCTTAATTTATTGGAACAATTTAAACTTGATTTTGTGTTTGAGCATTCTTCCCTTTGTCTGTACTATCTTGTTGGTCATCTGAATCATATCCACATTATCTAGATGACCTAGCAGAGTCCTCATCAACTCTGACATTTATGCTTTCAATAATTTTTCTCAATCTTCTATTATAGCACCGGTAAGCCTTTCTTTTAGTAGAGTAACCTAGAAAGATTCCTTTGTCACTCCTTGCATCAAACTTTCCTTTGTCCTCATCTCTCTTGATATAACACTTGCTTCCAAAGATCTTGAAATATTTAGCAGTAGGCTTATAACCAAATCATAGCTCAAAAGGAGTCTTACCAGAATTACCATTGACATTTACCTGGTTTAGAGTATAAACAACAGTGTTTATAGCTTCTCTCCAATAGATGTGAGGCACATTTCCTTCTATCATCATTGTTCTAGCAACATCCAGAATTTTCCTGTTCTTTCTCTCTAAAACTCCATTCTATTGAGGGGTTCAGGGAGCAGATAAATATCTTCTCATTCCATGATCTTCACAGAAAGAATGAACTCCTGGGAAGTGAACTCATCACATTTTTCTGACCCGAGGAATTTTATCTTAAGACCTGTCTCATTCTCTACCATAGCTTTGAAACTTTTGAACTTCTCTAATGCTTCACATTTGTCTCTTAAGAAACCAACCCATATCATCCTAGAGTAATCATCAATAAGCAACATAAAGTACCTTTCTCCTTGTAGAATTTTGATTCTGGAGGGACTGCACAGATCAGTATGCACTAGCTCTAGTACTCCATTAGAATGATGTTGTCTGCTCTAAAAAGAAACTCTTGTCTATTTTCCCATCTAACATTCCTTGCATATTGTGTTAGTAGGCTTGATTAACTTAGGTATATCTCTTACTTCTTGAGTGGAGCTTACCTTGAAAATGTTATCAAAATTCACATGATACAACCTTCCATGCCATAACCAGCTTTCATCTACTTGAGAAATTAAACAACTTACATTAGCAACACTCAGGTGAAAAATATTACCTCTTGTCTTTGTACCTGAAGCAATCATATTTCTAGAGCTTCCAAGTATCTTGCATCTTTCATCTTTGAACTAAAGATCATATCCCTTGTCCACCATCTATCCAACACTCAACAGATTATGCTTCAAGGCTTCAACATAAAGGACATCATTAGTGTTATGTTTACCACCAAGACAAATAGATCCTCTACTGCAAATCACACCAACATTGTTATCTCTGAATCTTACAACCCCACCGTCATATTTCTCTAGACTTACAAATTTTCTTTTTTCACCAGTCATATGATGTGAGCAACCACTGTCAATAACCCACTCATACTTTTCTTCAATTCAGGTTGCAAGAGCTTTCTCAACTTTAACGGATTCAGTAGCCACCAGACCATTTTCCTTGATAGCAGTGAAAACCTGTTCATTTTCATTTCCATTTTCTTTATCAGAATCTTCATCAGTCACACCTTCTTCAACAAAATAACATTTCTTTTGAAATCTAGGTTTGTTAGGCTTAGACCTAGGAACTTTTTCAGGACACCTTGAAGCAAAATGACCTATTTTACTGCAAGAGAAACATTTAATAGGAACTTTCCTTTATACTTACTTTGTTCTCTGCCTTCTTTCTTTACAATCAGTACTTCCAGCTCTTCTACCTCTCTTTCTTCATCTTCAATTTTTTTCATCTCTTCCTCATACTTGAATATCTTTCTAGAACTCTCTCCTAGATCATATCTTTTCTTGTTTCTTCCGAATATAGAAGCCTTAAATGCAGATTTAGTCTTAGGGGTAGAATCACCAAATTCACTCAACTCAAATGCAACAAGTTCACCAATCAACATATCTCTTGTCACATTTGTTACTATTCTGAGCTCTTCAATAGCACGAGTCTTTGATTTGTAAGAAGGAGGCAATGATCTGACCACTTTAGCTACAATTTCTTGTTCATCCAAGGTACCACCGACACATCTAATACCCATCACAAGTTCATTTACTCTTTGCATAAAAGAAGAAATATTTTCATCTTCACCCATCTTCAAAGTTTCATACTTGCCTTTCAAACTCTGTAGCTTAGCAACCTTCACAAGTGCATCTCTTTCATAGAAAGTCTCCAGCTTCTTCCAAATCTCATGAGTTGTCTCCAGATCCATCACATTTGTCATTTTTGAATCTATGAGAGCACTCAACAAAGCTTCAATAGCCCCGATGTTAATCTTAGCCTCTTTAATCTCATTAGGAGTGGAAGGAAAATTTTGAGGAATAACATATATGTTTTTTGTAATCTTCCAGAAGGGTTCACCAATACACCTCAAATGACATTCCATTCCGGCTTTCCACAGAGAGTAGTTTGTTCCATCAAATCTAGGGTTTTCCTTCTTGTATGATGCCATCTTGGATCACCTCAAGATTTTAAACTTCTTCAGAGGAACCAGCTCTGATACCAATTGTTGGAAAAACAAGGACAGACAACTAAGAGGGGGGGCTAAATCAATTGTCATAGAATATTTAAACTTTTTAAACTCAACTTTACTTAATCTTAGATCTAATGAATGAATAATAAACCATAGACAATCAGCACATCAAAAATATAGAGAACACCAGGAGTTTTATGTGGAAACCCTATTAGGGGAAAAACCACGGTGGATGTCAGTCTACAATATTATACCTTATTAAAAGTATAAAGAAGAATAATGGGAATGCACATGCATTCAAGAACACTGCCTAGAGCTCAATGCTCAAATATAAGGGCTAATTTCCCAAGGAAGACACACTGTCTTACATAAATTCAGATTAGATCTGCATGGTATGAATTGAGAAAATAACTTCTACAAAAGCCTGATTACAGTTCTGATTAAGCACAAAAATACTCCTTCACACCTCGCTCAAACTTCTTCACACTTTGCTCTACAATTAAATGACTAGATCACTATTCACACACTTTCTCTTCCTCTTCTCACACACACCTTAACTTCACACAAACAATTGCTCATATATATCTGCAACATGGATTTACATCAACAACTTCGTCGGTTAGAATAAAATATGAAATATAAAACATATTCACAATGTTGGCCCAAATTTATAAGTAAATTTTTAATGTGAATCAAACACCATCAACCAATATTATATTGTGGCCCAAAACAACATCCTCGAGCATTCCAAACATTCAAATTTTAATCTCCAACGATCCACAACATGTTACAATCACCATGTCGGCCAAGAACATAAAAACCCGAACACACAAGAGGAAAATCACCGACCACGAATACACCGATCAATGAAGACGTGCAACAAAGATAGAGCATGATCTAGAAAAATCCATAAGCACCAGGAATCAATAGAGAAGCATCCTTAGCAACTGAAATTACTAGAATCACATCAAATTCAATCAGGAACACTAACTGGAACCACAATAAAACTATTAGAACACAACTGTTCATAACATGATCAAATCTTCACGCAGACCTCTGAAACTTCTGGTGGATAAACTAGATATACTCAACAATAAACCCTTTAATCCACAACAATTGATCATCAATGCACTAAGAAAGACACCTTCAGGACCTTCACTATTCCATTGTCAACTTGCAACTCTTTCTTTTACAATTTTCTCAATATCCTCGACATATACAACCTTCAATACATCAATGCTAATAGTGTTGACATCAATGAAAACCACATATCAGCAACACAACCACATCCAACAATTATGTCTATGTGTCCCTGATTTTTGGACTAGGACTAAAAGGCCACCTAGGGCATTTTTGTCCTCCATGGGTCTTGGGACCCTGATTTTGAATGTACCTAAAAAGGTCCCTTTTTGGAGTCTATGCCTCGAGATTTGAGCCTTGGGACTATAGCACCACCTAGGGCGTCTTAGTCCTCACATTATTTTTGGAATTTAATTTCAAATTCTGGTAGGATTTGGTCTCCTTTATTTAATAAATTCATATGTTGGCTTGGTGTGGTGTAATTTTAGGATATTAAGCATGAATAAGCATAAATACAAGGTTCCTCCACTCATTTTCATAAAAATAATTCAAGTATTCATTCCTATGGAAATTTTATGCATTCAAGAGCAATTAATCGAGCATTTGGAGCCATCATCAAGATTCAAGCATCATGGAAAGGGTTTAGTGCATCCATTCATGTTGTTGAGCCAAGATTGTGGATGTAGCATTGAAGATCAATTTGCAACCATTGTTCACATCATATCCAAGGATCCAAGATCTACATTCTTCATGGCCACTACATGGTAGATTGTGGATTTTCTTCAAAATACATCATACAAGGTGATATCATTTATATATTTCATGTTTCATGCTTCATTTCATTCATTTCATCATTTGGTTTAATTAGCAACAAGGGGTTTGACAAAGGAAAACCACCATTCACTAAAAATCAACACGTTTTTCCTCTTTTATGTGTATGTGTTTGTGTTTGTAGACTTGGGTTGAAGACTTGAAGATCATTTGGAGTGCAAGATTGAAAAGTTACAAATTTGGATTGCCAAAGTTGTCAACTTCATGGAAACTCACCTACAAGCTAGATCTAGAAGTTTTAGGACCTCAGATCTGAGGAGAAGCAAGTGAAGACCTTGGAGCTTTGGATCACATTCAGATATTTTAGAAATTTGAAATGAGACTAAGACAACAGTAATTATGTCTTAGTCCTCCCAGTGGATTTTGTAGAGATTCTTTTAGATCCTATTTCATCATCCGAAGATTCCACATCTACCCCAAAAAATAGTAGTGGGACTAAGAGAACAATAAGGGTATTTGATTCCTCCATAACATATATTGATAGCTTCTTTACATTTCTAGAAACCTCATCACATTTCTAGACTCCCCAGGTACATACCCCCTAACTTGTGGTTTAATTTTGTCATTTGATCTCCTTATTTAGTTTGCATTGCTTAATTTTTGTGAGTTGAATATTCATTTTCCTTTTCCAAGCATTTGCTTGGTGGTGAACCCCTAAAAGTTGAAAGAACCCCATCCTAGGTCTTCCTTGTATAGAATTGACTCACCTTGTGAGGTTGATATTTAATCCATTTAGGACTCCTAGGACATTATTGAATGATAATAGGAGAAAAGTGGTGTTTTATGGCCTAGGTTATAACGTATCCATTTTCCTATTTTTCAATTTGGTGAACCTAACATTCTTGAGCATTCATTTTCTGATTTGGAGTTCATTAATACCCTAGATCTAGGTTTCATTCATTCTTGCATTGCATCTTGCATTAGTGAAATTGCATCTAGGGTTTCTCATAATTAGTGAAAGTGCATATAGGGTTTCTCATATTTGCATTAGTGAAAGTGCATATAGGTTGCATTTTTGCTTTCTTGCATCATTTTGTCTCATTTAGAAACTAAAAAGTGCATTTTTCATCATCCTAATTGCATTTAGGAACATTTTTATTACATTCAAAAATGAAAAAGTTGCATTCACTTTTGCATCTAATTGCTTGTTACTAGTTACTTTTTCTTGCATTCATTTGCACAATTTTCTATTTCCAAACATCAGGTCTCTAGGTAGGAAACCTAGGAACACTGTTAGCAACTCAGAATTTGCTATTTTTTAGAAAAAAAACCTGTACTGGGACAAAAATGCCCTTCCTGGCATCTTAATCCTCTCAAGGTTTTTGGCTTAGAATCATGTCTCTGTTGTTTTCTTTTTGTTCCACTATCTCGACCCTCCAAATTCCTTCAATAGGACCAAGATGCCCTTGCTGGCATCTTAGTCTTTGTTGAGTTTGAAGCTGTAGTTTCAAAGGTTTAAATTTTCTTTTCTACATTTTTGTTTGCTGTCATTGGTTATCTTTTTTAGTGGGTTGACTTTTTGTTACAAGTGTTTCACTAAATCTAGTTTAAAGTGCTTCATTTCATGCATTGCTCAATTCCAAATTTTCATTTACAACATTTCATCTTTCAGGTTGTTGCATAGTGTAATCAACAAATTACCTTGTTTCTAATCTAAAAATTGCATCACTTTAAGTCATTGCATTGCACTTTCTTTACTTTTCCATAATAGCATGTTTTATTTCAAGAGATGTTTCTTTTATATGGTTAAAAATGGATTGCATAAGTACAACATCCTCTCTTATGAGTTCAATATAAAATACACCAATGAGGTCATTAAGAAACATGTTAGTCATCCTTCTACTATCTTTCATAGTTATGAGAACATCCTAGACCAAGAGGATCAAACCATTGACACAATCCTTAATATTACATTGCACACTGGTGAGGATAGTAGTGTAGAAAATCATAACAATCATATCTGATACCTCTCCTCTTAGTGACAAAGGTATCTTGGTGAAAGAAGATACAAGCATTGAGAGTCTTGATTGTCCCTCGCCTCCTCCCCCTTTGGAAGACATTAGAAAACAAGAAGATGAGATCATATAAACATTTCCAAACATCACCTTACCTAGTCTCCATTCATCCCTTGCTTGTGAGAATGTTTTAACGAAAGAAGATGATATCATAGATAACCATAATTGTCCTCCTAATATCCCCCTTCGATACAAAGAGGATAGGTTGGTATTAGAAGATGCACCTATCGAGAGTCATGAGAATCTTGTTCCTCCCTTCCCTAATGCTCCTACCATTTGGAATGATCTATTTGTTAATCATAGTTGTACTTCTCTTGATGCCTCCCCTACTTTTTATGAAGCTACTTTACAAAATCTATCCATGGAATGTGATGAACATCTTACAGGATCTCCTACTAGGGTAGATGGTATAGCACAAGAGAATGTGACCTTATAGAAAAAGGATAAAGTCATGAACAATCATAGAAATCAAATAGAGACTTATCCTAATATCCCCACTATTGATGAACAAGACAATTCAACCATTGATAACTCCCTTACATGCGATGAAATCATTTTAGAAGAACCAATCCTTGAATGTCAAGAGCATTTGGTTTGTAGTTCTCCTAGAAACTCTCCTACTAGGGAAGACATAATAGTGGAATAAAATGAGAACATTAATAATAGTAATTTCTTAGATGAATATGATGAAGTAACATTAGAATCCTCTTCACTAAGAGATCATGAAAATAATGATAAGACTTCTAAGGTTATGCACATTAGATACCCCTTGGAGTACTCTCCTGAGCCTAAACTTATCCTTTATACACCCTCTCAAAAACCACAAGTTCAAAACAAACCCATCCTTATCCTCAAATCACCTAAGAACAATGTTTCAAAACAACCGAGTTACAATACCATTTCTCATACATAGAACACTAGGAACAATCTACAACCAAGAGAAACACCTTCAACATCCTTATAATTTCCTAATCCTATCTTACCTAGTGCCCCTCGTTTGCCTTCGAATAGTGGAAAGGAGTATGATCTTGTTCAACAACTTAAGAATACTCCTACAAAGATATTCCTATGGGACCTAATCTAGAATTCACCTAATTATCACACCATGCTTAAAAAAACCTTGCAACAAGTTCCCATCCATTCTAATGCACAATCGAATGACATAACATCCATTATTCAAGGAATAAATGTTGACATTGTTTTCCACCAAAGTGACCTCCTTGCTTTGGAAGTGCAAGCACAATATGATGCTTTCATGATCATATCTCAATACAATACCATAGGGATAAAGCGAACCCTTGTTGACAATGGCTCAACCTTAAATTGGTGTAGTGAAAACCTTTTGGATAAGCTTGGTGTTGATAAATAAAAAATTCAATCCGAATCTTTATCTATTAAGGGATTTGATAATGTGGGAAATAAATCGCTTGGAGTGATAAATTTACCTACTACAGTTGGAAAGGCTACCTTACAAAACCCTATTCATGTTATACCTCACGATCTTTCATATAATCTTCTTTTGGGAAGGTCGTGGATTCATGAGATGCATGCAGTGCCTTCTACCCTTCATCATAAAATGAAAGGCATCTACAACAACAAAGTGTACACATTGGACATTGATAATGAGCCTTATAGTGTCTTACAATTTGAGAAAAATAATGAGAATGCTTTGAACACATTGACACCAACTACACAAGTAGAACCCATGCAAGAAAAAAAAATATATATGTCCTAAGCCCTTCACAATGATATCAATAGATGATGTGGGATCACCGAGTTTTGAACCAACATTGATGGGAGAATACAAGATCATCAACAAAGACTTTGACAAGGGAAAAGAAAAAGCAATATTATCAACACAAAATTCAAAAGACCCTTCAAAAGCATCCACCTCAACCATTTTAGAAGAAAATAAAACAAATTACACAACAAACTTCGAAGAAAATGACTATCAACAACCACCAAATCCTAAAGAAATGAAAAAGCTTTATGGAAAAAGTTATGAGCTTATGAAACAACTTGGATATAGTGGAAAATGATGTGGTGCTCTAGAAAAAGGTATACATGTCCCTATAGAGCCTAACACACAAGAAACAATTCATAGTATTGGTTATTGTCCTTTCATAGAAATCAATCCATAAAACAAACCATCACTTAATATCAACACTCTTACAAAAGATTCCTCTAATCCAACTTTGATAGTAGTGCATCTTGAACTGATAGACACTAGTGGTCTTGATTGTTATCATTTGCAAGAAATAAATAAATCTTTACTTAATGTAAATTTCATCTAACAAAACACTAATGATTTGAATTCGATAGATTTTACACCCTCCTATAAAGGAGAGAACAAAATCTTGCAATCTAAAAAATCTTGTGTAAGTATGACACCTAATACTAAGAAAGAGACATATTTGTCGCAAAATAAAAGAACACTTTCTACCATTTACCAAGAGAGTATCTTGACGAGACTCCTCCAAGATCATCTGATCTCTCTCCCTCTAAGAACATGAAATAAATTCTACTACAAGAGTTCATTTTGCACATATCATAGAGTTCATGGTCATGCTACTAATGAATGTAAGGCTTTAAGTAACAAAATTCAATATCTCAAGGAGTGTGGTGTTCTTCCTTGTGTTGAAGCACCTAATTCCTCCAACTAATACTCATTTCCATCCTATTCAACTCACCCTTGTCCTACACTAAGTGGGGGCAAGGGGTTAGATAGCCTTGTCCTCATATGTCACTTGTCATTGTCTCTTTTGGCTAGTTTATCACCTTTCATGTACATATAAGAGCAAGCTTGGGATGTGAACGACATGCCTTAAGTTGGATCACATGTGATGTATTGAGTTATATTTAGCATTGTATTTTTTGGGGGCAACCCTTCCATCCTATTGCATGATGTAGCTTATCAGAAACATATGACTTGGCATAGGGATTTATGAATAAGCTCTCATGTCTTCTTCTACTTTAATGCAATTACTCACAATAATGATGTAAGCAACCACTTTAAAGTGGGGGCATACATTGACACTCATGTTTCATTGTGTGATTTTTTTTCTTGCAATGCGTCCTTTTCTTGGTGGTTTCATTATGTTTGATTTCCTTTCAGAGTGATATTTCTTTGACTTGTCCTCTCTTGGATATGTTAAGCACAATGTGCCCTAAGAATAAGACCTCACATGAACTAAGTAAAATCTCTTTGAACATCCCTCTTTCTTGTTGTGTTTTCTCTTTTGGTACCTTATTAAAGTCATGGAGGTATGGATTTGATATGGTCTCTTAGGGCTAACCTAGTGAACAACTAGCTTCGCTAGTTCTTGTGAGCATGCATTTTCTTTTTCTCCTTATCATAGTCATGGGGGTATGACTTTGATATGGACTTCCTAGGGCTCACCTAGTGGATACCTTGCTTCACTAGCCCTTGTGAGCATGCATTTGGTTTGCATAGTGGACAACGCATTCCACTTGTAAATATTTTTTTTGACAAATAGTCTAGACCCAATCCACCGCATTAGATGGCCAGTCAAAGCTTTATCTGTTGCATTTTTCCTTTTATTTTTCCGTTTTCCTTTTTCTATCTTGGATGGTGTATTTTTGTGATCTAGTTATGACTTCATATATCATTTGCAAGTGTGTTCCTTTGTGCCTATGTTGGTTTTTCATAGGATCTTTACCTTGGGGGCTTGATCATCCCTCTTGGTCATTGTTATCCTATCTTGCTAACATTGGTACATTTGAACCCCTCTTGATTGCATGGTTGGTTACTTTAGTGGGAGTTTGATGCAAGTTCATCCTCTCACTAAAGGGGAGGCTAAATGTAGTGTAGTAAAATGAATACCCTTGCATTTTCACACTTTTTTGGGCCCACCTTGCTTCATTTATCCCTATTTATGTCTTAATTGGTCCTATTTTGCATCCACAAGCCTAATAAACTATATATTTTTATGGAAAATCTTGACAAACATCAAAAGATAAATGATCATTTAATGATTCTATCTGTGTGTCCCTGATTTGTGGATTGGGACTAAAATGCCACCTACGACATCTTTTTACTCCATGGGTCTTGGGACCCTGATTTTGAATGTACTTGAAAAGGTCCCTTTTTGGAATCCATGCCTTGAGATTTGAGCCTTGGGACTAAAAAACCACCTAGGGCGTCTTAGTCCTCCTCACATTATTTTTGGGATTTAATTCCAAATTATGGTGGTATTTGGCCTCCTTTATTTAATAAATTCATATGTCAACTTGAAGTGGTGTAGTTTCAGGATATTAAGCATGAATAAGTATAAATACATGGTTCCTCCACTCATTTTCATAACAAGCATTCAAGTATTCATTTCAAAGGCAAGTTTATGCATTCAAGAGCAATTCATCAAGCATTTGGAACCATCATCAAGATTCAAGCATCATGTCAAGGGTTTAGTGCATCCATTCATGTTGTTGAGCCAAGATTATGGATGTAGCATTGAAGATCTATTTGAAACCATTTTTCACATCATATCCAAGGATATAAGATCTAAATTCTTCATGGCCACTACATGGTAGATTGTATATTTTCTTCACAATGCATCATACAAGGTGATATCATTTATATATTTCATGATTCATGCTTCATTTCATTTATTTCATCATTTGGTTTACTTACCAACAATGGGTTTGACCAAGGAAAACCCCCATTCACTAATAATCAACAAATTTTTCCTCTTTTATGTGTTTTTCTTTGCAAACTTAGGTTGAAGACTTGAAGATAATTTGGAGTGCAATATTGAAAAGTTGCAAAGTTGCATTACCAAAGTTGTCATCTTCATGGAAACTCACCTACAAGCTAGATATGGAAGTTTCAGGACCTCAGATATGAGGAGAAGCAAGTGAAAACCTTGGAGCTCAGGATCACATTCAGAGAATTTAGAAATTCAAAACAACACTAAGACAATAGTAAGGGCATCTTAGTCCTTCAAGTGAATTTTTGTAGAAATTATTTTGGATCTTGTTCCAACATCCGAAGATTTTGCATTTGCCTCAAAAAATAGTAGTGGGACTAAGACAATAGTAAGGGCGTCTTAGTCCTCCATAACATATTTTGACAACTTCTTTACATTTCCAGAAACCTCATCACATTTCCAAACTTCCCAAGTACATACTCCCTAACTTGTTGTGATTTAATTTTGTCATTTGATTTCCTTATTTAGCTTGCATTGCTTTATTTTTGTGAGTTGAATATTAATTTTTCTTTTCCAAGAATTTGCTTGGTGGTGAACCCCTAAAAGCTGAAAGAACCCCCTCCTAGGTTTTCCTTGTTGAGAATTGTCTCACCTTGTGAGGTTGATAGTCAATCCAATTAGGACTCCTAGGACATTATTGAATGATAATAGGAGAAAAGTGGTGTTCTATGGCCTACATTATAAAGCATCCATATTCCTATTATTCAAAAATCTCGCTCCAAAAAATCAAAGTCAACATTCAAAGAAAATAGATCTCGGGGTCATCACTCCCTTGACTATAGTGGTTTAATGACCACCTACAATCATTCAACCCATGATGTCATGGATTCACTCTGAACACACAAAATGAAATGAAAATGATGAAGAAACTAACTTAGGTTCCAAAAATTCAAAAGCGAATTATTTCTAGAAAAAGCGATGAAATTTCAAACAAAAGCATAGAACACAGGCAAATGTGAGGAAATTTTGTCAAAAATGTTGAAAAAAATCAAGAGTGAGGAAATCAAAAGTGAAAAAGTTTGGAAAAAGCACAAATATAAAGAGAAACCATAGAAAACAAGGAGAAACATTCAAAAGTGAAAATGTATAGCAAAAGTGAGTTTCAAAGGCAAAAAATTAGGTCAAAGGCACAAATTAAAGTCAAGTGCACATAATTTTTGCAAAAGTGAGATTTTCAAAATGACAAAAGCTCTAAAATTGAGGAAAAAGCATTGAAAACCTAAAACCTACTTTTTTTACTTGTTAGACTATAAGCATTAATTACAAGAGCACAAAAAGATGAAAATGAGAATCAAGAGGGTACATACCGAGGCACCAACACCTATAGGCCATCCATACTCTCGAACCATGTCTGCCTGATGTGCAACTCCCTGAATCAACACCATAGCTCCTCGACAAATGACAAAATGACAAATCTAGAGGCAAGAATTCACTATAGACTCGAAGTGCAAATGAAGTAATTAGAACCCTAATTACCTATTTTAACCCTCAAAAACCCTAATTTTTACATAGGGAACCTTCCTAGGATAAAATTAGGAGCTCCCAAGAACATTTGAATGAGAAATGAGGGACATATAGACTTAATTTTCCATCCTCTACTCAAATATATTGAAATAAAATAGTGTCGTGAGCCTGACCTCAAAATCAAAAATTTTGGCCAACCTCTCAAGGGGGCAGCACAAAGTCCTACCATCATTTCGTTGACCATCGAGGCACAGTGGGGCATAATTTTTTTTTCAAAATCTTGATCTTAACAACAAATTTTTGAAATAAAGCAACCAGTACTTTGTATCAAAGAGGGGAAAATGTAGACATGTAAAATTGACCTAACACCTATCACACACATTAAATGATATTTTTGTATCATCAATATTATTATCATTGAATATCACTGAATTTCACATCAATTACATCAAAAACCCTAATTTCCCCTATGAATTGAATAATACGACATTATTTAATTAAATTCACTTTTTCATTATTTTTTACTAATTAAATAAATTTCATTTGTTTAATAGTCCTAAAACCCTATTTCTAGTATTAATTGAATAATATGATACTATTTAATTAATTCACATTTCATCAATTTTGACCAATTAAATAAATTACATTTATTTAATAAGTCCTAATCTAACTTTATTTCATCCTGATTAGTTAAGTAACACCAATTATTTAATTATGTCACTAAAATAATTTTATTCCCCTAAGTAAATTGAATTAGTAAAATCATAATAATTTAATTAACTCACTTTCCCTCCAAATTTGAATAATTTGAATAAACTATTCAAAACATTATCAAAAATCAAATGAAGCTAATGCAACTTTGTTTGCAAAAGTCAAACTTGATTTGCATGTTCAACTCCAAAATGAATGAATTTATTAAATCAATTAATTAATAATTCTCAACCACTTTCTTGATTGAGCAAATTACGATCCCTTGATTTCTCAATCTATTCCTAACTGTTCAATCTATATCTCTAACTCACCAATATATTTCTCAATCCCACTGATTATTCAATCTATTTCTTCAATCACACTAATAATGCAATCTATTTTGGATAGATTATTCATTTCTAAATCCTCTCAACATATTTCAACTGTTGATCTTGATTCAACATTGTTTAATCCTAATCATCCATTTCAAATCATAATTTATATATAACAAACCTCTTTCGTCACAAAAAAAGGATCGAAGAATCAACATCATTTGCACAATGAAGTACTGCCAATATCTAAATCACCATTAAGAACACTTCAACACATTTCATTGACCAATGCAAGCATCACATCAAAGCTTCTTGTACACAACAATGGAGGCTTTGCAATAATATGAACAACTCGACATCTTGCGAACACACTCTAACATGGGATGGTAACCTTTCTTTTGATTTGAATTCATTTTGATAATCATAGGATTTCATTGTTTATTTTCAATAGGTTAGAAAGTCATTTCATGAGTGAAGGAATAGATCTAGATGAGTGTTTTTTATTTAGATTAGCTTCTATTTCATTGCATTTATCTTTTTTACGCTCTATGATTTCCCCTCATATAGGTCCAACTAAGACATACAAGGTGATGTAGCTGATGGGAGGCATGGAAAGCCCATCGTGTGTACGGATGGTACTCTTAGATTCATCATTCCCATCTCTATGCAAGAAGTTAATCAAAATAATCTCCTCAGTGATGAAATTCACCCGACACATTGGGTCAACAAAAACACCTATTACAGTTGAATCCAAAAGCTTGCTCTATTACTCTATGGACTGTGGAAAAATCATACCAACTACCTATTACAGTGTTTCCATTGATTCGTGTGGGGATGTATAAGGGAGATGGCTCTCTTTTATAGTTCATCGACAAGTTCACCAAGGTGAATGTTATACTAGGGGAACTACTCATAGGTTGTGTAGATGGGATGGGTAGATGTAAAAAGGAGGCCATCATGTATATTGTATGAAACTTTCACAGAGCCCCCAAAGGTTTTTCAACTAGACAGTGACCCAACTAAGGTTTCATTCTGCAATGCTTACAAAACCTTCCAACTATGCCACTAGGGATCATAGGTTGGGTTGCAATGCGAGATGCCTCACAACACACACCCACAATTCTCCTAGGATATGAGGAAAGGACCTTTCAACACTGCTAAACGAAACCAAAATGGTTCACGTTGATTTCACCAAAATGTAGAAGAGGATGAACAACCTCACCAAGGCTCAAGGTCATGAAGAGCCAAGAGTGGAGGGATTCCCTAAACTACCTCAGGTTGGATAAGTGTTTTAGGTCAAAGATAGCAAATGAAGAGCACTCTCAAGTGCTTTTGTCACTCTACTAATCTTAATGTTTGGATGGAGCTAAATGAGCTGGTTTTTGGAACCCAAACCCTACCTTAGATAGCTCTCTGCTTGAGGACAGAAGCCTGGGTTAGGGATGATAGTGTAGCATGATGTAATCTCTCTAGGGTGCTGGTGTTCATATGACCAAAAAGTGTAAAATTACAGTTTGGAGTACAAAAAAACTACTGGCATTCTATCCAATAGAATTTACCGTACTAAAAAAATGATAAATGGAAGTGTAGATAAGGTAAAAATCAGATTTAATGTTTAATGAAAACAATAAACTAATTAATTCCTATCAAGCACAATAGAGTATGAACTAATATGAAAATCACAATAAACAGCACAAAGGCAAACCGATCTCCACATTAACTCGATTTATCTCCATTGCTCTTCTCCACCTGCATGAGAATGCGAGATTTTGAAGGGTTGACAATGGAGGAATGTTGAGTGCTCATTCCTGCAGCATAACGACTTGACAATGACAATGACAAATATAGAGAGTGATAGATAAAGATGGAAGATTGATTTTGACAGAGTCTGGATGCTAGACGAATCAACCCCCTAAATGGATTGCGAGAGGCCATATTTATAGAGCCGCGACGTTGACGAAGATAAGATTTGAGAAGATTCGACAATGATTTGATTTTTGACAAAAGAGGAAATACTACGATATGAGATAAGATTTCAAAAAAGATAGAAAGATTTCATTTCCTGTTTTAAAGGAAATAAATCTTAAAAAAGACGAGAAGATAATTGATGAATTATCTAATTAAATAAATTAATTAGATGCACACGAGTTCAGTTTTGGAAAGAAAGCGAGAAGATCTTTTTAGGATTTTATTAATTAAATAAAATTTGGATTTATTTAATTAACGTTGAATTTATGATTTCATTAATTAAATAATATAAATTATTTAATTAATATTAGAAATGATTTAATTAATTAAATAATATAAATTATTTAATTAACATTAGAGGAAGGGAATAAATGAAATTAGTCAAATAAATATGATTTATTTAACTAATTAGATGATGACATGGGTACCTAGGGCAGAGCGTGCTACAAGATGCCTAAATGATGTAATGCCAAGACAGGTGTTGCAAGAAGACAATTTTGGGTGTCTACATTTTGCCCCTCTTTGAGATGATGTTCGAGGTGATGTGATTTGTGTCGAGTAACATCATTTCAAAGAAACTAAGGTATGGATAGAGAAAAATGGATAATGATATCAGAATATGATGATGCCCCCTCGAGAGGATAGGCGGGTTGAACAAACACGGGTAGGCTCTCGAAATGAAAGGGATGGGTCAAGAACTAAAGATGAAGGAATGGATGATACGTTATGCTGCAATGAAATATGAGCAACCATGATGTTTGATATAGCACTGGACGTTATGCACCAAGATATAAGGACCAAGATGATGATGTGTCTCATGCCCCAGCGTAATACAACCTTGTCTAGATGTATGAGGAAGGAGGCTTAGAGCATTAAAGTCCTAATGCACAAAAGGTATTATGTGACCTTAGATGCAAAGGATAATGCAAAAAGATATTCCAACACACACAAGATATGAATATTAGCTGGAATGATATGGATTTGATACAAATGCAAGATAAAATGATAACACACACAAGCAAGCAAGCAAGCATGCACAAATGATACAAAAACAAACAAGGTATTGCCCCTATCAAGTTGTAAACCGTTGATTGATTGACTGATTGATTGATGATGGTGACTAATGATGATAGTGTTGTCATTGTGGGGAAAGACATATCCCTAGATCAACACAAGGATGACTGACAATTGATAGATTGACTTTGATTGATTGGGTTTACAACAAGATTAGGATTAAGACCAAAGGATGTGATTGGATAATTTGACAAGATTGATCGACTTGATTGATATGGATTGACTTGCATTTGAATTATTGCTTGAATTTTTGTTGGCTATTTGATTTTTTTGTATTTTTGGGGATATTTTGATTTTTTTGTATTTTGAAATGTTTTGATTTTTTTGGACTTTTGGAATGTTTTGATTTTTTTGGACTTTTGGAATGTTTTGATTTTTTTTTGGACTTTTGACATGTTTTGAGGTGTCAAAGGATGAAAATTTGAATAGCCTTTGTGCTAGATACCAATGACAAGGGGAAAACCAAGTCTAGGTGCAAGGGTGGGTGATGGGATAAGGGATAAAAGGCTCATGATAGATGGATGGATGGTATTGATGTATGCATCATAAGACAGCAAGGATGTGATCTCCAAAGACTATGTCGCATAGGAATAACATGCCCTATTTTAGGTACAAGACTTAGGATTTTTCTGGACAAAATTTATGACAATAGGATAATGACATGATTGGTTTAGATAAATGAGGTATGTCAAGAGATACTCAAAGCATGTTTCAACCTTTGCCCCTATATCTTCATCAAGATCAAAAGAAGAAGGGTGGATGAATGGACTTGATATGATAGGTATGTATGATGGCCAAAGATGGTAGGTAGGATGGAAATGATATGACAGGAATGATAGGTTGGATAGATAAGACATTGTGCCCCCAAGTGTAAGTGTCGTAGAGGATCAACCTACACATGATGCCTATTTGCTAGGTTTTCATCGTGGTACTTATCCAAGGCGCCTGTTTACCAGGTTTTCACCGTTGGACGAAGGGATTTCTCTTTACTCCTTTTTTTTTTTTGTCTTTTTACTTTGACTTTCTGACTTTTTGACTTGTGGATAGGAGGGACTCAAGTGTCTAGTTGCATGAAAGGTGATAGTCCCACGAGGATAGCTGTCATTGCATGGACCATGTCAAATGTCATTATGCTCATAGATGTTGGTAAGGGATGGCATGAAAGGGAGATGGAGTAGATAGACGATGGATTATGGTGTGGATTATGGAGGACAATAATGGATTATGATGTAGATTATGTTAGGAATATGATAGGGATTATATGGGACTTATGCAAAAGATGAATGGGGAGGATTAGCCAAAAGCATGGACCATAGGAAGATGATGGTGGAGATATGTAGGATAATGATTGAAAGGTGGGGAGATGGAGGTATGTGGAATTGGTGTGAAATGGAAAGGAACCATGACCAATGGTTGCACACATTGTGATAAACGTTGAAGCTTTTGATGTGGATGGGGTGTAGGAAGCAATGGAGATGTTTTCTTAGGAGGTGGTGGATGAAGTGCCTTAGGTACCCACATAGACTTGATATTTGTATGATTTTTGTTTGGCTTGTGGGATGGAATATGATACTTTTGAATGGAAAGTGCATTTTGGATGGGAGGGGATGGTTGGGATTTTTGTGATGTGGATGCCTCGGTTGACTTGATTTCTTTTTGCTTAGGTACCCAAACCATTTTAGTGTTGGCCTTTACTTTTGGAGGTATGGGCTTATACAGCCTTTTAGATGTACTTGGCTTTGAATTTTTGCAATTGTATGCTAAGGCATTAGGACCATTAGAATTTTTGACTTTATGTGTAGAGGCATCCAAATTTTTATTTTGAAATCCCTTGGGTTTGGTGGAATGAGTGGAAGCTTTATGTTTAGACAATGTGTGCATTGATTGGTCATGGTTAAGACGTTTAAAGGATTTATCGATACATGGATAAGAGGATTGAATGGTAGGGATATTAGGTGTTGGGAGTAATGGTGGTAAAGTGGATGGAGGGAAGTGTATGGTCACATGCCTTTGACATTTGTAGGATGACGGTGGTGGAATGGCAACATATGTTTTAGGAATATGATAGGCTTTATGATGGAAAGTGGACTTAGGATGCATGGAGGAAATACCAACATCTTGAGATTGGTGTCCTTGAGGTGTATGTCCAAGGCCATAAGAGCATGGAGGGACTTTGACATGGATGGGCTCCAAAATATCTTGTTCATGAAGGCCTAGACCTTTACCTTGGTGGTTCATATTTTGGAGTGTGCAATGGACAATAGGACTAGGTGTAGGTGAAACACTAGACATGATTTCCTTATTGGATGGAGAAGATAACGGTTGTGGTTGTTTGAAGGAGAAAAATTCATGAATGAGGGTAGAAAGACCAATAGGATATGATGGAGGACTTGCAATGGGATCGGTAGTGGGTGACATGGGATCATTGGGATCTTGATTAGCATTGTGTTCACTTAGATCCAAAGTATTTGTTTGATCTTCTATGTGTGCTTAAGAGGCACTTGTCTCATCAAGGGAAGTGAATGTTGATGGATCATGGATAGGACTAGGTGGAGGTGAATTTGGAATATCTTTCTCATGGATGGGTATAGGATCAAGTTTCTCATGGATAGGCTCTTCATCATTATGGACATCATCTTGATCATAAAAACGATATAGATTATGGATGGGTTGGACGAAAATGATTTGATCTTGATTAGGACTAGGGCTTGATGTTTCCACATGCTTGGGAGTAGACTCTTGAAATAACTCTTGTGTTGCTTGAATGGGAGTGGAAGTGGACTTCTCATGGAGAGACTTGACATGTTCTTGATGGTCAACAACATAGGAGCATGAAAGAGGGTGACTTGGACTTACGATGAAAGACTCTTGACTTGGCTCAAGGGATTGAGGATGACATGGTTGACTTGAAGGACTTGGCATGATGTTTGAGGACTCTTTTGTATGTTCAAGTATATGTGTTGAATGACATGGTGACAATTGATTCCTTTCTTGTAGCCCTTGGGTCACATCCTTTGTAGGTGGATTGGTGGATTTATGTAATGCCATCAATTTATGTTTTAAATATCTAAATATAAGGCCTTGATTTGATGGAGGATTAGATGATGGTGGGGGTAATGAAGAGTTTGATGGATCAGAAGGTGGAGATTCCAATGAATTAGGACTTGGACATGGTGGCTTATGGATAGGCATTTGATTGGATGATGGTAAGGGTGCATGGACTAGATTGGTGTTCCCCTTGTCAAAGGTGTCATTAAGACTTAAATTCTCTTGATGTTGTTGCCAAGGTGGACTTGGGATCCTATATTCTTGTTGTGATATGGGTGGATATGTTGATGTGGCATTGACATGATAGGTAAATGGGTTTGGTTGGCATGATGATGAAGGTGACACATAGGATCGTGGTTGAAAGTCTTGAGGTTGGAATGGTGTTTGGACTTGTGATATGATTTGTTGTTGTGATGATGATGGAGGGGTTGAATAGGATAACGACTATTGAAAGGTTGATTGATGTGGACAAGGGTTGACATTAGAAGAGTTGTGATAGGTTGATGAAGGGAAAACTTGATATGTGGATGGATGAGGTTGATATGATGATATAGGTGACACATAGGATTGATGTGAAATGTGTTGATGTGGTGATTGGACTTGACAATTGGCCATGAGATATTGAATTTGTGCTATGAGTTGTTGCATTTGAGGTGATTGGTTTGTTTGAAGATGTTGGATAATGTTATGGGCGTTGTGAATGATTTCTTGGGTTAAAGGTGTTTGATTTGTTTGAGCTTCATGAAGCATGTGAATAAGCTCTAGTGCTATGTCTTTGAATGTTGTCATGGTGTAAAATGATGTTGATTGGGTTGAAGAGATGATGATGATGATTAGGATATGATGTGGCAAGTGTTTATTGGAAGTTTGACTTGGGAAATATCAAACACAAGATCTCACATGTAAATGCATGAACACACACACCAAGCACAATGATAAGTTTGTCTTCCAAGATTAGATATTATGATTAAGCAAACACTTGAATACACAACAAAAAGCCTTATGACTAGTCAAGTGGGGTATGGCCAATTAGGTATCAAGTGAGTTTTCACAAGGTTGACTAGGTATAATTTGGAAGCAAAATCTTGCCAATAAGCTGGGAGAAAGGGGTAACCCACCCTTCACCTTCACTTCCCAAGGTATAAAGTTCTTTGGGGCTTAGCTCAGAGTGACAAGATTTCAACTCCCAAACGAGCGTGTCTTTGGATTCACACTCTATTGAGGTCGTCCCTTGGAGGGGTGTGTGCTCCAAGCAGGCCTCCTACGAAGGGTATGACAAAAGAAAAACAAGTGAGGTGTTTTGGACACACACACTTGATTCACACTCGCAAAGATTAATTTCCCTTAGAAATGAAATGAAATGTGTGTAAACAGTTCAAACACTTTTTCTTTTTAACCCCAAATCGAGATGTGTAGGAAGACAGTGGTTAATTTTAGATCCAATTTTCAATATGTGATTGAAGACAATATTCGTTTTAAGAACCCCACATCCAAATGTGTTTGCAAACAATGATTGATTTTATGACCCCAAATTGAAATGTGTGACAAACAAGATTAAGAGATTAAGGATGGAATGAGGGCACCTAGTTATTTTCACTTTCCAAGTTGATGTTGTGACTGATTCCAACGCTTTTCCAGCTCCGCTTCGTATGATTCACCAACAAGTCACCAAGACAAGAAGAAACACAAACGTGCAAGAAAAAGTGAGATTAGATCCAAAAAATGCAATCCATTAAAAATCTAAACTAAAATTTAAATTAAAAATCTATTCTAAAAGACCAACTAAGATTTAAATTAAAAATCCAATTCGAATTAAGAATCTAAATTAATTTTTGAAATCTAAAAATCTAATTAAAACGTAAATCTAAATAAAATCTAATTAAAAACCTAAAAATCTAAATAAAATCTAAATTTTAAAAAGAAAAACTAAATCTGACCTTAAACTTTAAATCTAAATTTATTCTAAAATCTAAATTAAGAGCCTAAAAATCAAAATAAAATCTAAAATTTAAAAAGAAAAACTAAAATCTGGCTTTAACTTAAATCTAAATTTATTCTAAAATCTAAATTAAGAACCTAAAAATCAAAATAAAATCTAAAATTTAAAAAGAAAAACTAAAATCTAACTTTAACTTAAATCTAAATTTATTCTAAAATCTAAATTAAGAGCCTAAAAATCAAAATTAAAATCTAAAATTTAAAAAGAAAAACTAAAATATAATCTAAGAACCTAAAAATCAAAACTAAAGTAGATACAAATGCAAGACTCCCTGCTCAGCCGCGACAAGCCCTCAACACACAGTACCATCAATAGAGACCATCAAAAGCTTTTGGATAAAGATCACTACACCAAGGAGATGCAACTCTCACCAAGGTTGGACCATGGATGTTGGATGTGCCTTGTCAGCCGATGACACAGTACTATGGACAGTACAATAGAGTACAAACTAATACGAAAATTACAATAAACAACACAAAGGCAAACCGATCTCCGCATTAACTCGATTTATCTCCATTGCTCTTCTCCACCTACATGAGAATGCGAGATTTTGAAGGGTTGACAATGGAGGAATGTTGAGTGCTCAATCCTGCAGCATAACGACTTGACAATGACAATGACAAATAGAGAGAGTGATAGATAAAGACAGAAGATTGATTTTAATAGAGTCTGGATGCTAGACGAATCAACCCCCTAAATGGATTGCGAGAGGCCGTATTTATAGAGCCGCGACATTGACGAAGATAAGATTTGACAAGATTCGACAATGATTTGATTTTTGACAAAAGAGGAAATACTACGAGATGAGATAAAATTTCAAAAAAGATAGAAAGATTTCATTTCTTGTTTTAAAGGAAATAAATCTTAAAAAAGACGAGAAGATAATTGATGAATTATCTAATTAAATAAATTAATTAGATGCACACGAGTTCAGTTTTGGAAAGAAAGCGAGAAGATATTTTTAGGATTTTATTAATTAAATAAAATTTGGATTTATTTAATTAATGTTGAATTTATGATTTCATTAATTAAATAATATAAATTATTTAATTAACATTAGAAATTATTTAATTAATTAAATAATATAAATTATTTAATTAACATTAGAGGAAGGGAATAAATGAAATTAGTCAAATAAATATGATTTATTTAACTAATTAGATGATGACATGGGTACCTAGGGCAGAGCGTGCTACAAGATGCCTAAATGATGTAATGCTGAGATAGGTGTTGCAAGAGGACAATTTTGGGTGTCTACAGGAAGAATATAAGAAATGACTATAAAAATGACTAAGGAGATGATGAAAGTGAGGGTGATGAAGAAGAACTCACTACAAGTCTAGTTTTCCAACAATATCAACATGAGGATGTATCGACACACAACCAAGAGAGGAAAAATGTTGGGGTTGTATAGGGGTTTGCCTCAGTCAAACCCCTGCTTTAGTGTTTACACATCCATGGACAACTAGATAGATAAACATAAGTAGAAATAAGATAAGGGAAATTCTAGAAAGGAGAGTATCAAACACTATGAAAAACACAATGCTACTCTATCAAACCACAATGAAAGAAGAGTGGTGAAGTAATACCACCTCCACCCAAAGCCACTCAAGGCCAATGAAGGGAGAATGCAAGACTACAAACTTGGAAAAGTCGACATAACCACAGTGGTGATGAAGGAGGTCTTGCAAGACACCAAAATACAAATCATAGGTCTCACACCCTAATTTACAACCATATTATAACACCCTTTTCTCATCCACACACTCACTAACTTCATATAGTACCATCATATGTTATAATACCTAGGTTACATACCACCATTTACATCCATATAATAACATCCTCTTGTCATCAGCACATTTACTTGCATCCATATCATACAATAATTTTATCCAAATATTAGATCAACACCCCCATTTACATTCATATCATCACATCATCTTGTCCAAGCTACATCCTCATGTACATTTATCTCCTAGGTTTATACTATCATCCACATCCATTTCCATACATAATCCTCATACACATACATCCTAGGTTAGACCGTTATAACATCCATTTTCATTTACATCCACACAAATTAACATCCTAAGTCTATACACCATGATATAAATTGTAAGACCCCATCCTAACATACATATATATTCTAGGTTTGACCATATTCATAATTTTTCATCTATTTTCTCATACCATAACTTCATACCATCTTCATATACATCAATATCCTAGGATTCATCATCACTTACATCCATATCATAGCTTCATAGCATCATCATTTGTATCCATTATATTTAGTTTAGACTATCATTTACATATTACCATACCATATTACAATATCATCCTCGGTTGCATCCCTCCTATTCATTCATACCATTAATCTCATATTTTCCAATAATATGCATGCATATCCTACATTTATACTATCATTTCCATTCATCTTATAGCACACTATCACCTATATACATAGCATAACATTCTTTTGTCATTTCATAATCTCATTACATCATCTCATACAACCATTATCATAGGTTTAGACCACTATCTTCCCATACCATACTATAATATACTCATATTATCACATGATCCTTCCTAACATTAGATTCACCATCCTCATTTACATACACATCCTTAGCATAATGTTATCTCCATCCATTATCATAGGCTTCCACCATCATCTAAATTAATATTCTATCATTATCTCAAGTTTACACCATCTCCTATATCCACATCATTACATTGTATTTTTTGACATCCCCCATTACATACGTATGATTTCCAATATAACATCAAATTTCCCCTAAAAAACATTAGTTTCAATTCATCACTTACATCCATAGCATGACCTCATATCGTACCATCATCACACCCCCACAAAATAATCCTTCTATATTAACACATCTAATCTTGAACATTTACACATATACATAATAAAAGCTCATCCATATCATTCAAATCACCTAAAAAATTAGTTAACATCATCATCCGTTTCAATTTAGGTCAGATATTACCTTTAAAAATTAAGGCTTCATATGTTAGTATACCCTTAATTCTTGCGTGCTTGAGAAATTTTTCTATCTTAAGTAGAAAGTTAATTTATGAAATCAAATAGCCCTATCACCTTGGATGAAATTAACTTAGAAACTTAGCCTATCCTAAATTAATTATTCTAATAATCTTGATCGATATTTCTTGAGAACTTTTCCTATCTCAAGTAGGAAAGATTCAAACCACAAATCAATTATCATATGCCTTGATTTAGAAGGTACTTTTGATCTATATACCCTCATCATTTATGCTCAATATCAATCACCCCCTCATCCTAACCCACACTAAAAATTGTAAATATTCATCATCAAGCATCATCCTTCATATTTATCCTTATTAGTCAAACATTAAGCAAAATAATTAAAATTTTCAAATATTATCCAAAAATCTAGAAAAAAAAATTTGCCCAAAAATTCCAAAAAGAGAAGTCAAATATAGTCCAAAAAAGTAAAAAAGAAACCATCCAATAAAACTCACACTATCCAATTTTTTCTTATACAATTTCATCCATTCCAATCCCATCTGAATAATGAATCCATACCCTACCCCAACAAAGAAAAAAATCATAATCAAGATTTAACCAAGAATCATAGGTCCTTGTGATGATGACAAGGCTAGTATTGTTTACCAACCAAAATATTATCCCTATCATTATAATGAGGGTCTTGTGGACCACCTTGAATCCATCATAATTATAAAAAATTCTCCAAGATTCCACCACTCACCCATTCACAATTAAATGCCTTTATTCCAAGCCTATCAAGCCTAGTTTTAGATCTTTTAGTCATCTTTTCTTTTGGTGTATGAGGTTTGATAAACATACTTGATTTAGGCTTTTTCATGTGTATGGTGTATATATTAATGCTTAGATCAATTTCACCACCTCAAAACCATAAATGTAAATTCTTATCCATAGTGAGTCATAAGATTTTTTTGTTGTATTAATTTTTTTATCTATTTTAATCCTAATAAAAGACTCAAAAAAAAAATGGAAAAATCAAAATCCAAAAAAGGTGAAATATTAAAAAATAATCATTATTTTCTTATGTCTAGATCTTCATCATCTCCAGTTAAAGGTTTCCATCTAACAATAACATCCTATATCATCATCCCCAAACATCCATATCAGCATTCAAACTAGTCTCCTTTACATTCATCCCCTTTTTGACAAAACCCCAGGTCACATTTAGAAAATTCTCTCTAAGGATTCATCCATCAACCTATCATTACAAACCAAATACCATAATTCACATCTATATCAAATCATAATATTATCTTTATCCTAATTTTACACCCTCATATACATCCATGTCCATAAAATACAAATCATAGGTCTCACAACCTAATTTAAATCCATATTATAACACCATTTTCTCATCCTTACACTCACTAAATTCATATAATACCATCATGTTTTATAATTCCTAGGTAATATACAACTATTTAAATAAATATTATAGCATCCTCTTGTAATAAACACCTTCACTTACGTCCATATCATACACTAATTTTATCCAAATCTTAGATCAATACCCCCACTTACATTCATGTCATCACATTAGCTTGTCCAAGTTTCATCCTCACATACATTTATCTCCTACATTTAGAATATCATCCACATCCATTGTCATACATAATCCTCATACACATACACATCCTAGGCTAGACCATCATAACATATATTTTCATTTACATTCATATAAACTCACATCCTAAGTCTATACACCATCATATTGTTGAGAATCAAGGTGTCTCAACTTTGGAAATTCCTAAGTTATTTATTTATTCTTATTTTACATTTTTTCATCGATAAATATAATTTATGTTATTAAATATTTGTACTCCATCAAAAGGGGCATGATATTTTGAAATGGAACTTTTGCCACATGTTGGTGCCTTGAAAAACAAGTTATTATTTGTCAAATGATGCACATTTAGTGGTATAATATGGAAAGCATATTTTAAGGATGTTATGAAAGATTTTCTTTTCACTTTAGCATTCAAACATTCTTCAAATTTTTTTCCTTCTTCAACTTGCACTTTCACACTAGTAATTGTCTCATTTTCTTTCTTCAGTTGCTCATTAACTTCCTTATGTCTTTCTCTAAACTTCATGATTTTCTCTCTCAAATTTCTGATGCATTCATCTACTTCTTTGATATTTTCCTTTAGATCTTTGTTTTCACTTTCAATCCTTTCCAAATCTACAAGGGCTATTTTGAGTTCTATATTCATGTCAACCATGCACGCTTCTTCTGTAAACCCAACAATAGGTATCTCTTCCGAAGGAGTAGGAAATATTCTAATAGCCATGTGTTCAACCTCAAAAATCTTCCCGAAGTGGTTAAGCTCCTTCCAAGGAACCAATCTTTGATACCAATTGTTGAACACCTGGAATACTAAGAGGGGGGGTGAGTCAATATTATTTTAAACCACTCAAACATATAAACATTCATTCCACATAGCATATTCAATTTTCAGTAGGAAAGGAAAGTATGAAAGCAACCATTAAAACACATAACACATGAAAACCATATTTTTAGGTAGAAAACCGAAAATGGGAAAAACCACGGTGAGGATTAGCTCAAAATATATTATAATTGGTTATAAGATATTACAAAAGTACTCACTATAGATGGACTCACTATCCAAGTGGACTCACTACCCACTGAAAGAAGAAAAGATGGAAGAGATTATGGCACACAACCAGATTTCAATTGTTATAGTTGTATCTAACATATGCATTTTTTAAAGTTCCATTGAAGCTCAAAATATAGACTTTACACACTTCATCTTGATCTACACTAACACTTTGCTCTACTATGCATTCGACTTATATTTGCACAATTTGCATCAAAAAATATACACCATACATACATAAATCTCAAAACATTGAAAAGGATCTTACACATATATCCACTTTATCCATAAACACCTATAACAACAATTAGGTTGGCCTAATTAGATGTATCATACAAATTATACCTTGTTGGATCAACATACATACATACATACACGCTTCATGCCAAGATATAAAACTTATAACAAATCAAAACAGGTTGGCATGGACCTATAATAACTCCCACATAATAGATCAATACATATTCTAACTCTACAATACCCAAAACTTATTAGGTTGGCACTGGTAATGACCTAACAACAATATTCATCAACTGTACAACCATGAAATGATACACAGACCATAAAAATTCATGCCACTTGGAATATAGATGCTATTTAAACCTATCAACATCTCCATAAATCCACAAATCCATATTCCTTTCTTTAGAGAGGTGTGAACTTACCAAAACATGCACACTAAACTGGAAATTACTGTTACTGCAAGACCCATTATACTATCATTCATAACTTCAACACCAAAAGCCAAAATAATATGAAACTTTGGATATAAGCTTTTCTAAAAACCAAGAAAATTATATCAAAGATACAAAGAAATATCTTACATAGTGGACCAATGCGGACCCAATAATTGAATTTCCTATACACATAATTACTTATATTGACACTTAGTCAATTTCCATATCAACTACCTTCACTGAATCAAACCTTCTTGCAAAATTGCACTTGATAATCTTACTCAAACATGTTCAAGCTATACAAATTGATCTGCACAATGGTCTTCATACAAACATACAATGTTGATATCAATGACAATACTGTAATGTAATGTAGTTATCCCTCATGCTCATGTTGCCAAAAAAATGCAACAATGACAAAATCCTTATTTTTCCAACAATATCCCCCAAATGAAGACACTATAATGCAATGCAATTATCCCTCATACTCATGTTTTCAAAAAATGCATCAATGATAAACTCCTTATTCTTCCAACACTTGAGTTGTGTGATTTATTTGCAGTCTAAATAATTTCCCCATTAATTTCTACAAGTTTATATTTTAGATTTTCAAGTTATATCAGATTTCCATATTGTAGTGGTTGCCTTCATTTCTAACATTTGGTATCAAAGCCTATCCATCTTTATCTATTGGGAGGAAGTGTGAAGGATTTTTGTGTTGCAGTGGGAGTTCTATTTTGCAGATTTGTGTTTGTAGAAATCATGGTTGCATTTGCATCTTGGTTGGACATTGAGAAGTTTATTGGATATAACTATTAGCTATGGAAGTTGAAAATATAAAATATCTTTGAAGATAGAGATCAATGGGTGGCTACAACAAAAGAAAAGAAACCTAATGCAATCAGTCAAGATAATTGGAAAAACATAGACAAAAAGGCACAAGGTACTATCTAGTTATATCTTATAGATTTTTTCTACTAAATATTTCTAAAGAAAAGATTACATTTTCTTTATGGAAATGGTTGTGTGAGATTTATCAAGCTAAGAGCCTTGTGAATGAAATATATTTGAAAAGAAATTTGTTTTCTCTTAAAATGAAGGAAGGTGAATCCATTGCAGAGCATTTAAATTTATTTAATTTAATTTTGATTCAATTAACATCCAATAGATGTTTAACTTAAAGGAGGATGACAAATGCATTATGCTTCTTTATTATTTACCCAAGTCATGGGAAATTTTCACTCATGCTATAATTGCTAACCTCGAAGATCCCAAGATGGATGCACTTGTTGCAACTCTATTGTCACAGGAAATGAGGAAGAAGGCCATGGATAGTTTAGTGGATGCTCTCAATGTCAAGGGTAGGCCTAAAGAAAGAGGGTTGAAGGGAGATCAAGGGCCTAATAATAAGTATTTTTTTTTTTAAGACTCCTGGAAACAAGAAAAACTAGTGTTGGAACTTTGGGAAAAGAGGACATGTGAAGGAGTGTAGAAATTAAAAAACAATGGGATTATGTCATAAAAAATTCCTCTGATGCAGGTGATGAAGTTCTACTTTCTACTTGTAATACCATTTCTAATGAACATTAGTTGGTTGACTCAGGATGCTCATATCATATGACTCCTCAAAAGGAGTGATTTTCCACATATCAAAAATATTATGTGTTGGGTGACCCCACAAAACTAGTTTAGAATTAGTTTGAGGATGGGAAAATGCATTTTTAGAGGGAAAACAATTTAGGGGGTTCACTAGAAGGGGGGTTCGCTAGAAAGGGGTTTCTTTTTTAATTGTATTTAAAGGGGGGTTCACTAGAAGGGGGGTTCTAGTGAACCACCCCCTTCTAGCAAAGGGAAGTTTGCTAGAACCCCTTTTTTTCCCTTCTCCCCCTCTTCTACCAAATTTCTATAAAAAATTTCCTTTCAAAGCTCAGGTTGAGGATGAAAATGGAGGAAACTTCACAAACCTAACTGGACGATGGTAGTCCTTGGAATGAGCTATCCATAAAATATAATTTTAATATATTTTGGCTTTAATATTTATTTATTTAAATGTAATTAAACATAGGTTTTTCACCAAAAATCAAGCTCTATGTTCTGCACATAAAAAATTCTAAAAAATATGTTCGTGCTAGGTATATGATCTACCTATTTCTAAATTATAATTGGATTGACTTCAAAACTTACTTAAGAAAAAAATATTCAATAAAATACCAAGAAACCAAATGAGCATGTTGGATATCGTAGTTACAAACCTAAATTTGAAAAAAATAGAATTTTAGCCTTCATAGAAAAAAATTATGTTGTTTACAGTGAACATCACTCTTTAAAAATGGTGTTTACTATTAAAAACTAGTTTTCAAAGGAGATGGAAAAAGAAATGCAATTTGATTCCAATTTTTTTTTAAAATTATATATTTAGAATCTACAGACAAAATGTCACAAATCACTAGTTTTCATCATCTTCAAATTCCTCATTGTTTAGCAACTATGGGTGCCTAAAAGTGAAGATTTAGTTAAAATGATTCAATTCAATGTCTAGTTTGGCCAAAAATTGTAAACCACTATTGTGGAATCACCATGTTGGATGTTTGGAGAGATTGCTAAAGTTTGTCATTGATGATGTTGCTTGGAAACATGAGCATGGTTGGTATGTTATAGTGTTGTTATCGGTGTTTTCATTGATGTCAACATTGTTGTGGATCATTTTTTAATATTCCTAAAAGGTTTTGGAGATATTAAGGAAGGAATTTGTGCAAGTTGATTTGGTCCAGAAACTCTAGTTCCATAGAAATTTGATTTTGTTAAATTTGCTAGATCAATGTAATAGTGCATTAGTTTTTGGGTCTGCAATACTACGCAAATGAAGATACCACCATGTGCTTCTAACATAATTTTGAAGGATGCTAGCTATATATAATTCCTAGATTTCATCTTGTTTGGACTAGTGCTTTGAGAGATATGAGTAACAAAGTTCAGCCTGACATATTATAATAGTTTTTTTGTATAGTGTGTTTGTGAAGGAGAATCTGCACTTCTCCATGGATAAGTTTTTGGCCTTGTGGTGTTGAAGATAAGTTGCCAAATGTCAATTGAGCATTGATTTCATATGGTATTGAGTTTTGAGGTCCACGTGTCATGATGTGGATACATAGATGAAGGCTTTTGATTTTAGGTATCATATGGAGTGAACCTAACATATTTGATGTTGTGTGAAGGGTAAATATGTATTGCTATATTTTGTGGGATATATTATAGATCCATGTTGACCTATCTTAGGGTGTTTTGAGTTTTTAATTGTGATGCATTCTATAGATGAAATGTTTTGAGCCAACAAGTTACATTTAGGATATTACATCTAATTAGGCTGACCTAATTGATGTTATACTTAATGCGGATATATAAGTTGGATTATTTTTAGTGTTTTGAGCATATAAAAGTGTGAAATTAAGTTGTGAATGTTAAGTTGAAGAAAAAATTATATGAATGAAAATCTAGGAAAAGTGTTGAATGAGAATTAGATAAAGTTTTTTATTGTGCTTCAATGGAACAATAATTCATGCATACATAAGATGCAATTGTAAAAATTCAAAAATAGGCTGTGAGCCACCATCTCTCTTCTATATTTTTCTTTGTGGACATTGAGTCCACTTGGACAGTGAGTCCACCTGCAATGAGAATTTTTTTAATATACTATAACCGGTTATAATATATTGTGAGTTAACCCTCACCATGGTTTTTCCCATTTTCGGTTTCCCACATAAAAATCTTGGTGTTCATGTGTTATGTAATGTTGTGAATGTTTTCATGCTTTCTTTCCTTATTGCAATTGAATATGCATTAGTGATTGGATGTTTGATGTTTGGTGTTTGAATGGTTTAAGAGAATATTGATTCAGCCCACCTCTTAGTATTTTGTGTGTTCAACAATTGGTATCATAGCTTGGTTCCTTGGAAGGAGCTTAACTGCTTTGGGAAGGTCTTGGAGATTGAACACATGGATGATAGAAAGTTTCCTATTCCTCCAAAAGAGATTCCTTCTATTGATTTTATAGAAGAAGATTGCATGCTTGACGAAGATGGAGAACTCAAAGTTTCTCTTGAAGATCTAGATAAAATTAAAGGTGAAAACAAATATCTAAAGAAAAATGTAAAAGAAGAAAATGAATTATCAAAAAATTAAGAGAGAAAATCAAGAAGTTTAGATAAAGTCATAAAGAAGTTAGTGAACAATTGAAACAAGTAAATGCAAACATCACTTTCTTGAAAGTACAAGTTGAAAAGAAAAGAATTGAAGAATGTTTGGAAGCAATATTGAAAAGAAAATAAGAGGAACATATTAGGCTTGAATAAGAAGTTGTGACTCTAAGATCAAATTTGGAGAAAAAAAGAAGTTGTGAAGACAAATTCAAAATGAGTGCTACAAGACTTGATGAGATGATTGCAGGAAAAAAAGTCTCTAGAAGAAAATATGGCTTAGAATTTGAAAAAGGTGAAAGCTCAAAAGAAGATTAGACACCTAATTCAGAAGAGGAGATCAATGAACCAAAGAACATTGGAGATAAGAAGAAGAATGGAAAGATTCAGAATCAAAGAAATGAGGCTAGAAGACCTCTGATCAGACAACCAAACGCTCAAAGGTACCCATCTTTCAATGGTTTTTGCTATTCTTGCAATAAATTTGGACATAAAGCAATGGAATGTAGAAGCAAAATGAATTAGAATGTCCAATCCTTTTTTTAGCCAATTTTTTACATGAAAAAGATTTGGTCATAGACAAAGTGAATGTAGAATTCAAATAATGAATGCATATAAAAATGTTAGAATGATTCAATCTTTCAATGGTTCTTGTTTTACACACTATGGATTTGGACACAAAGCTAATCAATGCAGATCTAGAGTGAATAGAAGGAATACTATTCAAAAGAATATCACATGTCACAATTGTAGTAGACCTAGACATATTGCTAAATTTTGTAGAAATAGAAATACAAGGATAATATGGTAAAAAGGAATGAACTAGTTAAAAAGGTTGATCCAGGTGAAGTAAAGAAGGAAATGGAAAAGATTTAGAGAAAGAAGGAAGAGATAGAAGAAAAGGGAGAATCTATACCATCCTCTGGTGTAGATGTTTCCTTCAGAAACTAAGCCAAGAGCTTTGGCTTAGGGGGATCTTTAATGGATATCTTTTATCCCCTACTAGAAAAGAGGTGTTGATGCCACCACATGAAGATATGTGATGTATATCAACATGCTTGATCTATTAGTGAATATTGCAAAAGAAAATATATCAATGCAAAAGTTTGTGTAGCTTTAGAAGTTGACTGTGCATACTAATAAAGCATTGCTAGCTTTATGTATTGAAGTATTCAATGTAGAATTAGTTCAAATCAAAGGGTTATATGAAAATTCACTAAAGAAAATTCATTTCACAAAAGCATTTGAAGAGGAGCAAAGCAACAAGAAGATAATTCAAAGTGTATAAGGCAATTTGAGATTTAGAGCATCGAAACCCTAGTTTGGCGAATGATGTAAAAAAGGTATTTTGTGAATTTGTGTGCCCTAGTTTTTAGAAATATTTATTTGAAATTAGTTTTAATTGAGATGGATACACCAAGGGTTATATAGATTACAAAGAAACCACACCAAAATTCAAATGGTACCCTATGAAAGCCATAGATGATGACCCATTAGGTGCATAATCACATATTCCATATGGGATTCTACCAACTAAGGATATTAGGGAATACATTCATGGAAAAATGGAAGAGAATTCTCCCACTAAGTTAAGTGATGTATGGGAAAATGAGTTAATTGATGAGAATTTTTCCCTAAAGATGGAATACAAAAGCCTAGTTGAGAAGAAACTGGATGTATGAAAATGGTTTCCTAATTTCTTTTATGATTTCAAGTGGATTAGAATAGCCTTGAGTAGAATACATGATCAATTTGTTTGGACTGATATGCCGAACATGGTTACAAAGGAAGTGATAAGAGAAGTCACTAGTCTATGCTCCACTAGACCCATCCCCATTCTAAAATCTACTAAAAATAAAGAGGTGATGGAGAAAATTGGTGCTACTTATGATAAGAGAGCTCTTTTTTTCAATCCCATTAGAAACCCAAATACTAGGTATGTTGCTATGGTTATTGGTTACAAAATCTATTACACAAATATAGATAATTTTATATCTGCCACCATAGTCAATGTGTCACATGAGGTGATAGAAAATGGTGCAGATTGTGACCTCTGTGACTTTCTTAGGGAATAGTTAATGGATAATCTAAAGAAGACAAAGGAAAATAAATGTGTTTGAGTATGGAACTTTGGTCATGCACTTACTCTTTTATTTCTTGAAGGAGCTTCCCATAGTGGGAAAGGTAAACTAGATAAGTGGTAGACCTATTACACATAAAATTGTAGAGCATTTGAGGAACCTTGGAGATGTCAAAGAATAGGATGATTCCCTTACTACTTTCTTTGCAGTATTCTAGAAAAGAATGCATGAGAGAGAAAGGATTCCTAGGAAAATTATGGAAAGGTAAAAAATTATATCACATTCTTGGTTTCTATAGATCATTGTATCATGGAGACAATGGAACCATGATCTGTATTGGTTCCTGAAGTAGGCTATGAGTGATAGAGGAAAATCTTATTGGCTATGTTCATATTTTGTTGAAGAGTCTACAAGATACCACAAAACCAAGGTATGAGACTTATGAGGAAAATTAAATGGAAGTACACATGAAACAGAACGAACCTATCATCAGGAAGAATGTTGATGCTATGGTAGTTGTATATGCCAAAGAAATGGGACTTTCTAAGGAAAAATACAGTATGTAAGGCAAAGAGCTAGAGAAGATATGAGTTCTAGTGAAGCTTTAGGTAGCTCAAAGAGATCTGGTAGAACAACTACCACACCACCATCTATTCATAAGTACTTTGGAGCTTTGCCCTCTGTTGGAGAGAAGAGAAAGTCTATTGTAAGTCCTTTGGCAAGGGAGAAATCCCCTTTGATTTCACAAGCTACAAGGGAAAAGAAGAAGAAGATTATTACCATTGCACCTCTTGTTGCCCCTGCAAAGAGAAGAATAAAGAAAAAGGATACATGAGAAAAAAATTTTGGTGTCAATGTTGTTGAAGAAGAGGAAGAACTAGAAGGACCACAACTGGTCCATAGAAGAAGGATTGATGATTCACAAGGTGAAGCTAGCACCAAAAGGAGAAGAGTTGATATAATAGATACAAAGAGTGAAGAGGAGATAGAGAAAGAGAAAGAAGCATTCAAAATTCACATAAGAGAAAAGAAGAAGGAATCTAAGAAGGCTTCTCCAGAGAAGAAAAGGAATGCAGAAGCAAAGAAGACTTTGGGTATGTTAGAACTATAAAAATCTGATATTTTTACATAGGTTTTCACTCATAAACTTCCAGATTTGGTCCTACCATTTGCATTTTTCATCTATGATTTGTCATATTGTCCCATTGAATCAGCTGAGTTATGCATTTTCATGTCTGGATCCATATCGGCGTGGGTTCATTCTTTTCTCCCTGATTGATTATGCATTTTCTGCTTGCATAAGTCTGAGTTGCCTACCGGCAAGACTTATTATTTGTTACAGCGAATGGATTTTACTTATAGGTGGTTGTCGGTGAGATCTTGGTACTGTTTCAGCGATCGAGTATGGGTTCTATCGGCAAAGGCTTGAGGCATTGATATATATCATACCGAATCTATTGTATCTTGCCGATGGTATCTTTTGGTTTACTTTCGGTGAAGGATCGACTTTATTTTGGCGAATAGATGTTAGCTCGAGAGGTTTCAGTATAACATGTTTCAATCTCTATGAAGTCTCCCTGATACGCATGACTTCATGGTACTTCGGTATGACATGGTGTTGTCTCTGTGAGGTCTCCTAGATACCGTATTGTCTTGGTGAAGGCGAGTGGGGAGTGGTTTTCGGCATTGGAGGTGTTTTGTCTCGGTGACTCGAATATGGGTGAGAAGACTTCGGTGAAACATTGTATAGTCTACATAAGGTTTCCCTGACAGTTACAAATTATAGCGACAAACATGAGACAGGTGGCTTCTATCGGTGCGAGAACGTTTGTGTCTTGGTGATATACTGTGGCTCGAGGCTTTCGGCAGAACAAGGTTAACTCGCTATAGAGTCTCACCGATGTTGTGTGGTCACGCCAAGACTTAAAGAATCAAAAGAATATCCTTTGACCTCGGTGTAACAAGCATGGTGTCATGGCGACCTACGAGGGAAAAGTGCATTTCGATAAAACATTTTGTTATCTGTATGACTTCTCGCCGACAGCAGAAGGCTATAGCGAAACACAAAGGAACAAAAGATGCTTCTTGTCTTTGGCGTAGCAATCAGGTGGTTATGGTGAAGCACGAAGAACAGTGAACATGGGCAGCAACGATCAACGTTATTATTGCCTTCGACATACCTGCAGGGTTGTCTGGGCGATTACCTCTATAGACGATTAATTAAGATTTAATGCTATTGGCCGGCATGCATGTGGAATTTTAACCATTGCAGGCCGACTTGGTTTTTCCCGAATTCCATGGTGGTCGACATGGAGTTTCAAAATGATTTATTTTCCTGAATGTTGGATATAAGAGGCCCCGATTGTAATTGAACAACGATTGGATTTTAGATCACAGATAGATAGATTAGGCATGGCTACAGTAGGATAATTTTCTCTTATCAGAGACTATGTGCATGTTTTCAATGGTGGTTTCAGTGAAATTCAGCTGTGTGGCAATTTTTTTTGGTATCAATTGTGTGTCGAGTTTATTGAAAAGCATTGTTGAAGTTGTCTCTATGTTGATTCTTTCTGGTTGTTTAAATTGATGTAACAAGTTTACTTTCGGTTTATTTGTGCACATTTGCTACATTTGTGTGGTTAATCAATTAGTTCTCTCAAGTAGAGATTAAATCCTTTTCATTGATCATAGTAATCGGGAAGATTCATCTGGATTCTTAAAGTAGAGCTCAGTAGTCATAATCTTGCATTGTTCATACAATTTATGAATAGATCATATGCCTGCAATTTGACCTTCTGCTAGAATAAGTTGCCCATTTCTGTTTCATTCAACTCCGCATACCCAATAAGGCACTAGTCTCTGCAATTCCACTATTTGAATTCACTCAATTTCTTTACATCTGCTTATTGATCATTTTAAGAGTTAGATTAGAAGACTGCTTTTACTTTTGTTATCAAGTTTGCTTTCGTTTTGTTCACTGTTATCTGCCATTGTGGACAAAGTATTCCAGACAGATAATTATATGATAAGTTTGCACTATTCTGAAAGGTACACCCACCTAGGTCTAGCAACACCTGAAGAGTAGAAGGTTTAATTGTTTCAAACCCTGTTCTGTTACCCTAAAATGTTGTGAAAGTTAGGCAACCTTTCGTCGTTCAAACCTGCGTTTTTGAGAGCTAACAAATTGGTGACTCTGCTAGGGATTACATCAGAAAATTCGGTTAAGGGCCATCTTATAGAGTCAGTGTAGAAAAAGGATTTGTAATTTGAGAAGACTCAGAAAGAGTGATTCCGCTGGGGTAAGATTATAAAGAATAATCATTTTCCTACTTTTGGAAAAGTAGGTGGCGACTCTGAAAGATTTTTTGCATTTGTTCAAACATGATTGGAGGAGGATCTCAGTTCTAGGGAGGTCATGCTGGAGTTCCTCATGGTCAGCAGTATATGCCATATTATCATGCACAATACAATGGTCCACCATACCAGCATTAGTACCCACCTTGTGCCCCCCTCATCAGCATATAATAATGATCAGACAGTTTGATTTGTTAGGGATTCAATTATCCCCTTATCCAATGGATGGTAGTTGGAGAGGTATTGTCCCAAAGTTTAGAGGGAGTGATGCAATTACTGCTGAAGAGCATTTAAGAAGTTTCAATGCTTTCATCCAAGATTTGGGTGTGCCGTATGAAGATTTACACATGAGGCTATTCATGATATCACTTATTGAAGATGCTAGGGATTGGTTCAATAACCTACCAGCAGTCTCTATTGATTCTCTCCAAGGATTTCAAGATCAATTTCTCGATCAGTTTGGGAATCTAAGTGTACTAGACTATGCTCTTCATGAATTATTACACATTCAAAAAGATCAAAGTGATACAATTTATGATTTCAATCGAAGATTCAATAAGCTACATAATAAAATACCTATTGGATCAAAGTTGCCAGATTCTGTAGCACTGAGTATTTATTTGAATGCATTTGATCCAAAGATAGGGTATGAGTTGAGAAATAAATTCCCAAGAATTTTGGCTGAAGCATAGAAGATGGCACAAACAATTGAAAACAATAGGAAGGCTGTTGGGATAATCAGTAAAAGAGACAACCCTAGGGTTCTTCAGCAAAGCAGAAATTATCAGTATAGACAGGAGAAAACATACAGGAACGAAAGGCTAAGGTTGCATGACATGCCTTATAATATAGATTGGAAGGACATCAAACCTATAATAGCTAGGCTTGGAAGCGAGGGAGCTCCTGATCCATTGAGCAAGAAAGTAACCTACATGGTAAGTAACAATTACTTTTGTGATTTTTGTGATAAGCCACATTCCCCAGATCATTGTGTTGTAGCCCAAAGAATACAGGAGAAGGGAATGTTGAGGGAAAACAATGAAGAGGATCACAAAGTTTATTTGACTTCAAGTACCTTTCACCATGTTGTGGAAAGGAACTCACTTTTGGAGGATGAAGGTTATGAATTTGATGTTTCAAATCAAAAGTACAATGTCCATATGGCTGAACGATAGATCTTTTATGATTTTGATGAAGATTATACTGAGCCACATTCTGTTGAGGTGCCTAATCAATGCAGTATGAGGAGATTTACTGAGGATGAGATAGAAAGAATTATTGTTGCTGCGATTGAAGAAGCAAAAGATCGTGACAGAGAGAGCAACGTTTGTTGTGAGGAATCCAGTGAATATTCTGATGTTGATGATGAACCTGAGGATTGTGATCTGCAGTCAAGGGATTTTTCAACCTCTTATGAAGATCAGGATGAAGAGGCAATGAGAAATGTTGATTCATCAGATAGTAAGTATACAATACCTCTAGCTGCAGTTGAAGGTTATGAAGATACATTTGATGATGAGGAGGTTTGTACATTTGAAAGTGATTTCCAAATTTTTCAAACTTGTTGTATGTTGAAGAGTCAAATGAAGATCAGATGATTTTTTGCCAAGGTGTGTCAATGAGTAAGTTTCAAATATTTTCAAATCTACTCTATGAAAAGGAGGAAATAATTTCATATAAGAAAAATGATGGAATAAATAGTTGCACTGATGATGTTTCTGATTTCCCATTCTCTGATGGTATTGGATTTCTGTTTGATGATGACAAAAGTGAGGAGTATAATTGTAGTGAGGAAAATATTGTGACTTGTTCACTTGTCAGTGAACAGATTGCAGATTTGTTTACTTATGAATACCAAGGATGTGCACATGAAGATGATCTTGAAGTTTTGTCTCCAGCTTACTTTTGTTTTGACAGTGAAGAATCTTTGTGTAAAAATTCTTATGACTCCCTGTGCATTTCTTGGAATGATGGTGATACCTTTGATGTTGGTCAAAAGTCTGTGTCCATTCATGACGAGGTATGTGATTTTGAAATTTTTAATTCATGTGAAGAAGACATTTGTTTGCATACCAAGGTTGATAGAAGTCTAGATTTTATTGGTTCACATATGCATGATATGGAGGATATGAGTCATAATCCAGTATTGTCTCTGAATAGAGATACTGAAGAGGTGCAGAAGGTTTTTGACTTGTCTTCCTCAAATAGTAATGGTATGACAGAGTTTTTTGTTTTTCAAGAGAAGCACTTTGATGGTAAATTTTCAATACAGCTGGGTGAATGTTTCATAATACATAACAGTGAGAAAGAAAATGAGGAATATTGTATTTCATATGCATATATTTTGTATGTTGAAGATAACAGAGTTTTATCTAATGATGGAGAATTCAAACTGCTGAATACTATTGGGAAGTTGGTCCACGCTGAGCATGGTGATTCATTAAAAAATTTTAGTGACAGGAAGGATTGCATCTGTGTCTTCAAGAGAAGCCTAATGAACTCAAGAGAGAATCAGGTATTTGACAGGGGAAAGTATGAAATTGTAATAGCTCAAGACAAGAGAAGTTAACACACAAAGGATTGAGGGTTGCCAGTGCATGGACAACTCTTACTTGTCCTCTTTAAAATTCTTTTCCATGCACAGTAGTTTAGGGGTTTTGGTTCACCTCCGCCTTGCATTCATTTTGCATCCTTTCCATCTTGCCCTCTGTCCGTTTCTGGTTTTCTCATTTTGTGTCTAGTCTACTCACCCAAAGATTCTGGATCCTTGCAATGATCTGAATATCATTCATCCCCAGATGGAGCCACTATTAGAACTGTAAAAATCTAATATTTTTATATAGGTTTTCACTCATAAACTTCCAAATTTGGTCCTACCGTTTGCATTTTTCATCTATGATTTGCCATATTGTCCAATTGAATCAGTCGAGTTATGCATTTTCATGTCTAGATCAATATTGGCGTGGGTTCATTCTTGTCTCCCTGATCAATTGTGCGTTTTCTGCTTGCATAAGTCTGAGTTGCCTATCAGCAAGACTTATTTGTTACAGTGACTGGATTTTACTTACAGGTGGTTGTTGATGAGATCTTGGTACTGTTTCAGCGATTGAGTATGGGTTCTATAGGCAAAGGCTTGAGGTACCGATATATATCATACTGAATTTGTTGTATCTTGCTAACGGTATCTTTTGGTTTGCTTTTGATGAAGGATCGGCTTTATTTTGGCGAATAGATGTTAGCTCGAGAGGCTTTGGTATAACATGTTTCAATCTCTATGAAGTCTCCCCGACATTGACAGGTCTCCCCGATACACATGACTTCATGGTACTTTGGTATGACATGGTGTTGTCTCCGTGAGGTCTCCTCGATACCGTATTGTCTTGGCGAAGGCGAGTGGGGATTGGTTTTCGGCATTGGAGGTGTTTTGTCTCAGCGACTCAGATATGGGTGAGAAGCCTTCGGTGAAACATTATATAGTCTACATAAGGTTTCCCGATAGTTACAAATTATAGCGACAAACATGAGACGGATGGCTTCTGTCAGTGTGAGAACGTTTGTGTCTTGGTGATATACTATGGCTCGAGGCTTTCGGTAGAACAAGGTTAACTTGCTATAGAGTCTCACCGATGTTGTGTGGTCACGACGAGACTTAAAGAATCAAAAGAATATCCTTTGACCTCAGTGTAACAAGCATGGTGTCATGGCGACCTACGGGGGAAAAGTGCATTTCGATAAAACATTTTGTTATCTGTATGACTTCTCGCCGACAGCAGAAGGCTATAGTGAAACGCAAAGGAACAAAAGATGCTTCTTGTCTTTGGTGTAGCAATCAGGTGGTCACGGTGAAGCATGAAGAACAGTGAACACGAGCAGCAACGATCAGCGTTATTATTGCCTTCGGCATACCTGCAGGGTTGTCTGGGCGATTGCCTCTGTAGATGATTAATTAAGATTTAATGTTGTTGGCCGGCATGCATGTGGAATTTTAACTGTTGCAGGCCGACTTGGTTTTTCCTGAATTCCACGGTGGCCGACATGGAGTTTCAAAATGATTTATTTTCCTGAATGTTGGATATAAGAGGCCCCGATTGTAATTGAACAAGGATCAGATTTTAGATCACAGATAGATAGATTAGGCATGGCTACAGTAGGATAATTTTCTCTTATCAGAGACTATGTGCATGTTTTCAAATGGTGGTTTCAGTGAAATTCAGTTGTGTGGCAATTTTTTTTGGTATCAATTGTGTGTCGAGTTTATTGAAAAGCATTGCTGAAGCTGCCTCCATGTTGATTCTTTCTAGTTGTTTAAATTGATGTAACAAGTTTACTTTCAGTTTATCTGTGTACATTTGTTGCATTTGTGTGGTTAATCAATTGGTTCTCTCAAGTAGAGATGAAATCCTTTTCATTGATCACAGTAATCAGGAAGATTCATTTGGATTCTTAAAGTAGAGCTCAGTAGTCATAATCTTGCATTGTTCATACAAGTTATGAACAGAGCATATGCTTGCAATTCGATCTTCTGCCAGAATAAGTTGCCCATTTCTATTTCATTCAACTCCGCATACCCAATAAGGCACTGGTCTCTGCAATTCCATTATTTGAATTCACTCAATTTCTTTACATCTGCTTATTGATCATTTTAAGAGTTAGATTAGAAGACTGCTTTTACTTTTGTTATCAAGTTTTCTTTCATTTTGTTCACTGTTATCTGCCATTGTGGATAAAGTATTCTAGATGGATAATTATATGATAAGTCTACACTATTCTGAAAGGTGCACCCGCCTAGGTCTAGCAGCACCTGAAGAGTAGAAGGTTTAATTGTTTCAAACCTTGTACTGTTACCCTAAAATGTTGTGAAAGCTAGGCAACCTTTCATGGTTCAAACCTGCATTTTTGAGAGCTAATAGGGTAAAAGTAAAGAAAAGAACAATCTGAACCAGAAAGGTCTCATTTCCCCATGAAGTTAGAGGAACTATTTAATATCATTTTGCAAAATGAGATGTTTAAGGAGATTATAACTTTGTGTAAGGATGCATATGAGGTGGGCAAGGCCACCATCATTGAGCCTATAATCAAGCATATTTTTTTTACTAGAAGTTGATATGGATAATATCAATAAGGATATTCCTAATGATTTATGGAAAATTTTGTTGAAGAGAAGACACAAGGCAATACAAGAGCATGAGAAGCTTAAGGAAGAGGCTTTAGAGAGAGTAAATTCTCCATTATCAAAATATGGCAGAGCCACATTGACTATTGTGTTTAGAAAGGAGTCAAGGAGAAAACAAAGGGTTACTACCCTTATGGGAAAAGACAAAGATGACCTTGAAAGAATCTGGAAAGAGAGCAACGATAAAGCAGAGGAAATTGTACAGAAGCTAGGTTTGCTTCTAGTGGTTGAAAATGAGATGAGTGTTGAAATCAATGCTTTGAAACAAAATGTAGAAGAAGTACCAAAAGATGATGATCAAGATGAGAATGGTACTAATGATAAAGCTTCAATGGAAAACACTCCTCCAAAAGTGGAGGATATGACAAAACAAAATGAAGAAGAGGCAATGATCAGACAATATACATTGTAAAGGAAAATACCTTCACTCCTCTTCTAGCATAAGAAGAAGTAACTCCTATGGTAAACACATAAAACATTGTAGAGGATGAAAATAAGAATGAAAATAAAGATGCAGAAGTAGGAGAGCAAGAAAAGAAAGATGAAGTGAAGGCTAATCAGGAGAAAGAAGAAGAGGATAAGGAGGAAGATGAAGACATGAACATGGTGTTGGAAGTTGGAAGTTTGTCATTGATGATGTAGTTTGGCAACATGGGGATGAAGTGTATATATATTTCTTGATCTAGTGATTTCATTGACATCAACATTTTTTATGGTCATCCTAACATAGTTTGGAAGCATTTTTGGTGACCTATGTATAGTGCAAGCTGGTCCAAAAAGTATGGCTTATCAAGAAACTATCTAAGCATTTCCTTTCACAGTTTTGTGGTTCAATGCGTCATTTTTTGGGTTTTCACTTCACCACATGTTGGTATAACCATCTATGATTATAACTATAGTTTTTAGTTCATCATATGCAACTATATTCAATATCTTATGACATTCTGTGAAGTCAACTAAAAGATATGAATGATAGTGTCTGAACTTGTATATCATAGTTACCTTTTTTAGAGTGTATCAACATTGGATATTCTACATTTCTTCGTAGATAATTATTTTTCTTTGTGATGATAAATATAAGCTAATTAATTTTAGTTGAATGGGAATTCGAAGGAATATCAAGATTTAAGGTTCAAGGTTTGGCGAATTGCATGTACACTTGAATATTTTTTGTTTAGGTCTATTTTTGGGCTGACCTAACATGCTTGATATTTTGTGGAGGGTAAGCAAGTAACTTTATCTTATGTGGGATTTAAATTAGGTCCATTGTGACCTATCTTGATGTAAACTAAATTTTGAATTTAGGCGCTATGTGTGGATAAATGCTTTGAGGACGACATCCTTAATTTTGTGTGTTACTTTTAATTAGGCCGGCCTAATTGAAGTTACACCTGATGTGGATATATATATCAGATTGACACCAAATTTTTTAAGAGATTGACACTGAAAGTTTTAAGAGTGGAAAAGTGGGTGAGAGAATGTGGTATGATGTGGAGATAGTAGAGCAGATTGTATGTGAATGTTGAAGAGATATATGACATATATGGTGGTTCACCTACATGTGTGATGTAGTATTGAGAAGATTGTGAACATAGCAAAGTATTAATTCAGATGAGTGTGAAGATATTTTACTTCATTGGAACTATAATCTGGCATATGATAGATGCTACTATATCAGTTCAAATAGGCTATTTTTCTATCCCCTCTTTGTTCTTTCTCTATGGGATGTGAGCCTTTTTCTGTACAGTGTGTCCAAACCTGATAGTGAGCCAATATGTAATATCTTATATCTAGATATAATATATTGTGAGCTAACCCTCACCGTGGTTTTTCCAATTTTGGGATTTCCATATAAAAATACTAGTGTTCATGTGTCATGTGATTATGTGGTTGTCTTCATTCTTTCTTACATCATTCAAGTTATTACTATTCTGATAATTGGATGGATTATGTTTAATTAGTTTAAAGGAATATTGATTCACCCCCCCTCTTAGTATTCCAAGTGTTCAACACATGGATGCATCCAAAGATGCATTAAAAGACAAACTAGATGACTCTGGTATTGTAGAGGACAAGGGAAAGGCTATGGAAGTTATTAAGGCTTCTGGTGAATCGTTTAGCTCCTCTAGAGATTCTCTAAAAAATCTATTGAGAATACATCCTAGTTTTCAACCAGTTGTGTCCTCACAACTGTTGCAATTTCCAATGCATCAAGGGAATGTTGATATGGAGAATATATCTCCCATCCACAAGCTTCAACTAGGAGACATGTTCCATGCATCCACAGGGAAGGAAATCATTTAATCACATCAACAGAGTGAATAATTAATGGATGAAGTTGTTAAGGTATTTCAAGGGATGATACCTAGATCAAATGTTGACAACACACTCTCCGATATGAAAAAATTCAAATTGCTAATTGAATCTTTTAAGACTTATGCATTCAAATTGAAGATAGAAGAAAAGAAAGAAGTTGAGAAAGGGATTAATGGCAAGAGAATGTTGGAAATTTTTGAGAAATGTGTTGTCATACATAAGAAGTTCTTTCAATTGTTGAAGGATGCAGAAGCACGTATTGATGAGGCTAAGCGAGAATGGGAACAAGGAGGGAAAGCCTAGAAAGATCATCTGAAGAAGTTGCAGGCGTCAACCACCTCTAATTGACTTAATCTTTACCTTTTTATACATTCATGTTTAGACTCTTAGTATATATGCAAGAAATATAAATATTTTTTTTAACTACCTTTTTGGTTTCTTCTCTGGTACATGACTCAGGGGGAGTCAATTCATTTTTTTCCAACTATATACAAGAATGCATTTAAGGGGAGTTCTGGTAAGAGTTAAAATAGTTCATATAGGTGCCCTTTTCCCTTGATTTTGAATTTGGAGAGTATTTTTGGAGTTTTTAGAATGTTGCCATCAATGACAAAGGGGGAGATTGTTGGATGTTTGGAGAGATTGCTGAAGTTTGTCATTGATGATGCTGCTTGGAAACATGAGCATGGTTGGTATGTTACAATGCTATTATCAGTGTTGTCATTGATGTCAAAATTGTTGTGGATCATTTTGAATATTAATAATAGGTTTTGTAGATGTTAAGGAAAACATTTGTGCAAGTTGATTTGGTCCAAAAATTTCAATTGCGTAGAAATTGGATTAAGTGTCCAATCTGTTAGTTCATTGTAATAGTGCGTCAGTTTTTGGGTTTGCACTACTTCACAAATGAAGATATCACTTTGCACTTATAACATTATTTTGGAGGATGTTAGGTATACCTAATTCCAAGATTTCATATTTTTTGGACAAGTGGTTTGAGAGATGTGAGTAACAAAGTTTGGCTTCGCATATTACAGTCATTTTTTTGTACAATGTGTTTGTGTAGGAGAATTTGTACTTCTTTATGGATGAGTTTTTGGCCTTGCGGTGTTGAAGATAAGTTTCCATATGTCAATTGAGCATGGATTCTAGATGGTATCAAGTTTTGATGTCCACATGTTGTGATTTGGATACACAGATGAAGGATTTTACATTTAGGTCTCGTATGGAGACGACCTAACATATTTGATGTTGTGTGAAGGGTAAACATGTATTTCTCTCTTATGTGGGATATATTATAGGTCAATGCCAACCTATCTTAAGGTTTTTAGAGTTTTTAATTGTGGCATGACGTGTGGACGAAATTTTTTGAGCCAACAAGTTGCATTTTTTGTATTACATCTAATTAGGCAGACCTAATTGAAGGTATATTAATGCAGATATATAAGTTGGATTATTTTGGTGTTTTGAGAATATAGATGCAACATGTATTGCGTGTGATGTGAATTTGAGTAGAGAAGTGTGAGGTTAAGTTGTGAATGTTAAGTTGACGATCAAAATTGTGTGAATGAAGAGTGAGGCAAAGTGTTGAATCAAAATTGGATAATTTTTTTTATTGTGCTTCAATGAAACTATAATTCATGCATACATAAGAAGCAATGGTAACCGTTAAAAAATAAATTGTGAGCCACCATCTCTCTTCTATATTTTCTTTGTGGAAAGTGAGTCATAGTGAGTCCACCTGCAATGAGCATTTTTGTAATATACTATAACCAGTTATAATATATTGTGAGTGAAACCTCATCGTGGTTTTTCCCATTTTGAGTTTTCCACATAAAAATCCTAGTGTTCATGTGTTATATAATGTTTTGAATGTTTTCATGATTTCTTTCCTTATTGCAGTTAAATATGCATTAGTTATTGGATGTTTGATGTTTGAATGGTTTAAGAGAATACTGATTCACCCCCCCTCTCAATATTCTGGGTGTTCAACATGATGGAGGTAGTGTCTACCTTGGGGACAACACTACATATTCACTTGTTGTATGGGGAAAAGTATTGTTGTGTTTCAATGATGGGAGGATTAAAACCCCCCCTCATGTTTTACATATTCCTAGATTAGCTAGAAATCTGAATTTAGTTTTGAATTTGAATGATTTAGGAATGCATGTAAAGTTTGATAAGCATGATTGAAAATTCATGAGAGGAAGCTTGTGGTAGCAAGGGGAAATCAGATGGGAAATATATTTAAGCTTGATTTCACTACTATTTGGATGTCCACCTATGTGACTGAATTTTTCTAAAACACATGTATGTTGTGGCACTGAAGATTGGGCCACATAAGTAAAAATATTGTGAAAATTATTATGAATAAAAATTTGTTGGATGGTTTACCTTATTTTGATGAGCACTTTGATTTTTGTGAGAATTATGTGTTTGGAAAATAGAACATAGCATCTTTTCCTTTAGAAGTAATAAAATAAAAGAGAAATTAGGAATTATTCATACAAATGTGTTTGTTTCTATGGATAATGATTCTATTGGAAAATATCATTATTTTGTGACCTTCATTGATGATGTATCCATATTTACATGGATTTAATATATGAAAAATAAATCTAAAGTTTTCTCTAAGTTTAAGGAATTTAAAATCTTAGAAGAAAACCAGTCAGGATTAAAAAAAAGTATTAAAATCAGATAATGGAGGGGAAAATCGTGTCGGCGCTCCCAGTTCAGTAGGCCGCCGCCGCCGGGCGGCCACCCGCTAGCCGCTTAGCTAAGTGGCACCGCCAACCTACCACAACTGTGCATAGCCCCTGTGGGCCTTCTTCATAGGGGCTATGGTCCTATTGAGGACCGGGCGCTCTACGCCCATCCCCGACCGAGCTCAGCCCCCAGCAGTAGTCACATTGGTGACCGGGGGTCGCGCTTAGCCCCTGGCAGCCCCTTGCAGCAATCCATCGGTCATATGGGTGACCAGGGGCTCTGCCCTAGCCCCCAGCCTCCAGCCCCCTAGTCCTACATGGGACCAAGGGCTAATTTTTTTTAGCCCCCTGGGTGCCCTGTAGCCCTTATTGGGCTTTCTATAGCATCTTTCACTAAATCAGGTGTATTTTTTGCATACGATCTCCGTTTTTCACAAACGAGATACCGTTGGAAAGCTAATTCTAACGCTGATCCAGTGGTGTAAATTTTTTTACCATATTTTTCTCTAGATTTATTTTCAGGCCTTTGAACTCAGATGTTGTTGTTTTCACTCCGGAGGGCATATCTTTTGACTCGGTGATCCATTTTTTGTCATTCTTGCGGCGTTGAAAAGCTGATTCAGTCCTCTACACAGATCTGAGGTCTATTTTATTTTTCTGTTTATGCATGTTTAGGATTATCTCATTTTACAATTGTTGGCTTATTGTAATAAATGAACTGAGATAAAGTTCCATCAGGGGGTTTCTTGCATAATAATCTGATTAGAGTGTGCATGCACTTTGATCTCCATATCCATTTTGATTTTTTTGCAGCTCGTATGGGTTATTTGGTTTCCTAGTTTTTTTTGGCCACATCTTGCTATTGCTTGACACATATCAGATTCACATTGGTTCACACTTTAGATTGAGAGCCTATGGTTAATGATCTGCATTGGATCCATCTTAGTTTAAGGGCCATGTTTTTATGGTTAATGCTCTAGAGTCTTCATGGTACTCCTTCCCATGGAAGATTTTTAGTCATAGTTTGGCATCGGCATCAAGATACATGGTTTCCAAATTATGTCATCATCTCATCTACTGTTGCTTCACAGATTCTAGGGTTGTTCCAGTTTGTGAGTTTTCCAGGATTCCGTGGCATCGGGTCTACTATCACATTATCATGATTCTAATTTTGGTTTCAGTTGTAGACAAAAGTATCTTTCCTTGCTTGTCAGATTGCGGTTCCAATGTTACTCCACAATGTTCTTCCAGTGCTTCTCTACAGCAGTCATCTCATTGTAGGGGGGTTTTGTCCCACTGGGTTTTCCTTCTCTACCTCATATTGCATTTGTACTTGAGTACTTGATCTGGCCTTGTTTCTGGGACTCATCTTTGCATAATAATTTTGCTTCTCCCTAAGTTGCACTTATGGGGGGTGTTGGTGTAATTAATATTTAATTACACTTTACATAAGTTTACTTAGGTAATTATTTTATTTCCTAGGTTAATTAGTTGTCATCCTTATCTTGTTGACCTATCTTGTTGCTCAAGATAAGATTAGGGTTATGCATATCTTGATTTTATAAAGCAAATCATTATCATGTAATTATTGAATTCTCGAATAATATTATGTTGCACATCCTTTTGCAACCTCTCTACTTTTTCTGATTTTCTCTTCTATGGAAGGTCTTTTCAGTTTGCAAATATGATCTTGGTTTCTAACATATTTGCCCAAGAAATGGGAGTTTTGAGTAGGTTTATGTCTAATCCTGGTAGAGAGCATTGGAATTACGCTAAGAGGGTGTTAAGATATTTTTTTGGTACTAAAATTTTTGATACGATATTGGACATACAAGGTTTTGTTGATGTAGATTGGGTAGGTGACTTGGATAGTCAAAGGTCCACTAGTGGGTATGTGTTTACTTTTTTTGGAGGAGCTATAAATTGGATGAGTAAGAGGCAGCCTACGGTTGCTTTATCCACTACTAAAGAAGAGTATATGGATACTACCCATGTTTCTAAGGAGGCATCATAGTTACAAAGACTATGTATAGGTATTGGTTTTGATTGTAGGATAGTTCATATTGGTTGTGATAGTTAGAGTGAAATTCATTTAGCCAAGAATCCTATATATCATTCTCAAATAAAGCATGTGGATGTACAATACCATTTTGTTCAAGAAATTATTGCTAATGGACAAACTAAGTTGAAGAAAATTGACATTGAGGTGAACGTTGCAGATTATCTTACCAAAATTATGAGCAAAAATAAGTTCATTTTGTGTAGGGAGGCCACATGCCTTGGTTCTTATACCTAGTTGATTCCATGATGGTGTGTTTCCCCTAGCTCTTGCAAGGTATCCGACAAGTGGGAGAATTTTGGGAATCAAGGTGTCTCAACCTTGAGAATTCATAAGTTATTTATTTATTCTTATTTTACATTTTCCCATGAATAAATATAATTTATGTTATTAAATATTTTTGATCCATCAAAAGGGCTATGATATTTTGAGTTGACACTTTTCCACATGTTAGTGCCTTCAAAATAATTTATTAGCTATCAAAAGATGCCCATTTAGTGGTCTAACATGAAAAGCCTATTTTTAAGGATATTATGATGAATTCTATGACAACTATAAGGGCTAAAAGTATGGGATATCATGTTGGATTGAGAATCATCTATGAAACACGTAAGAGAATATTTTCATAAGCTATTAATGGTATATGACACATGTAAGAGCATATCTTATTTTATAGGGATTATTATAACAATTTGTAAGGTGTAATATCATGTAAGAGACAATGTTTAGCATGTAAGAGTCATATGGACTTTTACCATGGTATTTAAGAACCTTGTTTTGACCCATGGAAATTTTTTATGGTGGTATTTTGATCCCCCATGAGTCTATATATTGATGGGTTGAGATGGAGACATCATGAGATTTTTTATAGGCACACATATGCTACTAGATTGGAGTCAAGATTGAGGATGTTCTATGTATTGTAATCTCTTTGAAGAATAATATATGTTTTCCCTCTTTTCTTGGTGAGTTTTTTTACCTGAAAAGGCTTTCTCCACGTAAATCCTTGTGTTATGCGTATGGATCTTGAGTTGTGTTATTTATTTGTAGTCTAAATGATTTCTCCATTAATTCCTACAAGTTTTTATTTTAGATTTGCAAGTTATATCCGATTTCCATATTGTAGTTTTTTCCTTCATTTCTAACACATATAAATCATAAGAACCCATCCTAACATATATCTATATCCTAGGTTTGATCACTATTCGTAAATTTTCATCCCTTTTTCCATACCATAACTTGATATCATCTTCATATACATCCATATCCTAGGTTACATCATCACTTACATCCATATCATAACTTCATAGCATCCTCATTTATATCCATTATATTTTGTTTAGACTATCATTTATATATTACTATACCATACTACAATATCATCCTAGGTCACATCCATCCTATTCATTCATGCTATAAATATCATATTTTCTAATCATATATATCCATATCATAAAATTATACTATCATTTCTATTCATCCTATACAATACTATCACCTACATACATAGCATAACATTTTTTGTCATTCCATAATCTCATTATGTAATCTCATACAACCATTATCCAAGGGTTAGACCACTATATTCCCATACCATACTATACTATACTCATATCAACACATTATCTTTCTAAACATTAGATTCACCATACTCATTTACATACACATCCTCAACATAATGCTATCTCCATCCATTATCATAGGTTTCCACCATCATCTAAATTAATACTCTACCATTATCCTAGGTTTTCATCATCTCCTATATCCACATCATTACATTGTATTTTTGGCATCCCCCATTACATGCGTACACTTTAAAATCTAGCATCAAATCTCCCCTAAAAAATATTAGGTTCAATTCATCACTTGCATCCATAGTATAACCTCATATCCCATCACCATCACACCCCACAAAATAATCCTTCTACATTAATGCATCTAATCTTGAAAATTCACACATATATATAATAAAACCTCATCCATATCATTCAAATCATCTAAAAAATAAATTCACATTATCATCCATTTTAATTTAGGTCAAATATTACCTTTGAAAATTAAGGATTCATATGTTAGTATACCCTCAATTATTGCGTCATTGAGAAATTTATCTATCTTAACTAGAAAGTTAATTTATGAAATCAAATCATCCTATCACCTTGGATGAAATTAACTTAGGAAATTATCCTCTCCTAAGTTAATTAGTCTATTAATCTTGATCAATATTTCTTGAGAACTTTTCCTAACTCAAGTAGAAAAGATTCAAACCACAAATAAATTATCCTATGTCTCAATTTAGAAGGTACTTTTGATCTAGATACCCTCATCATTTTTGCTTAATATAAATCGACCCCTCATCCTAACCCACACTAAACATCACAAATATCCATCATCAAGTATAATCCTTCATATTTATCCTTATTATTCAAACGTTACACAATTTTTTTTGAAAAATCAAATATTATCCAAAAATCTAAAATAATCAAGTATTGTCCAAAAAATCCAAAAAAAAAGTCAAATGTAGTGAAAAAAACTAAAAAAGAAATCATCCAATAAAACTCACACTATCCAATATTTTATTATACGCTTTCATCCATCCCAATCTCATCCAAATAATGAATCCATACCCTACCCCAACAAAGAAAAAATCATAATCAAGATTAAACCAAGCATCATAGGTCTTTGTGATGATGATGAGGCTAGTCTTGTTGACCAAGCCAAATATTATTCCTATCATTATAATGAGGATCTTGTGGACCACCTTGAAGCTATCATCAATAGAAAATCCAAGATTCCACCACTCACTCATTCATAATTAAATTCCTTTTTTCCAAGAAATGGCTAGCACAATATATCTCGTCACACCTCCACACATATGTTTTCCATAATTATGCTACCTTTGATGAGAGAAATCCATCCTATACCCCATCCATGTTTCTTTTTTTTCTCCAATTCACATATCTCTCTCACCTAAAATCTATACATCCATCTTCTCCCCTCATAATTTTAATCCCTTATCCTACAATACCACAAGATATATTATGAATGTTTCATTTAATTCTAATACTCCAAATAATCATAATCATTCATCTAATCCTAATCCTCCATCTAAGCCTAAACCATTTGAATTTTTTACTCCATAATTCCTTCAAGGACTCCTAGCAAATGAACCATCACAAGTTTTTAAATCCATGTCACCCACTCAACCATCTAAAATTATTATTTATGAGATCATCACCAACTTCATACCAATAATTCCACTCCAAAATCACAACACCATCCAACCTATCAAAATATTTAGACCTTAGTCCTATAAACCTTATGAATCTCTAATCCCTCCATCCACCTAATTCAAATATTCTATCCAACATTCCTCTCCTATCACACCATCTACACACATCCAAACATTCCAAGATATTGTTTGAAATAATTCTATTATAAATACCCCTCCAAATCAAGATCAAAAAAACATTTACACTCCATCTCATGATCCCTTTAACAATCAAAACTAAAGCCTCCTTTCCATTTCATCTCATAATCCCTTTCCAAATAAATATCCAATAATCCCCTTTGCTCCTCATGATCCATCTCCAAATCAAGATCAAATCACCCCTTCCACTCCAATATCTCATGATCCCTTTCCAAATAGAGTTCCAAGAATCCCTTCTACTCCATATTATGATCCCTCTCCAAATTAAGACAAAAGAATCCCTTCTACTCTATCTCATTATTCCCTTCCATCTAACAATCCCACTACCCCCATCTAAGACACTCATGAACACCAAACCTATTAATTTAGTTTCTCCACCTTCATCTAATTTGGTTTCATCTAAGAACCTATAAATATTTTCACCTCACATCCCCCTCAAAATGGAACCACATCTTGCTTCCAAAACAAAAATTATCATATTGGAAAAATGTATTTTAAAAACATACAATATCAAGGAAAAGGGTTAGGAATCTATGAACAAGGAATATTGTAATCCCTTTATATCAAATAAATTTAGATTATCATGGAATTGGCTATAAATATCATACTCAATATATTTTTCTTCCTCCCAAAACCTGCATTCCTCCATCTAAGTCCAAACGTCCTCATCTATCAGCTTCCAAACCAATTTTCAACCTTTATGTTCCAAAGCCCATTCATTCTTTTTCCAAATCCATTTTGGGTCCTTACACGCTAAAACCAAATCCTTCATCCCTTCCCTCTCTTTTGGGTCCAATTCTACCACTCAACACGCGTATCTCAAAATCCACTAATCCTATTTATCTATCACCTCAAATCCTCAATTAGGATAAAAAGGCACTCATCCTTGAATTCCTTCCAACTTCCTTCCTCCATCAACCCCATTCATTAAATATCCAATTCATAAATCCTCATACACACCTACAATTGAAATTGGAAGAAATTTGGATGCCAAATATCAAATGAATAAATTCAAAAACCCACACTAATCGAAGGATCACCATGTCCCTTCTAAAATACATGATAAAGGAAAGAAATTTTTTACCCAAAAATAATATAAATCTAAAAGGCCACAAAGGTCCATGAAGAAAAAATAAAAAATATGTGGATTCCTAAGAAAATAAGAGAAACATTGAATCCTAAAGCACAATCTAAATGGGAATCCAAATCTACTCCTCCAAAATCTTCCTCCACTACTATGTATTATAATCCTCCATCTTCCAAATAAATTTTGGGCTCCTATATCCCAAAACCACATCCAATCCTCCATATAAATCTTAAAATTCAAAAATTACTTCCCCACAAATCCACCTTGCCTCAAGGGGTGTTCCAATGTTGATATTGATAACTTTCCCATCCACTCATCCACAAGTCTTACAATACCCCATCTCTTATCCATAATTTATTCCAAATTACACTCATTTGATTCATAAATTTGTATATATTGTTGTCCTTCTCCATCCTCTTATCCATTTCATCCCCATTATTATCATCATACTAATATATCTATGAGAATACCTCCCATTCCCATGGACCATTCTATCACTTCTCCAAAGGATATGATCCATGGAACTAGATGACTAAGTCCTTCCTCCATCTCCCTATCACCCATCCACTATCTTATAATATTTCTTATTCACATCCTTATCCTTATACCTCTCCATTAATATTATTCCAACAATCCCAAAATGTTAAAAAAAAAAAACAAATAAAGAAATAATTAAAAAGAAATAATCTATCCAATCATGAAAACTACTTTTGATAGCTCGTTGGATAGGTATCATGATGAAAACCTCAAAAATAGGTATCATTTGTAATCCATTGGATACCCTTACACTCTATACTAGGGGGGAATATTCATCCATGCCATCCTAACCACCACATATTGTCCATGCATCCTCCAATATCCTTCATCCCATATCCCTCATTCTATATCCTTCCTCCCATCCTATCAAAATCTCTCCTCCCTTCCCACCTTTTATAATCATAAGAATAGGGGTAAAATATTCATGCATAAATCCATATCAATTCCAAATCCTTTAATATACATTATACCATATCCCTCATCTTATCTCCATCATCCCATCCTATCCAAATCCATCCTCCTTTCACACCTTTGATCTTGATAAGACTAGGAGAAAAATATAACCATTCTCCTATAGTATCCTCCATGTCATATCCAAAATCCTATCTCCTTCCCCCATCCTATCCAATTCATCTCTCTTATTCACATTGTATATTAAACATAAAATCCATATCCTCCAATATCTTCCATCCCATCTCCTTCCTCATGTCCTAACCAATTCATCCTCCCTTTTCTCCTATGGAACTAATCAATACAAGGGAAAAAATATCCATGCATGCTTTAGATAGTGAAAACCTTACTTCCTCTCCCATCCACCTTCACCGCATTTCACACATCCTCCCATCTCATGCATTATTTATCATAATCTATTTTAAACTACTCTACATATAGTTTTGGGAATCATGTTCCTTTGTAATAGAGTCCTTGGAGCTCCATCCTCATATCTCTATCTAATATAATCTTTTCTCCCCCATCCATCCACTCAATTAATTTATCTCTTATTTATTTTATCCTTCCATCCTTTGCCAATCCTTTTTTCTCCCTTTTCATTGGTTCCCATCTATTCCCTTATCCAAACTATCATATCCATTATATTATCCTCTCCCTAATTTTCCATGCAATTGTATCACATCCAATCAATTTACCCTTCATCCATACCTCCAATTTAATCATCACAGCCCAATATAGCCAATACAATAAATCCTAATCTATACAATCCAATTTTTTAATCTCACACATCCTTCTAAATATCCTTCAATTTTGATTGAAGTCAACTAATAATCTATTGGCCCAGTTTAATCTAATTATCATAATAGAGATACATCATTACAAATCCTAATTTTTCTCTTATAGTTAACAATAAAATCCTTGGATTATGCATTGTTCTTATCCCTCTTTCTATCCTTATCATTATCATCAATCAATTGATTTTTATCTCATTAGAGGCATGCTCCTAGTTTATTTTTGTCTTGTTGCACATTCTTTCTTGTTTCTTGTTTTTTTTTTTTTTTAAATTTATTTATCATGGTATTTGCACCATATTTATATATGGGCATCATGGTATTCCATATCATGGTGTCATAAGGAATATTCTTTCATTTAACATTTTTTATTATGTACTTGACACATTGTCACCCTAGTTGTTTATACCTTGGTGTATAACATTAAGTATAATATCAAATCAAGGTTTCTTATACCACTATATCATGGTTTTCATCTATCCTTATCTATCTTCTCCTTCCATATTTCTTCCTCTAACACTCCCATAATTTTGAGAGCACACCTATGTTCTTCAAACCCACTTGTCCTCTCGAGGGGAATACCAAACTCCATCCTCATTATCTTTCATCATCCCTACAAATTTGATTAGGGAATGATGCAACTATTCCTCATCCAAAAAACTAAAAAAATCCTCGTCCCTTTTACCTACTAGGTTTAACTCTTCTTTGATACAATCCCACTTGTTATAGTCATGATATCATATGAAAAAAGATAAAATTGTACACACCTAAATTTTCCTATACTTGATCAAACTTCATTTTACTTTTTTCTAGCTATTAAATAAATAAATAATTATTATTTATTTAATTTATTTACCCTTCACCTTTACCCCCCACCATAATCAAATAAATTTATATTTATTTAATTAATTTAATGTAATTTCCAAAATCCTCCAAGTAAATGAATTAATTAATGAATAATTAATTAATTGATTTACAATAATTAGTCCCTAATAATGTACACATGTGATAAGGATTCTATTTTCAATAAATACTAATTTTAAATTCTCCCACCTCCTTAGGAATGCGTAAAAAGATAAAAATTTCCTCTAAAAATACCTTTTAAAAATAATCTCACCAATCTTATCCATCCACTATTTCATAGATGTTCAATCTCCATCATTGACCTCTGACAACCCTTTAAAATTAATCTCCTTTTGACATTTTTCCAACCCCCCTTTCTTGAGAGATCTTTATATCAATTGTGATCCCTCCATTCCTTACACCTCATGGTACACTTGTCACATTACTACACCTTTAATTCATACCCTAATCCTTATTCAATCCTATCCATTCATTAAAAAATTCATCTTGGCCCTTGATTTCCCTCTTGTAAAGTCTATAAATTAGAGATTCCATTTAATAATATTTCATTGTCATAGCCTTAGGCTATCATTTTATCAATATATTCTATCAAACTTACTATAATCTTGCTCCTTTACGAACAACTGCATTCCATCGATCAAAACATAACACATGACCATTCTAAGTTTTTCATGCATTTGGTTTCTTGATTTGATGTTATTTTTTAGTTAGTATATTTCCATGCAATACAATTGGTTTTTAATCAATACTCTAATTATAAATTCTAAGTTTTAGTCAAATACCAATGAAACCCTACTAATCTCCAAGTTCTTAATTTTGTCTCAACCTTTTAGTTTTTTGTTATAACAAGTTACATATTTTCTCAATTTGTTGTATTATAATCTCACCTCTTTTAAATTAATTTAGTGTATTAATTAGACATCTAAAATAATCATTTATTTTTATTTATTTTTTATACTACAGGGGTGTCCCCGCAACCCAGCCTAGTGGCCCAACATCCCATACCTTGGGTACCTGAGGAAAGCTAGGGTGAGACAAGTTCCTTGCGGGTGAGATCCCCTTCCTACAAGAAGTCCCACCTCTTAATCCCAGGAGCGAAGTCGAACTCGAGACCAATGAGGAGAAAACCCACTGCCCAAGCCAACTCTACTACCCATTCAGGCTAAATATTTTGTTCTTTATTATCAACAAGGAGAAAAGACAGTTGAGTGACCTATTACATATTTGTGAATGTATTAGGAATTAAAAATTATTTCTTTTTTACTTTAATACTATTTGTGTTGACTTTAAAAATTATTACCGAATTTTAATAATAAATAGATAAAATATAAGAATTATCAAGTAAAAAAATAATAAATTATGTGATACCACATGGGTACATGCACTAAAAGGATATGTCTTAATGTACAAGTATTAGACTAACTTGTATTCTTTGTATTTAATAGAACATAGCAGAAACATGTTGGCCTAATACCATCTTTAATAAAGTGGATTTGAATCTTAAGTTTAAGGATAAACTTACCAAATCAATCAATATTAAAAAATGAAAGTCATGGAAATGACAACATTAGTATTTGAGATATGCAAAGTTAGCCCTAATCACAGAAATATTTTGTTGTTGAAAACTTAATCATAACCACATAAATATTTGAGTTGTATAAAGTCAACCTAGCCATCATAAAAAAATTTATATTTGATAGGTGAAAAGAAAACCCTACATGTACATGAGGTGTTGTGTTAAAAAACAAGGACACATATGGTATGATGTCCATTGGTGTGGCTTGCTCAATTTTTTTCAATAAAAAAATGTTAATACTAATAAAGCATAAATCATTTCATTTTTTTATAGAATAAATATTAAACAAGGAAAAAGATGTATAAAATATACCTACAAGTTCTTACTATCTTGGATTTGGGGAAAGGAACCACTAGCCATGCACCCCAAGTACACACCAATCAAGCTTCTAAATGGTGAGTCAAATTTTAGTTTAAAAAAATGGATTTCACTATGCCTTCACAGGTGTGTTAAAAGTATAAAACTATATTTTAGGGTTTGATTCATCAATGATTAG
>VDFB02000015.1:553869096-553894375 GCA_007258455.2 Sequoia sempervirens
CAAGGGATTGGGAACTATTTTTGGGATAGACGGTGGATGGCTTTTGACTATCCAACATGCAACAATAATGAGATCCCATAATATTTCTTTAGGAAACTCTACTGCAAGTTCATCCTCAAAAAAATCCCCAACTATTTTGATATGAGGGAATTTCAAGGGAGAGGTGGAGGGTTGGAACAAGATAGACCAGTGCATGTCAGGATCCTTAGTGGCAAGGGAGATGAGCACTCACTAGGTTAGCTCATTAGCATGTTGTTATCCCTTCTGTCACAAAGGAGAGTGCTGAGGTGGATACTTTGCAATCTATCAGCCCTTTGACCCAGAGTATCATCTAGTGTGCCAGTCCTCCAGTATAACACCATCTAGGAGAGAGTTCAAGGGGTATGATTCCACCCCATTCTTTTCAGGTTTGTGGGTCATCTTGTACATATGATCCCATAGATAGTCAATAGGATGGTGCATAGGATATGTCTATAGCTGTGGAGTTGGCGATGGCAGATGACATTTTGAATGATGCTTTCAACGTTGATACTCAGGTAAATGTTAGAATGTTAAATGAATTTATTTTATTAAATTTTATTTTTTAAATGCAAGATTAACTAATTTAGTTTAATGATTGTAATAAAATTTCAAGGTCACAGTGTTGATACTAGACACACCATCCCTTCACCTGTTTATTATTCCACTACATCTACTGTTGAGGTATGTAACTAGTAAACAATTATAAATATTACAAGTGAATAGCATTGTTATATGAATGGTATTCTAATATCTGATTTTGGATGTTGAATAGGCTAATATTCGAGGTTTCGTGGGAACACCTCCCAGTGCTAGTGGAGTTGTACAAACATTCATGCAGGTAATATAATAAAGAGTTTAACTAATGAATTGTACTTAATAGATTTGTGTAGTTTATATTTGTATCATTGATTACATTACATTGCACATCATTCAAACTCAAAGCATTACTTCACATTACATAACTAGTAACTAGATGTTGATAGATGAAAAAATTTCAATTACAATATAGTTTTTTAGAAATTCAACATAAGCAATGATGCAATTACTTCACATAACATAAGTAATAACTAGGAGCAGCTTCCAATTGCATTTTCATGTCATGGAATTCCATGAGACCACCTTTTATTGAGGCATTTTTTAAATAGTTCACTGCCTTATCTATGCTATGGATGCTTGGAAAAAATGTATAAAAGAATAATAGTAAGCAATAGAATAGACAAGGAAATGAGTTGTTTGAAAAAATGCCTCAAAGAAATTGCGTCTCATGGTGATGTCCATCATCATGAGACCCAATTTATTTGAGGAATTTTTTCAAATAGCTCACCACCTTTTCTATGCCACCACATTTTCCATACATGTCTACCCAAGAATTTTATCAAATAGTTCACTTCCCTCATGTTATGGCTAAAATCCTAAAAAGGTGCTTTCCAACAAACTATGGATGCTTGGAAAAAATCCATCAAAGCATAACAGTAAGCAATAGCATAGACAAGGTAGTGAGTAGTTTGAAAAAATTTCTTGAAGAAATATGGTCTCATGGTGATGGAATGCCTTTCCATCACCACAAGATCACATTTCTTTGAGGTATTTTTTCAAACTACTCACTGCCTTAAGAATAGAAACCAAGCCATTAGCCAAAATTATCCTCCAAATTCTTTTCAAGGTCATCATCCTCATCCTTAATTTAACAGTCCATGTAACCTTCCACCTCTTATTCCAATTGTTCATATCCCCACCCCTCCCACTTCATGTCATGATCACCCTCCATCTCATAACCAAGACCACACTATACCATCCACCCCATCCCAACATAATACCATAGAGAAGGTAATGGAATGTTTGAAAAAATGCCTCAAAGAAATATGGTCTAATGGTGATGGAATGCCATGACACATTTGTTTTCCATGGAATTCCATCACCATGAGACCACATTTCTTTGAGGAATTTTTTCAAACAATTCACTGCCTTCTCTATGCTACCACATTTTTTGTACATGTCTACCAATGAATTTTATCAAACAGTTCATTGCCTTGTTGCTATGGATAAAATCCTAAAGTAGGTGATTTTGAATAAGCTATGAATAGGGAAAATAGTAAGCATGATAGTAAGAAATATATAGAGCAATAAGTACTCAATTTTTTTTTCATTATCTCATACATTATAAGCCATGATTTGCATCACTATTGCAGTTTTTGTGATTGAATAATTTTTTGTTTTATTTTTAGATGTTGCAAGTGGAAACACCTCGAAATATTCATAGGGAAATGGAGCTTGGTGTTTCTTCTACTATAGACTCCTCGATGCCTCTCATGGGTGTATGAGGTTGATTACTAAATGTCAATTTACATTTATTGTTATAGTTGTTAGTTAGTGAAAAACCAAACCATTATTGATTCGTAGTTTAATTTCTCTTTGGATGGTTTATATAGGGCTTCAACATGCCACAACATGTGCATGCAAATATTTCCCTTGAGGAGAGTGATCATCTAGCAGCGGTAAGTGATTATTTTGTTAAATATATCATTTTTTATAATGTAATTTATATATATTAATGTCTTTACTTTCTATTGTAACAGGTAAGGCTTGATTAGGAACTAAACCTTAGGAGGAGCACTGAGAGCACTCCTTGATATCAGAGTAAATGAGTGATAGACTTATCACCATCTGGTCGACCAACAAAGGGAAAGAGATATTTTGAAGATCCTGGAGGGCAATGACTTTTGATTCTAGGGCCCTTTGTTGTATGCCTATATGGCATTCTTGTAAGCCTATATGGCTATTTTGTATATATTTTATACTTATATCAACATATATTGATGTATGCCTACATGGCTATTTGGATAATAAAAATATTTTTTATTGATGGTGTCCATATTTGCTTTATAAATCCATAGTTCAATAGATATGAGTTACATGTATTAAAGTGTATACTTTACAACTTATGTGTATAATTTTTGACTTACATGTATTCCAATGTATACTTTATGACTTACGTTTTTTCATGCGTATACCTTTTATTCATGCATATACTTTGTATTAATATGTATACTATGTATTCATGTGTATACTTGAAGGCTTACATGTATTTGAGTACTTGTGTTTCAACTATTTACATGTATGCTTCACTTATTCACATGTATACTTATTAATTGGTTAGCCCTAGCATTTCTCATTGTTGTCCTTCATGGTTTTTCTTGAATATTTATTGATTGATTCTAAAAAAATTTATTAGTAGATGCTAAACAACTTCAATATTTCTAAAAATGATTCACCAAAAATTTATTATTTACTTATGTGCTAATTCAATATGGAATCCAAAAAATAATTTAAAAGGGGTAAAGCTAGGAGGAGAGGGAAGGTAGATATTTATAGTATAACCTATTGTACCTTATCTATACAAACCTCTAATGGCTCTTGTATTCTTTGTTATTCTTTTTTCTACTTTTCATATCCCATTTTCACAGGTAAATCATCACTTCTCTCTATCTTTTTCCTTCTCCTATTCTAGGTCCTCACCTCCACTTGTGGTATTCTAAAATAAGCTCTAGTTTTTTGTGGGCACCTACTAAGTTTCAAAGGAGTCATTAGTTTTACCCTTAGTTGTCTTGGGTGATTTTATTATTTCTTGGTTGGTTACAATGTATTTTATAGTTAATTTTGTGGAGATGGAACCTCTCATTCTTTGTAATAGGACATTTTAGGTAGATTCCTCTTCAATAAGAACTATATTTAATTGTTTCTTTTGTTTTCTTTGAAATACTTATTGGAGTGGGGTTAGGATACTTTTAAATGAAATATATGGTTGAGTAGATGCATAGGTTGTGAATTTTTCTAGCACCAAATCTACCTATGTAATATCTACTTGGTTTGGAAACTTGGAGGTTTTGATTTTTACTCCTTTTTCATCATCAAATGTTATTATTGTTATTTCACTTACTCGGATTTGAGGATTTTTTGGAGTGAAGGAAGAGGTCGGATTGAAATGATCCTTCTCATATATTCCATCCCATTTATTACCAAGGAAAAAGTGACTTGGTTTATCCACTATGTGTCCAACTTCTTGCCCATATTTTCACCAATTACTTATTCTATATTCACACCAACCTAGCTTCTTCAAAGAATGTATTTTTTAATTATAGGTGATATGAAAAAAAAATCTTCTAGAACATTTGATATGATTGTGAAGGAGTGGTAATAGGGGTTGTAATATCTCATGTATCAACATATATTTATACCTCTTCTTTGGGCTATTTATAGATTTTACTTATGGTCAAGGCTCTAGTGTGAACTTATTAACATCATTGTTCATTATTCTCTTTAGCTAGGTCATAAGCCACCATGTGGGATCATATTTCAATTGAAGTATGATTAGGTTTAGCTACAAATCTTTCAATTTTTTTCTAGAATCTTGAAAAATTTCCTCTTTACAACAACCATATTGTTGTAAGGGCAAGAAGGATAATTAAAATGTCTTTCCCTTGCTAGACTTTAAGGATGATCATATTAAATTTTAAGGGTCATGTAGCCTTCTCATTTGTGATTAGAGCCATAATAGGAATAAAAAAGTTACCTAAATACTAATATTAATAATAATCAATTCAATGTAAGTATGAGATCCACATAGTAATTGGATCATAACCCTTTCAAGAAAAAAAAGGGTTAGGCTTTCCTCAACTATTTTGACAACTAGATGTTTTACCTCTTTCATGCAATCATATACTTTTGGTGTGGAAAACTCATACTTGTCAACTATTGTGTGAATATTTCTCTTTTCCTTTGTTTTGCATGCCATCATAAGGGATCGAGTTGGTTGAACATAGCTTAGAGTGATTGGGAATGTTTGGGTGCGAAATAGGATCATGTCTAGTGTAAATGTACCCATTCAGTTGGAATAGCTTGAGTTTGGTCATACGAGTTGCAAAACAAAATTTGCACCACTTTGCAACTTTACACTACTTTCATTTGACAACTTTTTTCTCAAATAAAAAGTCATCACCACAGGAAAACGCCTTCGATATTAAAAAAAATGAGAGAGGTTATTGTAGAGGGTCCCAACATGATCTTGTAGCCTTAGATGGATAGTTTTTAAACATCACAGTTTCTGAGTAATAGATCGTCAAATATTGCAACCATTTTGCACTTTGGACTCTTAAGGGATCGATCTGGTTGAATGTAGCTTGAAGTGGTTAGACGTGTTTGGGTGCAAAAGAGGACTATGCCTAGTGTAAATGTACCCATCCAGATGTGTTGGAATAGTCCATTTGGTCGTATGAGTTGTAGAATGAAAGTTGCACCACTTTGCAACTTTACACTACTTGCATTTGACAACTTTTTCCTCAATTGGAAAGTCGTCACCATAGGAAAATGCCTCTGAGACAAAAAAATAAATAGAGGTTATAGTAGAGGGTCCCAACACGATCCTGTAGCCTTAGAAAAAGTTTTTCTAAGCATCATAGTTTCTGAGTAATAACCCATCAAAGATTGTAGTCCTTTTGCACTTTGGACTCTTAAGGGATTGAGTTGGTTGAACGTAGCTTGGAGTGATTGTGAATGTTTGGGTGCAAAAGAGGACCATGCCTAGTGGAAAAATACCCATATAGACATGTTGAATAGTCCATTTGGTTGTATGAGTTGTAGAACGAAAGTTGCACCACTCTAAAACTTTACACTACTTGCATTTGACAACTTTTTTCTCAACTAAAAAGTCATCACCATAGAAAAATTTCTTTGAGATAGAAAAAATTGAGAGAGGTTATTATAGAGGGGCCCAATATGATCCCATATCCTTAGACAAAGAGTTTGTAAGTGTCACGATTTATGAGTAATAGCTTATCAAAGATTTCAACCATTTTACACTTTGGACTCTTAAGGGATCGAGTCAACTAAATGTAGTTCAAAGTGATTAGGTGTGCTTGGGTATGAAAGAGGACCATTTTTAGTGTACAACTACCCATCTGGACTTGTTGGAATAGTCCATTTGGTTGTATGAGTTTTAGAATGAAAATTGAACCACTTTGCAACTTTACACTACTTGTTCATTTGATAACTTTTTTCGCAACTAAAAAGTCGTCACCACAGGAAAAAGCCTCCGAGATAGAAAAAATTGAGAGAGGTTATTGTAGGGGGTCCCAATGTAATTTTGTAGCCTTAGACAAAGATTTTTTAAGAATCATGGTTTCCGAGTAATATCCAGTCAAAGATTGCATCCATTTTGCACTTTGGACTCTTAAGGGATTGAGTTGATTGAATGTAGCTTAGAGTGATTGGGAATGTTTGGGTTTGAAAGAGGACCATTTCTAGTGTAAACATACCCATCCAGATGTGTTGGAATAGTCCACTTGGCCGTACTAGTTACAAGAATGAAAGTTGCACCACTTTGCAACTTTACACTGCTTGCATTTGACAAATTTTTCCTCAACTAAAAAGTCATCACCATGAGAAAACACCTATGATATAGAAAAAATAGAGAGAGGTTATTATAGAAGGGCACAACACAATCTTGTGTCCTTAGACAGAGATTCTGTAAGCATCACAATTTTTGAGTAATAGCTCATTGGAGATTGTAGCCATTTTGTACTAGTTTGGACTCTTAAGGGATTGAGTTAGTTGAATGTAGCTTGGAGTGATTTGGCATGTTTGGGTGTGAAAGAGAACCATTATTAGTGTAAAAGCACCAATTTAGATGCATTGAAACAATCTATTTGGTCACACGAGTTGCAGAATGAATGTTGCACCACTTTGCAACTTTACATTATTTGCATTTGACAACTTTTTCTGCAACTGAAAATTTGTCACCACAAGAAAACACCTCCGAGATAGAAAAACCTGAGAGAGACTATTATAGAGGGTCCCAACATGATCTTATGGCCTTAGATAGAGAGTTTGTAAGCATCATGGTTTCTAAGTAATAGCTCGTCAAAGATTGTAGCCATTTTGCACTTTGGACTCTTAAGGGATCAAGTCAGTTGAACGTAGCTGAAAGTGATTCAACGTGTTTAGGTGTGAAAGAGGACCACTCCTAACATAAACATACCCATCCAAATGCATTGGAATAGTACGTTTGGTCACACTAGTTGAAAAACAAAAGTTGTACCACTTTGCAACTTTACATGGCTTGCATTTGACAACATTTTCTTCAACTAAAAAGTAATCACCACGGGAAAATTCCTTCGAGATAGAAAAAACCAAGAGAGCTTATTATAGAGGGGCCCAACCTAATCCCATGGTCTCAAAAGAAGAGTTTTTAAGCATCATGGTTTTCGATTAATAGCCCGTCAAAGATTACAACCATTTTGCACTTTGGACTCTTGAAGGATTGAGCCAATTGAACGTAGCTCAAAGTGATTTGACGTGTTTGGGTGGAAAAGAGGACCATGCCTAGTGTAAATATACCCATACATACATTTTGGAATAGTCATTTGGTCATACAAGTTGTAGAATGATAGTTGCACCACTTTGCAACTTTACATTCCTTGCATTTGACACTTTTTCCATCAAGTGAAAACTGGACACCATGGGGAAATAACTCTGAGATAACAAAAACTGAGAGAGGTTATTATAGATGGGTCCTACATGATCCCAATTCCTTAGAAAAATTTCCTGTAAGTGACATGGTCTCCAAGTAACAGGTCGTCAAATATTTCTACCCTTGTGCAATTTCGACTCTTAAGGGATCATGTCGAATGAACATAGAGGTGTTTGGGTGTGAAAGAGGACCATTCCTAGCCTAAACCTACCCATATAGATGCATTGGAACTATCGATTTGATTGTACGAGTTATAGTGTTGGGTTTTGTGCCTCAAATTATTGGCTTGATATACTCCTTGAAGTCTTGTTTCTATCTCTTATCGACCTGACCTCCTCATATCGATAGGGGTTTTTTCTCTGTCCCAATGATGGTTTGATGATTCTTCACTTAGTTCATCATCCCTGTGACATTGCTTGGTCGGAAGGACTCCAAAGGTTGTCTCTGTGATGAACCGATGGTTTGGTGCTGGTGATTTGTTCTGTCAGAATGACTTGGTTCTGTCGGTGGGACCCTAACAGTAGTCCCAATGACAACCCAATACAATTATTTCATTGGTGGGACACTATGTCTCTGGTGTGACTCAGGGAATTTGATGGGACTCTCCACTATGTCTTAATGATGGATTGATGGCTATGGTGGAACCCAAGATTACGAGTACAGAGTGGTTTTTGATGATGACTTGGCTCTGCAGACCACATTGATTGTTTGGTACTTCATTGGTATGACATCTACATATCAGTGGGAGTTAGTTTAGTGTCTCCCTGATGTGCCGATGGTAAGACTAATCACTAGGATGTAACTCTATCACCGACATTTGAAAGCTAGTCTTTCCAATATGCCAATACACAATGAAGACAATATGGACATTGGCAGGACTTGCTCAGATAAACAGGAAGCAATATGTTGTCTCAACAATGTAGTGATGGTTGACTTGGTAGCTTGTGAAGGATGTCTTGGTGGGACCCTATGGATGCTGAGGTGGAAAATGATGTTTGGTTGGAACGTGTTGATGGTTGGATTCACAATTAGGAATCAGTTGGTTTTCCTACTCGGCCTGGCACCGTTGGATAAAAATGAGTGTTGTGTTAACATTGAGGAGGTGAAGAATGTGAACTTGAGAAACCGAAGGGCTAGGCTGGCTAAGAGGCTAGTTGGGAGAGAGTGGACTAGTTAGAGGAGATGAAACTACACTATATGTTGTGTGAGGGTATTCTAACAGTGCAAGGATTTTGAATGGTTATGTTGTATGTATTCTCTCTGATGGACACGATGTAGACTCCTATAAAGGTTGTAAGCCTAAATTGTATTGTAACTCTTTTGTTGCTAAATATTACAATGGCTAGATCTTTTGGAATGTGGGGTTTTTTACCCATAAGGTTTTTCCCCACATAAATTTGTGTGTCCATTTATGTTTGTCTTTCATGTTAGTTGATTCTACAAATTTGAATCTATGCATAATGTTGAATTTGGTTAATTTTGCATGTGCTTTTCTCAAAAGTTTTAATGTGGGAAATCAATTGTGCCTATTTCCACTTTGTGGCATAGTAGTTGTGTCTTTGAGGTAATTTGAAGGAATTAAAATTACTGAAGGCAATGTTGTTCTTCGATGTTTCTTTCTGAGATGACGGAGATTTCCCTGCAAGTGGTATCAGAGCCTTCTTCTGGGATTTTATTTTTCTTGTATGTGCAAGTTTGTGAGTTGCATGTACTTGCATAGACTCGCATTTGTCTTGCATGTGCTTGCATGTTGATTCATGATTGAGTTCCTAGTGTTTCATTTCTGTGGATTCCTTTTGTAAAGATTTCTTAGTCTGGAAAGCTTGAGGAGATTTGAAGGAGTCGATTGATGATTGATCCTTTGGTGAGTAAAAGTCCTTTCTCTTTTGAGACAACATGTAATGTGAAATAAATTGAAGTTGGAGAAATTGGAGTTGATCATATTGTAATGACGTGGTTTGAGGCTCCTGGTTGGAAGCAAATGATCCCAATGCAATGGGTGTGAGTTTATGCTTTTGGTTGTGATGTAGCAGAGTGTGGTTCATATTGGGTGTCTGTGTGAGATTCTCCTTGATGGTATGGAGATGCTTGGGTTGTTATTCATCCATGGAGTATTGTGCTTGTGTTGGGTGCTTTGACCTGCCATTGAAGGCATTGTTCTTTGTTACCCTGATTGCATGTAGGCTATGAAGTTGATCTTTGGGTGGTCTGAAAACTTCTGAATAGCCTAGCTCTCTTGTATGCATGTGCATGCTAGTGGTTCTAGAATTGGTTTGGAATGGGCCTAGAGTTCCTATACTACTTGTTCCTTTTAAGGATTCCTTGTACTTGCATGGCTCGAATTCATGTTCTTTGGTTTTGAAGGGGTCTTATAGATTTCCATTTAAAAAGTCTATGGTGATGCATATTCATTTTATTTCATTGTTTTGGTTAATCATGATGGTTGTGTGAAGATTCTTGAGCTTTCGTGATGTGCACTAGTTATGGGTGTGCATGGATTTTTTATAATCACGACAATTTTATAGGTTTTACATGGTCAATTTTTTTTTTGGTTATGTGGAGTTGTGTTTAAAGTTATTTTATGGACCCTGGTGTTGATGGGGCATTGTTGGATGAGATAGTTGTAGTTTTGCATACATGCTTCATGCATGGTAAGAGAAGGTATGATTTTGTCTCTACATGAGAGTGTTGGTATGTGGTTTGTCACTCAAAATTCTTGTGGTGGTGCTTGTTGGCTTCCTTGACTATGGTGCTCGTTGTGGAAGTGATTGGCGAATCAGATATGAGCTTGATTTGGTGTTTGAGTCAAGTCATCTACATTGTTATTCTCCTTGAGATCTCAGCTTTTTAGCTTCCAATGCAATGATGGATTTGAATGATTCATTGATTGAATCTACGGGTTGAGCAATGTTGTGGACTTTCTTTACCTACATGTTTTTTGTGGGACAACTTAGAAGTGGACTATCAATATCCATGAGGTTCGATTATGTGTTGGTTTAAATCTATTAGTTGGCCTTGTCTATGGTCACTTGTGCATTGGTGTGGTTGCTTCTAGATGAGAGGGAGGATGATGTTGAGTAACTATATATTCGAATATGGGGACCTGTAACGTGTGTATCACGATGTAATGAAGAGTTTGATACATGTTTTAGTGTAATATTTTGATAGTGATGATGTTTTCTGCTTGGTTTTGGAGATCTTGGTGTTGCTTGGTATTGTTGTTAGATGGACATGTTGTGAGTACCTTTAAAAATCTGCAAACACTAAACTCAAACAAGGGTTAGTATCAACAAATCCTTCAAGAATACTCCTATGAAATACATTGTAAATGTTCCAAAATGCCACAAAAGATAAAGAAAAGCCAAATGCATGATGAAAACATTCAACAAATTACCTATTCCATAGTTGGATTGGTGTCACATGTGCTAGTGACCCTTTCCCAATCCTTGATCAAGCTCAAAATTGTGCAAAATGCAAAATGGAGATGGTGGAGTGATGATGAAACAAGATCAAATCTCAAATGAAGAGAGTAACCTTTACAATAGATTGTGAAGGATTTTCTTGAGGATGATGCACCTATTTAAAGATTTTCAAAATGCCAAGTGTTGAAGAGGGACCAATGTGGGATCAAAAACAAGCCAATGAGTTGAGGACACTTGTCATCATGTGATTAGTTGATGATGCAAGATTTGGGAAGAGTGCCCAAGAGGGGGAAATTTTGAATTCAAATTTGCAATAAATTCTGAGAGGGGGACAAGAAAGGAGAGCAATAAATGCCCTGTTTGACTTGTCATGTTGAGGGAAAATGAGATTTTAATAAATCAATAAAATTGATTTATTGTGCAAGTGGGATGGGATTAACCTTTAATCAGATTAGATTGATGATTATGTTGATTTGATGTTAATTAGGTGAGTTGACATTTTTGGACTTTGATAATTGATTTATTTAAATCAGAAAAGGATGGAAAATGATTTAGGATTTGATTTAAATGGATTCCTGATTTATTTAATTAAATGGATGATGAAGGTTGAATGATAATGTTTATAAGATTATTTGATGAATGGTTTAAAGTGATGAATTTGCCTAATGTGAGAGCTAATTTGACTGAATCCGATCGAATGCATAATGTAAAATTTGCATGTCTACAGTAATGCTTATAATCATGTAATGCTTCATAATCTAATAATGTAATTCATGATAACTACTTATCATGCTCTTTTGATTCCTTGATCCAATTTGTCTCTTCTATTTCTAATATAGCTCTATGCCTAAACAATCTAGCTACTTGTGCATGCATTCTCATAAACTATCCAATAACAATAGTATGTACACAATAATAGCATACACATATTCAAACAATAATAAAACTTAATTTCAAAATTAAAATGAGAAAAAGAAAGAAGTATTTTAACCATGCCTTGATTAAGATAGCTCCAATCAATTTTCTTGCAACTCCTTGCTTCAATGTACTTAATAGCTAAATTTTTTGCCTCCTATATTCTTAGCTCTCCTTGCTACTATTGTTTCAATTGATAACTACAACTTCGAAGCCAAAACTTAACTAAAAATAATAACCTTTTCTCACTCTCGTCAACTTAAATATAGATTTCCTAAATACTCTTGACTCGCAAATTACTCTCCTCACAATTCTCACGAATACACAAACTCATATTATCACAATGAATAGGCCCCAAAATACTGTACAACTGCTCTTTATTTATACAAAAATGGATAGAGGTTGTTTTCTAGAAGAAAGCTACATTTGATGCCACTGTTGGTGTGCAAAATATAGTTGCAAATATATCTTTGAAACCAACTCTAATGTTTTCCCAAGATGTTACAACCTAGGTGGTGGTTTCTAACTTGTTTTTTGTTATACAATGTTTTAGATAAAAGGTTTTTAAAGATGGCACATAGGAGTCAAAGCAAATGCAAACTATTCTTCTTTCAATCGCCCAAGTCGTAGGCTTTAAATGAAATCAACATTTTCCACTTTTACTTAGTCAAAGCGCCTCATACAAAGGTTGCACAAGAGCTTTAAGAGTCACTTAAAACTATGCAATTTTCGTGGCATGTTTGTCTTCTATTAAAATGCAATAAGTGGTGCCAATGTTGGTGGCCCTTAATGTTTTGAACAACCATTTTAAAACAACTTATTGTTGTTGCTTTTAACGTGACATATTTTCCACTATATCGTGACTTACTTGCCATTTAATATGGCTTCCAATATATATTTAAAATAACAATAATATAATTTTGAAAAGGCCCTGATTAATGAGCCATTCATGAATGGAGCTCTGCAACGGTCATGGAGGAAAGCAATGGTCGGATGAACTCAGGTGTGGTGGTAGAGGTCACGAGGGACCCAGAGGGAACAAGAGTGGGAACCTTGATCATGTTTGGAAGAAAGAGAGATGGGCCCACCCTCAGAATAATGCTCAGAATGGTCACTTTCATGAGGACCAAGCTCACGAGAATCTTCACACGAATAGAGGTGTAGGCTCTTCTCGAGGATGGAACAAGAACAGACAGTACAAAAATGAAGCTTTTCACAGACCTCGGCAATAGAATGAAGGTAAAAGAGGGCATAATGATATTCCATGGTTGGGAAGACAAGGCCCTAGAAGAAACCTTAATCACAGAAATGGGAACAGTGGAATGATTTGGCAAAAAAATTCAGCCGACAAGGAATGGGAGGAAGAACGAGAAGAAATCTCACATGGAGAAAGACACCATGGCTCACTCTCATTCAAAGAATCAAAAGGCGGAAGAACCAAAATAGTAATCAGCTCTTCAAAATTGCAAGTGGAAGTTTTGAGGTTAGAACAGTTAGGTTTGCTTGGGAAATTGTATGGAATGGATCTCAACTAGGACTATTTGGTGAAATGGTGGAAAGAACGTTGGGGTTCTGAGCTGCAGTTCAAAATGCTCCAAAATGACTTCTTCCTGGTAGTATGTCCATCCAGGAAAATAAGAGAACAAATAGTGAAAGGTGTTTGGGTTCTAGACGGGTGTGGTTTTTATTTAAGGTAATGGACAATGGGTTTCGACCCGACGAATCACGTGATGGAAACTTTGCAAGACTGGTACAATTTACCCAATCTTCCTCAAGAATATTGGGCTCCATCCATACTAGAGGAAATAGGCAATCAACTGGGCACATTTTTTTGCGTAGAAGAAAGGAAGTTGGCAAAGAAAAACCAAAATTATGTGCGCATATGTGTGGAGAATAAAGCAAACATGAAGATATGGAGTGAGATTGAACTTTTAATGGACTACGAAAGCTGGGTTCAAAATTTGGAGCGTGATTCTCTAATGCATAACAATTTGGTGCGTTCTTTGGGATGTAGAAAATCCAACGAAGAGGTAGGGAAATCCAACCTTTTGGATGTCCCAGCGGAGACTCCCAGAGTATCAGTCAGAATTAACACTGAAACCACAAACCCTCATTCCTCTCCTAAGGAAGGGGTTCAAAAGTTGTAGTTTAATAAGAGTAGGGTTTCTACAAAAAAGGATAGGGACAATCAGCAACCTTTGTTGGACGCCTCCCAGACTAGCTCACCAAGATCATTTATAGAGGACAAAACAAAGGAGAGGAAGGAGGAACAGGAGGAGAAGGAGGATCAACTTGCAGATTTAGACGAGAAAATCTTCAAGACTCTAGAACTTCTAGGGGATAGTTGTCAGAATGTGGAGTTGGATTCTTTGATAGAAGTGGGGAAGGAATTAGTGGAATTAGCGGTGGTGGCTAAAGCAAAGTCAGGAGTGTTGGAGGTAGGGCTTAACTTTGAAGGTATAGAGGAAATTTGGGAGACAGAAGGGGAAGGAACGATGGAGCTGTTAAGCCCACAATCAGGTAAGAAGAGAAAGATGATAGAGGAATTGCTGGCAGCCAAATCTAAATTAGGAATTCACATAAGGGATCTACTCAAACTCACGCTGGATTGCAGGGAACAGAAAAAAGTGAGGTAGAATCCCTAATCAAGAAAAGAGAAAATGGGACGGGGAAGCTAGCAGACAGTAGATGATTGACTCAATGATTAAAGTAGGGAAGGGTGGAGCCCTTCCTGAACAACAATAAAAATATTAACATGGAATGTTAGCGGCTTAAATGCCCCTAACAAATGGAGCCTCATCAGGCGCCACATAGAAGTGAGTTAAGTAGAAATCTGTCTTCTTCAAGAAAAAAAATTAGGTGGTCCAGACCTAGAGAAATTTGGCAGAAAACTGAGGTCATGGAAATGGACAGGGGTGGAAGTGGAGGGTGCTTTGGGAGGCCTAATAATTATATGGAAACCTCAGTCAGTCCTAATAGAGACCTTGAATTTGAGCCGACACTAGATGGTGTGTAAGGTAAGAAGTTTGATCTCGAATCTACATTTTAATCTCATAAATTTTTATGGCCCCTCTTTGAGCATTCAGAAAAGGATGGTCTGGATAGAACTGGATAGGGTCTTGAGTGGTATGAATCAGGGTTTTAGCATAATAGGAGGGGATTTTAATGCAATTCTTAGGCATGAAGACAAGAAAGGTGGCTCAGGGAAAGTCCTACAGTCCCAAACGGATTTTTGTAGCTTTGTGGACATAAATTATCTACTGGAAATCCCCATAGGCAATGGACGCTTCACATGGACAAACCACAGAAAAGGGTTTGGAAGTATAGCAGAAAAATTAGACAGATCCTTCTTCAAAGGAAATCTGAGTCTTTTTCCTTTTTCTCTTGAGAGCAAGATAAACTCTGGGATTGGTTTCAACCATTTTCCAGTTCAACTTCAAATAGTCGGAGAGAGGGGGCTAGTTTGATGCCCATTTAAATTTGAAATGATGTGGTTTAAGGACCCTCACGTGATGGTTTTGATAGAACAATGGTGGAAGGAATGCTCTCTGAAGGGATCAAGTTTGTTCAACATGATCACAAAGCTAAAATACATGAAGCAGCAGCTCAAACAATGGAACAAAGTGAGCTTCAAGAATATCTTCAAAGAGAAAATGCAAACAGAGAAAGAACTGGACAATCTAGCTAAAGAAATTATTAATAATGGGATGGATGAAGCCTACTATCTGAAAGAACACGCATTATCTAACAAACTCAATGATATCCTAGCTAAAGAGGAAGTTTTTTAGAGACAAAAATCCAAAGAGGTATGGTTGAAGACAGGAGATAGAAATTTGAAATTCTTTCACAACTCCACAAAAGCAAGGAGGGAATTTAACAAAATATCCTGCTTGAAAGATGGGGATGGCCGATTGATGGAATATTTGAAGGAAATCAAAGACTCAATAGTTACATATTTCTAGAATTTGCTCATTGATTGGGAGGGTTCAAATTTGGATGCTCAGAATGCCTCCTTGCACTCCATACCGAAACTGATTTCTCAAGCTCAAATGAGGGCCTTGAATGCCAAATTCTCTGAAGACGAAGTGAAAGAAGCAATCTTTGGGATGCAACCAGAAAAGGCCCCTGGACCAGATGGGTTTCTGGTAGCATTCTTCCATAAATGCTGGAACTTTTTTGGTAAGGATGTTTGGGAAGCTATAGAAGATTCTAGGATTAACATAAGAGTTTTAAAGGAAGCAAATAACACTTTAATTTCCCTCATCCCGAAGAAAGAAAAACCAGACTCTTGGGAAGACTTTCGCCCAATATCATTGTGTAACATGATTTATAAGATATTGGCCAAAGTATTAGCCAACAGACTGAAGAAGATTCTTCCCACAATCATATCTGAGGAACAAATAGGTTTTGTCCCAGGAAGATCAATTCTAGATGGGGTGATAATTGCTCAAGAAGTCATACACTCAATCCAAAAATTGAAGAAACCGACAATGCTATTGAAACTGGACATCAGGAAAGCTTATGACAGTGAATTGGAGATTCCTCTTCCAGGTAATGGAAGCCTTTGGCTTTCAAAAGGAATGGTTAGACTGGCTCTTCGGGTGGGTGGCTAGTCCACGTTTCTCAGTGTTGGTTAATGGTTCTCTAGAGGGATACTTTACTGCCTCAAGAGGTCTAAGACAAGGGGAACCTCTATCCCCTTTCATGTTCATTATAATGGTTGAAGCCCTTGGGAGATTGCTTGAAAATGCAAGGAGGTCAAGATGGATTAAGGGATTGCAAGTAACTAGCAGCCTACCTAATATCACGCATCAATAATTTGCGGATGACACAATGTTGTTTGGTGTTGCTTCAACAAAGGAGGCACAAAGATATAAAAAAATGCTAGAAGACTACTTTAGGGATTTTGGGCAAGAAGTAAGGCTAAATCTGAGATTTTCTTCTTTAATTCAAATTGTCCCTCTGAACTTCAATTTTTTTGCGAATTTTAGGATTTAAGAGGGGACAACTGCCATGCAAATACTTGGGACTCCCATTGGACAAGGGCATAAAAAGCAACAGTGTATGGAGCTCTCTAGTGACTCGTTGTAAGGATCGAATATCCTCATGGAAAAATAGGTGGTTGTCCTGGGCAGGGAGGTTAACTTTGCTAAAATCGGTTCTTTCAGCAATTCCCATCTATATGATGTCCTGTCTGCAGCTTTCAATAGGAGCAAGCAAAGACCTAAATCGGGTAATGAAGGACTTCTTCTGGAAAGGCAATTCAGAACAAAAGAAAATTCCTCTTATAAAATGGCAAAAGGTTTGCGAGAAGAGGGAGAAAGATGGGGTTGGTTTGAGCAATGTTCTCCAACAAAATAAGGCACTGGGAGAAAAATTAGCTTGGACTATTCATTCTTTCCCCAACCTTAAATGGGTGAAGATTGTCAGAGCAAAATATCTGGAAGCAGACCCTTATTGCTTCCTAGTAGCAAAATCCTTGCCAAATGGGTCCCGAATTTGGAATTTCATTAAAAACTCCAGAGATCTTATCACAGACTTTCTTACTTGGGAAGTGAAGGATGGAAAGGAGGCTATGTTCTGGGAAGACTCTTGGGAAGGTCATCCAGCACTGGCTGACAACCCGGAGCTCTCAAGAGTAAAAGAGAAGACTAAACAAATTTGGGGTTCGAAAGTCAGATTATATAGATCAACTGGAAGACCCAGTTGAAGGTTACATGAAGTGGAAATCAGTGAGAAGTCTGGACCTTGAAGTCCAAGAAATTGAAGCCTTTGAGAAAGCATTGTTAAAATGAAGGATATGGGGTAGATAGGGGAGAGATCACTTACATTGGGATGTTGCACCAAATGGGATATACTTGGCCAAGATAGGATACAATATCATATCATCCTCAACTGAAGAAAATTCAGTGATCCCTCGAAGTCTTTACTGGAATAAAGTATGTCTCCCAAAAGCAGGGATTTTCACATGGGCTACAACACAAGGAAGAATTCTTACAGGAGATAGGTTTATCAAAATGGGTTATCATGGTCTGTCTAGATGCTCACTGTGTCAAGAGGCTGAGGAAATAGTGGATCACTTGCTTATAAATTGTAAGTTTACTTATCAGATGTGGTGTTGGTTATGCACAATTTACATTGGTCAATTGTTTTCCCCAACACCTTATTAGAATGCTTAAAATCTTGGCCAAGTTATGATCATAACACCATCTTCGGGGATCTATGGAAGATGAGCCCTTCAATTCTAATCTGGGAAGTGTGGAAGGAGAGAAATAGATGTCTTTTTCAGGATAAAGAGATGTCGATCCCAAGGCTTCAGTGCAAGATTGAGGTGAGCATTGTAGGACTTTTCAATGCATAGCTGATGGATAAGCAAAAATAAATAAATTTCACTAAATGGGATGCTTGGATCATGAAAAAATGGTTTGAAATAAAAACCCCTCCCTTGGGTGGAACAAGAAACACGACTTCTACTAAATAGCACAATAAGACCTAATGGATTCCCCCTGAGCAGGGCTGGGCTAAATTGAACTTTGACGGGGCCTCCAAAGGGAATCCAGGGCCATCTGGGGTAAGATGCATAGTAAGAACTTCTATAGGCTCGATTTTGGGGAGATTAGCCCAGCCCCTTGCAGAGGGAACAAATAATGCAGTTGAATTCCAAGCTCTCCTGCTTGGATTGAAGTTGAGTAAGGAATTGGGAATTAAAAATTTGGTAGTCGAAGGAGACTCAACACTGGTCATAAATGCTCTCAGGACAAGAAATATTCAAAATTGGAGACTAGGGGTTTATTTAGAAGCTGCACTAGAACAACTAGGGAATTTTGAACAAGTGATGTTCAATCACACGTTAAGGGAAGGTAACACAAAAGCTGACTCCCTGTCTAATAAGGGAGTAATCGGATGGGGTTTTAAAGAATGCAACACAGATTAATTTTTCTTGTGGGTGGTAGGGTGGGCCCCCACCCCCCCTCATCAGGTTCCTTCTCTTATTCATTCATGAGATCGATGGAAAACCTAAGGAAAATTACTAGTTAACGAAGAGGGAGGAAATGGGGTGTCGGTTGGGGAGCGAAAGGTGGCAGCACAGTGGCAAGGCCACATCACTTCACGCATTATCCAAGTCGTTAGGGGAATGAGGAAGGCAAGCCACCAAAAGTTTAGCAGTCCGCTAAAATTGGGGAGACCTCGGCGACGCCGGAAGGTGCTAATGACACATGAAGCCAAGAATAATCAGATCGACACGTAGGGTATGACCATCATGAAAGTTTAAGCAAATTGGTCGTGTGGCAGAAGTTGATCCTCACGAGGTGATAGCCGAATTAAGGCTGAAGGCTATAGGACAAAATTTTTATTGCAAGGACAGAGTGCCTTGCTTACCATCATTTCAGACTCATGCACAGGGACTTGACCTTGTTGTATACAAACCTTTTAAAGGTGGACGAATGATGACATTTTCACAGCATGGTTTTCAAAATTTGGTTTGTTTGTTGTCTTTGTGCAGGGAACTTTCGACCAGAGGGCTGCAAATGGCGAAGACGAGCAGATCGAAATTCATCATCTTCATCTCAGTGGAGGGGTTGGAAAGTTTCGATGTTGACACTCCAATCTCCTTGGTGGTGACGAAGAGACAAATAAAATTTAGGGAAATTACCGATCAAAGGCTGAAGAGAATCCTGCTTGAGGATGATCCCTTGACAATGTTAGCAGTCAAAATGATATTAGGAAAGGGCCACCTGGATAGAAAGGAATTTGCGAGGGATAACACACACATCTCTTCTCTATTCTTGGCTATCATTCTGGACTTGGAAGTCCCGAAGATGGAGGCAAAGGAAATGATGGAGCTTCTTTTTTGAGGCGACCTGTTAGGAGGGTTAGAGAAGACATTGAAAGCGGCCTTCATGGGTAAAGGAATCTCATGCCCCTCGGACCTAGAACTTCTTTGGGAGATGGATGAGGCATTTAAAGTATATCCCTTCATTCTAGACCTAAAGGGGCCAGAGCTTATGAGGCACAAAATGATCTCGGCCATGGCGGTTGAATTCCTGAAAAGAAAGCTGGGGTTGGTGACAGAGGAGGGGATGGAATGGGAGGAAGATTTCACCTTGTTTGCAGAAGTAAATGGTTTCCTATGAGGCTCGGCCTCAGTGTTTTAATTTTTTGTTTTTAAAACTATAATAGGAGCTAGTTTTTTGAAGTTATGCAGTGGAACTGCATTTTTGGGGCCGGTCGTAGCATGCTCCCCGGCTGGTAGGTCTAGATGGTAGGTTTAGATTTCATGGAAGAATGGTTTCTCTAGCTATACAGACGTAATGTATATTTATGAAACTTAATACAAATATTAACCTTGCGTATCAAAAAAAAAATAACAATAATATATATTTATAATATTATTTGTGTGATATATATATATATATTAGTTATTTAATTATATATGTATATATATATATATATTGATATGCATATATACAATATATATATATATATATATATATATATATATATATATATATATATATATATATATATATATATATATGAATGTTTACATACATATTACGTATCTACATATGAGTATACGTAGATATTTCTATTTGTGTATGCTCGTACCTACATACATACATGTATATGCGCCATCACATGTGTATATATATATATATACATACATATATATATATACACACACACACATATATATATACATATATATATGTGTATATATATATGTATATATATGTGTATATATATGTATATATATATATGTATACATGTATATATATATATATGTATACATGTATATTTATATGTATACATGTATATATATATATGTACATGTATATATATATACATGTGATGGCGCATATATATGTATGTATGTAGGTATGAGTACATGCAGATAGAAATATCTACGTATACTCATACGTAGATACGTAATATGTATGTAAACATTCACATAAATATATATATATATATACATATGTACATACGTATACATGTATATATATATGTATACATGTATATATATGTACATGTATATATATATACTGTATATATCCATATCAATATATATATATACATATATAATATATATAGATATACATATATATATAATATTTATATATATATATGTATATATATATATAATATACATATATGTACATATATATATATATATATATTATATATATATATATATATAGCAGTAACCCCTTACATGGGACTCTGCCGCTCCAAAATAATAAAACCAATCTAGCTTTGTAGAAATGAAAACACAACTGTGGCTGCATGATTGCCACTAACCCATATGCAATCTTTACTTGCATGTCGTAAACAATGCATTCTTATACATCTTATGGTAGGGCTACTGGAGCAAGGGTCCCAACTAGGCTAGCATTTACTGATTTCAGAGTGGCAGAATGAAGAGTGTTGTTGTGTTTCACTCTTGTTTATTGCTCTAATAACCAATTAAGAATAGGATATTTGCTATTTATTAGATCTATCAATTTTCTAGAGGCAAATATTTATAGTTTTTCTTTTATGGAACCACTGTGATTTATTTTTCAGTGCCATTGTATTTTGGAACCACTGTGATTTATTTTTCAGTGCCATTGTATTGGTTTATCTTCTAGAAAATAAAAACTGTAACTAATAAATTTAGTTTTAGTGTTTTGTGTGTTGATGCAAGGTCAGTAAAGGGCCATCTTGGGAAAAATTTAAGCATTAAAGACTGTAAAAATTTTAAGTGCTTGTGCAAAACATATTTTTAGTGTCAAAATGAAATTAGGTCAATATACTGAAAGTTAACTCTCACATAGCAACCATAACAGTAAAGGTGCTGAATAATGAAAACAATAATCGGTGTGAAATGTTTTAACATCAAATATTGATTATTAAGGAAATATATGTTAAGAATCACACGTTTTTGAGGCAGGAAGTTCAGTTACAGATAGAATGCAATATGCAAAAGTCAGCATAAGTGCTGTAGTAAAATAGGTCGTTAAGACAGATACTTTTCATTCAAGATCGAAAGAGACTCAACCAAAGTAATCCCATTCTGAGTATTGTGCCATTGCTGTAGTTGCATTCTGGTCAGAATGTAGCCTGCTAGTTGCTTTTGGCACACACACTCATAACATATATATATATGTATATATATATGTCTCTCAATACTAATACCATTATTGTTATATATATTATTAGATAGAATACATATATATATATATATATGTATATATACATACATATATATGTATATGTATATATATAACATATATTTATATATATACATATACATATACATATACATATAAAGCATGTATATATATATACATAAATATATATATATATAATATATACATACATATATATACACATATATATACATGTATGTATACATGTATATATATATATGTATATATATGTATGTATTTATGTATTATATATGTATTATATATAATACATATATATACATATATATATATATATACATATACATATACATATATATGTATATGTATATGTATATATATATGTATATGTATATGTATATATACATATATATATACATATATATATATATACGTATATGTATAATATATATATATATACATAGATATATATATACACACTTATATATATATATATGTTATGAGTGTGCATGCAAAAGCTTAGCTTGTGGGCTTGCATTTCATAATTAGGTGCAACTTGCAAGTATTTGTGGCACAATCTGTAATGCCAAGAATCAATTACTATTAGGTTTGAGTCTCAGAGATGGTAACTCAGTCTTGAACAATCAACCAAGTGTCTGAACAATCTTGGCATTTTCAAATTTCTGGCACTTATGTACTTGTTTGACTTTGCATTAATCTTGACATTTCATGCCCAATGCTCTTGTGGCATAGACTACCCTTCTGAAGCTGATGTGATTCTTGGCACTATGATATTAATTTCCTTATCTACAATAACAATCTAAATATTTTGATGTTAAAATAGGTTTTCACACCAGACACTATTTTGGTATTGGGCTCAAGCACTTTTAGCACTTTTAACATGAGACCCATATGTGGAGTTAACTCAAATATCTTTGACCCTAATTTCATTTTGACACTAAAAATATGTTTTGCACAAGCACTTAAAATTTTTACAGTCTTTAATGCTTAAATTTTTCCCAAGATGGCCCTTTACTGACCTTGCATCGACACACGAAACACTAAAACTAAATTTATCAGTTACAATTTTTCACTCATGCTCATCTCAAATGTTTAACACCCAACAATCAACAATAATTAAAGACAACCATCCTAACTTTCCTATCAATCAAAAAGCTATCAACATGGTTTAACACTTACCAACGCAAAGCTCAGATTGACTTGACAAGGTTTATCTAATCTGTGCAGTGAGTGTGTGCATCTACTTAGAAATACCAATGGTTCTCATACCAAACTCCTCTCCTGGGTAATATTCTCCCTCTCCCTTTGGAGGGTTCAAACATTTCCTACATCTAACATATTGCAACATGTACGTAGTCAGCTAATACATATAAATCATATTCATCATATATCATAAGCACCATTGAAGCATTTAAAAATTAATCCATCATAATGCATATTCATATATTCCATTCATCTATTAAAATTACATCAAAATATAATCATGCATTAAAAACATATTTACTCATAAAGGCAAAAAGTAATTTGGTAACTTAGAAATGGGGTGTAACAATGTTGTCCCTTGTGTGACAACATTCTACAAATACATGTCGTTATATATCTCATGCCACAACATCTATTGTCTTTCTCCTCTCCTTAGAATGGCATGTGCTCCTCTGTTGGCACACATCATTCTAAGGGGGGGCTATCATATATGCTTAATTTTCAAAAGTTTCAAAAAGATTTTTTAATGTCTTATGTCTCGTCGTCTAGCTGGGGGGTGATCCCACAATACTGGTTTACAATTTTTGGCCAAACTGGACATTGAATTGATTTTTTTAACTAAATCTTCACTTTCAGGCACCTATAGTTGCTAAACCATGACGAATTTGAAGATGATGCAAATTAGTGATTTGTGGCATTTTGTCTGTAGATTCTAAATATATATTTAAAAAAAAAAATTGAATCAGATGCATTTCTTTTTCCATCTCCTTCGAAAACTAGTTTTTATCAGTAAACACCATTTTCAAAGAGTGATGCTCACCATAAACAACATAACTTTTTTTCTATTAAGGATAATTTTATTTTTTTAATTTAGCTTTGTAACTACGATATCTAGCAAGTTCATTTGGTTTCATACTGTTTTATTGATTTTTTTTTTCTTAATCAAGTTTTGAAGTCAAACCAATTACAATTTAGACATAGGCGGACCGTAAACAACGTAACTTTTTTTGTATGTATCGAAATTCAATTTTTCTTTAACGGATCAAGGACATCAATACCTAGCTTGAACATATTTTTCAGATTTTTTTTTTATAATCTACTATTTTTCCACATGTGTAGAACAAAGAGCTTGATTTTTGGTGAAAAACCTATGTTTAATTAAACTAAAAAAAATTACATAATAAAACCAAAATATATTAAAATTATATTCGATGGATAGCTCATTCCAAGTACTACCATCATCCAATTGGGTCTCTAAAGTTTCCTCCATTTTCAGCCTCAACTTGAGCTTCAAAAGGAAATTTTTTGTAGAAATTTGGTAGAAGAGGGGGAGAAGGGAAACAAAGGGGGGTTCTAGTGAACCCCCCTTCGCTAGAAGGGGGGGGCTTGCTAGAACCCTCCCTTCTAACGAACCCCCCTTTAAATACAATTAAAAAAGAAAACCCATTAAAGGGGGGTTCGCTAGAAGGGGGGTTCTAGTGAACCCCCTAAAGTGTTTTCCCTCTGAAAATGCATTTTTCCTTCCTCAAACTAATTGTAAACCAATTTTGTGGGATCACCCTGGGGGTAGCCTGACTAGACCTGTCTTGTCTTTTTTATGACTATCTTGCAATGTAGTTTGTTGTAGATATAGGCCTATATGCTTGTCGTATGGTCTCTATCCATGCTAGCCATACCTATCAATGTCATCTTTTATCTTATCAGATTATGTGTTGTCTTGTCTATAAATTTTTTATCACATCTATTTTTCGCTTTTTTGCCTAACATGTTTGTCTGCAACTAACATGTTTGTGGTGAGATTGTAGTTAGCTTTGCAAGATCAAAGACTCGTGTCCTGGTGGAGCTCCTTTACATTGGGTATATTGGATCAAAGGTCTGCTTCCTCTTCATCCTGGGTATATACTCTTTAATCTCTTTCTGCTTTAGCTCGCACATGTTTAGATACATCTGCTCACTAAAGTAGGGGGAAAATATATTATGTCGTAAAATTTCACCCTTATGCAATTTCACATAACATCAACCTT
>VDFB02000015.1:553894475-553939783 GCA_007258455.2 Sequoia sempervirens
CTCCAAATTCTTTTCAAGGTCTTCATCCTCATCCTTAATTTAACAATCCATGTAACCTTCCACCTCTTATTCCAATTGTTCATATCCCCACCCCTCCCACTTCATGTCATGATCACCCTCCATCTCATAACCAAGACCACACTATACCATCCACCCCATCCCAACATAATACCATAGAGAAGGTAATGGAATGTTTGAAAAAATGCCTCAAAGAAATATGGTCTAATGGTGATGGAATGCCATGACACATTTGTTTTCCATGGAATTCCATCACCATGAGACCACATTTCTTTGAGGAATTTTTTCAAACAATTCACTGCCTTCTCTATGCTACCACATTTTTTGTACATGTCTACCAATGAATTTTATCAAACAGTTCATTGCCTTGTTGCTATGGATAAAATCCTAAAGTAGGTGATTTTGAATAAGCTATGAATAGGGAAAATAGTAAGCATGATAGTAAGAAATATATAGAGCAATAAGTACTCAATTTTTTTTTCATTATCTCATACATTATAAGCCATGATTTGCATCACTATTGCAGTTTTTGTGATTGAATAATTTTTTGTTTTATTTTTAGATGTTGCAAGTGGAAACACCTCGAAATATTCATAGGGAAATGGAGCTTGGTGTTTCTTCTACTATAGACTCCTCGATGCCTCTCATGGGTGTATGAGGTTGATTACTAAATGTCAATTTACATTTATTGTTATAGTTGTTAGTTAGTGAAAAACCAAACCATTATTGATTCGTAGTTTAATTTCTCTTTGGATGGTTTATATAGGGCTTCAACATGCCACAACATGTGCATGCAAATATTTCCCTTGAGGAGAGTGATCATCTAGCAGCGGTAAGTGATTATTTTGTTAAATATATCATTTTTTATAATGTAATTTATATATATTAATGTCTTTACTTTCTATTGTAACAGGTAAGGCTTGATTAGGAACTAAACCTTAGGAGGAGCACTGAGAGTACTCCTTGATATCAGAGTAAATGAGTGATAGACTTATCACCATCTGGTCGACCAACAAAGGGAAAGAGATATTTTGAAGATCCTGGAGGGCAATGACTTTTGATTCTAGGGCCCTTTGTTGTATGCCTATATGGCATTCTTGTAAGCCTATATGGCTATTTTGTATATATTTTATACTTATATCAACATATATTGATGTATGCCTACATGGCTATTTGGATAATACAAATATTTTTTATTGATGGTGTCCATATTTGCTTTATAAATCCATAGTTCAATAGATATGAGTTACATGTATTAAAGTGTATACTTTACAACTTATGTGTATAATTTTTGACTTACATGTATTCCAATGTATACTTTATGACTTACGTTTTTTCATGCGTATACCTTTTATTCATGCATATACTTTGTATTAATATGTATACTATGTATTCATGTGTATACTTGAAGGCTTACATGTATTTGAGTACTTGTGTTTCAACTATTTACATGTATGCTTCACTTATTCACATGTATACTTATTAATTGGTTAGCCCTAGCATTTCTCATTGTTGTCCTTCATGGTTTTTCTTGAATATTTATTGATTGATTCTAAAAAAATTTATTAGTAGATGCTAAACAACTTCAATATTTCTAAAAATGATTCACCAAAAATTTATTATTTACTTATGTGCTAATTCAATATGGAATCCAAAAAATAATTTAAAAGGGGTAAAGCTAGGAGGAGAGGGAAGGTAGATATTTATAGTATAACCTATTGTACCTTATCTATACAAACCTCTAATGGCTCTTGTATTCTTTGTTATTCTTTTTTCTACTTTTCATATCCCATTTTCACAGGTAAATCATCACTTCTCTCTATCTTTTTCCTTCTCCTATTCTAGGTCCTCACCTCCACTTGTGGTATTCTAAAATAAGCTCTAGTTTTTTGTGGGCACCTACTAAGTTTCAAAGGAGTCATTAGTTTTACCCTTAGTTGTCTTGGGTGATTTTATTATTTCTTGGTTGGTTACAATGTATTTTATAGTTAATTTTGTGGAGATGGAACCTCTCATTCTTTGTAATAGGACATTTTAGGTAGATTCCTCTTCAATAAGAACTATATTTAATTGTTTCTTTTGTTTTCTTTGAAATACTTATTGGAGTGGGGTTAGGATACTTTTAAATGAAATATATGGTTGAGTAGATGCATAGGTTGTGAATTTTTCTAGCACCAAATCTACCTATGTAATATCTACTTGGTTTGGAAACTTGGAGGTTTTGATTTTTACTCCTTTTTCATCATCAAATGTTATTATTGTTATTTCACTTACTCGGATTTGAGGATTTTTTGGAGTGAAGGAAGAGGTCGGATTGAAATGATCCTTCTCATATATTCCATCCCATTTATTACCTAGGAAAAAGTGACTTGGTTTATCCACTATGTGTCCAACTTCTTGCCCATATTTTCACCAATTACTTATTCTATATTCACACCAACCTAGCTTCTTCAAAGAATGTATTTTTTAATTATAGGTGATATGAAAAAAAAATCTTCTAGAACATTTGATATGATTGTGAAGGAGTGGTAATAGGGGTTGTAATATCTCATGTATCAACATATATTTATACCTCTTCTTTGGGATATTTATAGATTTTACTTATGGTCAAGGCTCTAGTGTGAACTTATTAACATCATTGTTCATTATTCTCTTTAGCTAGGTCATAAGCCACCATGTGGGATCATATTTCAATTGAAGTATGATTAGGTTTAGCTACAAATCTTTCAATTTTTTTCTAGAATCTTGAAAAATTTCCTCTTTACAACAACCATATTGTTGTAAGGGCAAGAAGGATAATTAAAATGTCTTTCCCTTGCTAGACTTTAAGGATGATCATATTAAATTTTAAGGGTCATGTAGCCTTCTCATTTGTGATTAGAGCCATAATAGGAATAAAAAAGTTACCTAAATACTAATATTAATAATAATCAATTCAATGTAAGTATGAGATCCACATAGTAATTGGATCATAACCCTTTCAAGAAAAAAAAGGGTTAGGCTTTCCTCAACTATTTTGACAACTAGATGTTTTACCTCTTTCATGCAATCATATACTTTTGGTGTGGAAAACTCATACTTGTCAACTATTGTGTGAATATTTCTCTTTTCCTTTGTTTTGCATGCCATCATAAGGGATCGAGTTGGTTGAACATAGCTTAGAGTGATTGGGAATGTTTGGGTGCGAAATAGGATCATGTCTAGTGTAAATGTACCCATTCAGTTGGAATAGCTTGAGTTTGGTCATACGAGTTGCAAAACAAAATTTGCACCACTTTGCAACTTTACACTACTTTCATTTGACAACTTTTTTCTCAAATAAAAAGTCATCACCACAGGAAAACGCCTTCGATATTAAAAAAAATGAGAGAGGTTATTGTAGAGGGTCCCAACATGATCTTGTAGCCTTAGATGGATAGTTTTTAAACATCACAGTTTCTGAGTAATAGATCGTCAAATATTGCAACCATTTTGCACTTTGGACTCTTAAGGGATCGATCTGGTTGAATGTAGCTTGAAGTGGTTAGACGTGTTTGGGTGCAAAAGAGGACTATGCCTAGTGTAAATGTACCCATCCAGATGTGTTGGAATAGTCCATTTGGTCGTATGAGTTGTAGAATGAAAGTTGCACCACTTTGCAACTTTACACTACTTGCATTTGACAACTTTTTCCTCAATTGGAAAGTCGTCACCATAGGAAAATGCCTCTGAGACAAAAAAATAAATAGAGGTTATAGTAGAGGGTCCCAACACGATCCTGTAGCCTTAGAAAAAGTGTTTCTAAGCATCATAGTTTCTGAGTAATAACCCATCAAAGATTGTAGTCCTTTTGCACTTTGGACTCTTAAGGGATTGAGTTGGTTGAACGTAGCTTGGAGTGATTGTGAATGTTTGGGTGCAAAAGAGGACCATGCCTAGTGGAAAAATACCCATCTAGACATGTTGAATAGTCCATTTGGTTGTATGAGTTGCAGAACGAAAGTTGCACCACTCTAAAACTTTACACTACTTGCATTTGACAACTTTTTTCTCAACTAAAAAGTCATCACCATAGAAAAATTTCTTTGAGATAGAAAAAATTGAGAGAGGTTATTATAGAGGGGCCCAATATGATCCCATATCCTTAGACAAAGAGTTTGTAAGTGTCACGATTTATGAGTAATAGCTTATCAAAGATTTCAACCATTTTACACTTTGGACTCTTAAGGGATCGAGTCAACTAAATGTAGTTCAAAGTGATTAGGTGTGCTTGGGTATGAAAGAGGACCATTTTTAGTGTAAAACTACCCATCTGGACTTGTTGGAATAGTCCATTTGGTTGTATGAGTTTTAGAATGAAAATTGAACCACTTTGCAACTTTACACTACTTGTTCATTTGATAACTTTTTTCGCAACTAAAAAGTCGTCACCACAGGAAAAAGCCTCCGAGATAGAAAAAATTGAGAGAGGTTATTGTAGGGGGTCCCAATGTAATTTTGTAGCCTTAGACAAAGATTTTTTAAGAATCATGGTTTCCGAGTAATATCCAGTCAAAGATTGCATCCATTTTGCACTTTGGACTCTTAAGGGATTGAGTTGATTGAATGTAGCTTAGAGTGATTGGGAATGTTTGGGTTTGAAAGAGGACCATTTCTAGTGTAAACATACCCATCCAGATGTGTTGGAATAGTCCACTTGGCCGTACTAGTTACAAGAATGAAAGTTGCACCACTTTGCAACTTTACACTGCTTGCATTTGACAAATTTTTCCTCAACTAAAAAGTCATCACCATGAGAAAACACCTATGATATAGAAAAAATAGAGAGAGGTTATTATAGAAGGGCACAACACAATCTTGTGGCCTTAGACAGAGATTCTGTAAGCATCACAATTTTTGAGTAATAGCTCATTGGAGATTGTAGCCATTTTGTACTAGTTTGGACTCTTAAGGGATTGAGTTAGTTGAATGTAGCTTGGAGTGATTTGGCATGTTTGGGTGTGAAAGAGAACCATTCCTAGTGTAAAAGCACCAATTTAGATGCATTGAAACAATCTATTTGGTCACACGAGTTGCAGAATGAATGTTGCACCACTTTGCAACTTTACATTACTTGCATTTGACAACTTTTTCTGCATCTGAAAATTTGTCACCACAAGAAAACACCTCCGAGATAGAAAAACCTGAGAGAGACTATTATAGAGGGTCCCAACATGATCTTATGGCCTTAGATAGAGAGTTTGTAAGCATCATGGTTTCTAAGTAATAGCTCGTCAAAGATTGTAGCCATTTTGCACTTTGGACTCTTAAGGGATCAAGTCAGTTGAACGTAGCTGAAAGTGATTCAACGTGTTTAGGTGTGAAAGAGGACCACTCCTAACATAAACATACCCATCCAAATGCATTGGCATAGTACGTTTGGTCACACGAGTTGAAAAAAAAAAGTTGTACCACTTTGCAACTTTACATGGCTTGCATTTGACAACATTTTCCTCAACTAAAAAGTAATCACCACGGGAAAATTCCTTCGAGATAGAAAAAACCAAGAGAGCTTATTATAGAGGGGCCCAACCTAATCCCATGGTCTCAAAAGAAGAGTTTTTAAGCATCATGGTTTTCAATTAATAGCCCGTCAAAGATTACAACCATTTTGCACTTTGGACTCTTGAAGGATTGAGCCAATTGAACGTAGCTCAGAGTGATTTGACGTGTTTGGGTGGAAAAGAGGACCGTGCCTAGTGTAAATGTACCCATACATAAATTTTGGAATAGTCATTTGGTCATACAAGTTGTAGAATGATAGTTGCACCACTTTGTAACTTTACATTCCTTGCATTTGACACTTTTTCCATCAAGTGAAAACTGGACACCATGGGGAAATAACTCTGAGATAACAAAAACTGAGAGAGGTTATTATAGATGGGTCCTACATGATCCCAATTCCTTAGAAAAATTTCCTGTAAGTGACATGGTCTCCAAGTAACAGGTCGTCAAATATTTCTACCCTTGTGCAATTTCAACTCTTAAGGGATCATGTCGAATGAACATAGAGGTGTTTGGGTGTGAAAGAGGACCATTCCTAGCCTAAACCTACCCATATAGATGCATTGGAACTATCGATTTGATTGTATGAGTTATAGTGTTGGGTTTTGTGCCTCAAATTATTGGCTTGATATACTCCTTGAAGTCTTGTTTCTATCTCTTATCGACCTGACCTCCTCATATCGATAGGGGTTTTTTCTCTGTCCCAATGATGGTTTGATGATTCTTCACTTAGTTCATCATCCCTGTGACATTGCTTGGTCGGAAGGACTCCAAAGGTTGTCTCTGTGATGAACCGATGGTTTGGTGTTGGTGATTTGTTCTGTCAGAATGACTTGGTTCTGTCGGTGGGACCCTAACAGTAGTCCCAATGACAACCCAATACAATTATTTCATTGGTGGGACACTATGTCTCTGGTGTGACTCAGGGAATTCGATGGGACTCTCCACTATGTCTTAATGATGGATTGATGGCTATGGTGGAACCCAAGCTTACGAGTGCAGAGTGGTTTTTGATGCTGACTTGGCTCTGCGGACCACATTGATTGTTTGGTACTTCATTGGTATGACATCTACATATCAGTGGGAGTTAGTTTAGTGTCTCCCTGATGTGCCGATGGTAAGACTAATCACTAGGATGTAACTCTATCACCGACATTTGAAAGCTAGTCTTTCCAATATGCCAATACACAATGAAGACAATATGGACATCGGCAGGACTTGCTCAGATAAACATGAAGCAATATGTTGTCTCAACAATGTAGTGATGGTTGACTTGGTAGCTTGTGAAGGATGTCTTGGTGGGACCCTATGGATGCTGAGGTGGAAAATGATGTTTGGTTGGAACGTGTTGATGGTTGGATTCACAATTAGGATTCAGTTGGTTTTCCTACTTGGCCTGGCACCGTTGGATAAAAATGAGTGTTGTGTTAACATTGAGGAGGTGAAGAATGTGAACTTGAGAAACCGAAGGGCTAGGCTGGCTAAGAGGCTAGTTGGGAGAGAGTGGACTAGTTAGAGGAGATGAAACTACACTATATGTTGTGTGAGGGTATTCTAATAGTGCAAGGATTTTGAATGGTTATGTTGTATGTATTCTCTCTGATGGACACGATGTAGACTCCTATAAAGGTTGTAAGCCTAAATTGTATTGTAACTCTTTTGTTGCTAAATATTACAATGGCTAGATCTTTTGGAATGTGGGGTTTTTTACCCATAAGGTTTTTCCCCACATAAATTTGTGTGTCCATTTATGTTTGTCTTTCATGTTAGTTGATTCTACAAATTTGAATCTATGCATAATGTTGAATTTGGTTAATTTTGCATGTGCTTTTCTCAAAAGTTTTAATGTGGGAAATCAATTGTGCCTATTTCCACTTTGTGGCATAGTAGTTGTGTCTTTGAGGTAATTTGAAGGAATTAAAATTACTGAAGGCAATGTTGTTCTTCGATGTTTCTTTCTGAGATGACCGAGATTTCCCTGCAAGTGGTATCAGAGCCTTCTTCTGGGATTTTATTTTTCTTGTATGTGCAAGTTTGTGAGTTGCATGTACTTGCATAGACTCGCATTTGTCTTGCATGTGCTTGCATGTTGATTCATGATTGAGTTCCTAGTGTTTCATTTCTGTGGATTCCTTTTGTAAAGATTTCTTAGCCTGGAAAGCTTGAGGAGATTTGAAGGAGTCGATTGATGATTGATCCTTTGGTGAGTAAAAGTCCTTTCTCTTTTGAGACAACATGTAATGTGAAATAAATTGAAGTTGGAGAAATTGGAGTTGATCATATTGTAATGACATGGTTTGAGGCTCCTGGTTGGAAGCAAATGATCCCGATGCAATGGGTGTGAGTTTATGCTTATGGTTGTGATGCAGCAGAGTGTGCTTCATATTGGGTGTCTGTGTGAGATTCTCCTTGATGGTATGGAGATGCTTGGGTTGTTATTCATCCATGGAGTATTGTGCTTGTGTTGGGTGCTTTGACCTGCCATTGAAGGAATTGTTCTTTGTTACCCTGATTGCATGTAGGCTATGAAGTTGATCTTTGGGTGGTCTGAAAACTTCTGAATAGCCTAGCTCTCTTGTATGCATGTGCATGCTAGTGGTTCTAGAATTGGTTTGGAATGGGCCTAGAGTTCCTATACTACTTGTTCCTTTTAAGGATTCCTTGTACTTGCATGGCTCGAATTCATGTTCTTTGGTTTTGAAGGGGTCTTATAGATTTCCATTTAAAACGTCTATGGTGATGCATATTCATTTTATTTCATTGTTTTGGTTAATCATGATGGTTGTGTGAAGACTCTTGAGCTGTTGCGATGTGCACTAGATATGGGTGTGCATGGATTTTTTATAATCACGACAATTTTATAGGTTTTACACGGTCAATTTTTTTTTTGGTTATGTGGAGTTGTGTTTAAAGTTATTTTATGGACCCTGGTGTTGATGGGGCATTGTTGGATGAGATAGTTGTAGTTTTGCATACATGCTTCATGCATGGTAAGAGAAGGTATGATTTTGTCTCTACATGAGAGTTTTGGTATGTGGTTTGTCACTCAAAATTCTTGTGGTGGTGCTTGTTGGCTTCCTTGACTATGGTGCTCATTGTGGAAGTGATTGGCGAATCAGATATGAGGTTGATTTTGTGTTTGAGTCAAGTCATCTACATTGTTATTCTCCTTGAGATCTCAGCTTTTTAGCTTCCAATGCAATGATAGATTTGAATGATTCATTGATTGAATCTACGGGTTGAGCAATGTTGTGGACTTTCTTTACCTACATGTTTTTTGTGGGACAACTTAGAAGTGGACTATCAATATCCATGAGGTTCTATTATGTGTTGGTTTAAATCTATTAGTTGGCCTTGTCTATGGTCACTTGTGCATTGGTGTGGTTGCTTCTAGATGAGAGGGAGGATGATGTTGAGTAACTATATATTTGAATATGGGGACCTGTAACGTGTGTATCACGATGTCATGAAGAGTTTGATACATGTTTTAGTGTAATATTTTGATAGTGATGATGTTTTCTGCTTGGTTTTGGAGATCTTGGTGTTGCTTGGTATTGTTGTTAGATGGACATGTTATTGAGTGGACCTGGAGGTGTTTTAGATCAGTAGATTTTTGGTCATGATGCTTGGAGAGCTCAGGTGTCATGGCTTAGTGGGAGCTTTAGCAGTGATTGTGGATTCATCTCTTGGTGGTGAATGATCTTCTTTAGTGTTACAGATGTTAGTAGGAGGGACTCTTAGATCCTGTTGCTACAAAAGGGTTCTTTCACATTTGCATGGACACTATTTGAGGATGTGTAACATCTTGGAACCATGGAGGAAATTTGGAGTCTTTGGCTGAGGTGTTGGTGGTGCTTGTCAGGTGATTTTTGTTTAGAGTTGTTTTGTGTCATGCTATACTCTTGCTTGTGCATTAGAGTTTCGGCATGAGGAATTGCTATTGAGACCATGGTATGTTCACTTGGAGCATGGTATCTCCTAAGGGGGATGGTAATATCATGATGTCATGATAAGTTCTTGGTTCAAATGTTTGGAGCTTTGACAGTGGTCTGGAGATTCTTTGTGTTTTGGGTGCATTGGTCATATCCTTGAGAACTTCATGATAATGTAGTGATGTAGATTGAAGTTTAGTATGAAATGATTGTTTGCAGGTGCTCATGGATACATGGAGAATAAGGTGAGGCTGTAATTCTCTTGAGATGAAAGAAGTGTTGTTGTTGGTTACTCTTGATGAAGATTTCAGCGAAAAGTTTGAGGAGCCTACACCTTGGTTGGACATGAGTTCAATAGAGACCAATGAGGAGATAGCTCTTGGATGCATCATGGTGGCTTGTATATCTTGGAGGAGCATTCTCATTCCCCACTCTTGGTCTACTTGGTAGTGAAGACCATTTGAGAGGTATTTTCCCATTATATCTTTCAGATTTGTTTTATGCTTTCTTTCATGTTATGGATCTTGAACTACTATTTAATGGATCCAGAGGATTCATAGTGAAAGATGGACAACATGGTTATCTCCTTGTAAGTTTGAGTTCATGATTTATTCAGTTGATAAGAATAGTTAGGAGATGCTTTATGGGTGTGTTTTCCTAAGATAGAAAATGAAGTATTTTGATCTTCTTTGAGAGGCTTACACCTATATGTTGTGTTTGATCTTTTGAGATTAAATGGGTTTGGATGTTGTTATAGCTTCTCTCTTGGGGTTGTGAAGGAGATCTTACTTGTCACAACTAGAATTTAGAGGTGTATGTAGGAGGATGTCTTATAGGTACATGATGTGCAATTTTTTCTCCCTCTGGTCTTGGTTGTCTTCTTGGATGCTTTGTTTCATATTAAATTGGTTTGAGATTTGGTCAGAGCTATTTTTTTCACTCAAGTTCTTGGGTGATAACTTCAGGGCTCTTTATCTCTTTCTTGTGTTGGGTGTGAAGAACTTGGGAGAGTTGTGAAGACTGGTGGTGAGAAGTTTTCTTGTAGGTTATTAATTTACAGATTGTGCATATCATTGTGGATGTTTCCTTGGTACTACATGGTTACACTTTCCATGTGTTGTCATTAGTATACTTTCTATGCCTTTGATATTTTATATTTTCTATTACCCATGCAATGGGAGTTCTTGGATGTGTTCTATCTTCTTCGGCTGGTTGGCACATGAAGCTTTTTTTTTTAGTTGATGGGCTAGCTATGTAGGTGGAATGAGTTTTCAAATGTGGATACCTTGAAGGTATGAGAGATTGGATGGTTAGCATGTGTTGTGGGTGTTGTTTTCAGTCACTTGGGTTGATCAATTCGATGGAAGCAATCAGTTTTCTAATTGTTGTTCTAGCTAGTGTTATATCTTGTTTCTAGAGAATGGCTTCATGATTGTGTTATGTGTGGGGCTTTAAAGTTGGTGCTTCTGTACAAGCTACGAGCACAGTGGAGTGGTAGTAGTGAGCTGTAATCATTGTTGTAAGTTGAGCCTAGGGATGGTTTTCTTTTATACTGGTGCATATAATACACCATGGTGAGTTCCTTTCCTTTGAAGGATGGCTAGAACAGTTTCCCGATATGGTGAACATTTTGAATGTTGTTGCATACGTCTTGGAGATAGGTATTTTTATCTTATGATTAGGAGAATACAATAAGTTCTTCATCGAGTGGGAGCATGTTGGTTTTTGTGCCTCAAATTATTTGCTTGATATAGTCCTTGAAGTCTTGTTTCTATCTCTTATTGGCTTGACCTCCTCATATTGACAGGACCTTGTTCTCTGTCCTAACGATGGTCCAATGAGTTGTTACTTAGTTCATCATTGCCATGGCATTGCTTGGTCAGCAAGACTCCAAAGTTTGTCTCCATGATGATCAAATGGTTTGATGTTGGTGGTTTGTTCTGTCGGAATGACTTGGTTCTGTCGGGGAGACCCTAATAGTAGTCCCAACGACAACTCAATACAATTTTTTCATTGGTGGTACACTATGTCTTCGGTGTGAGTTGGGGACTTTGATGGGACTTTCCACTATGTCCTGATGATGGATCGATGGCTATGGTGGGACCCAAGATTATGGGTGCAGAGTGGCAGTTGATGTTGACTTGGCCGTGTGAACACATTGACCCTTTGGTACTTCATATGTATGACATCTGCATATCGTCTCATCGATATGTTGATACATGATGAAGACAATGTGGACATCAGCAAGACTTGCTCGGATCAGTGGGAAGTGATATGTTGTCTCACTGATATAGCGATGGATGATGTTTGTATGGAACTTGTTGACTATTGGATTGACAACTAGGAATCAGTTGGTTTTCCTGGTCGGCTTGGAACCGTTGGATAAAAAAAAGTGTTGTGTTAACATTGAGGAGGTGAAGAATGTGAACTTGAGAAGCTAAAGAGTTGGGTTGGTCAAGAGGCTGGCTAGGAGAGTGTGGATTGGTTAGAGGAGATTAATTTTCACTATATTCTATGTGAGGATATTGCAACATTGTGAGGATTCTAAATGGTTATGTTGTTTGTATTCTCCAGATGGACAAGATGTAAACTCTTGTAAAGGCTATAAGCCTAAATTATATTATAACTCTTTTGTTGTTGAATAGTACAATGGCTAGATATTTTGGAGTGTGGGGTTTTTTACCCATAAGGGTTTTCCCCACATAAATCTATGTGTCCATTTATGTTTTTCTTTCATGTTTGTTGATTCTACACATTTAAATCTATGCATAGTGTTGAATCTAGTTAATTTTGCATGTGCTTTTCTCATAAGGGTTAATGTGGGCAATAAACTATGCATGTTTCCACTTTGTGGCATATTATTTGTCTTTGAGGAAATTTGAAGGAATTTAAATTACTAAAGGCACCATTATTCTTAGATGTTTCTTTCTGAGATGACCAAGATTTCCCTACATGCAGAAAAAAAGTTGGACCCCTTTGCAACTTTGCAATGCATGCATGTGACACTTTTTCCATCAAGTGAATATTATAGTTAGAGGAATATGAAAATATTTGATGATTCATCTACAAGCTTAGATCTATATTTGGAATAGAGGAGGGAAGAATCAAAATGTTTTAAAAATCAAAATGCTAAAGCCTGGGATCTTGACTAGATTAAGGGATGTTGAAGATCAAATGTCAAAACAAATAACTAAAGATAATTGCATTATTTTTTCATCTCCTTCACTGGCTAGCTATAATTCTTTGAAATATTTTCATGCTTCTAATTAAGGATGATCTATACAAAGATTCCAAAATGCGAGGAGTAGTTTAGACAAATATTTAAAGAGATGTAGATGAAATATTGTAAAGTAGATATTAGAAGGGAAATGAACTATAGACATAAGTATATGATAGTCAAACTTGGAAGTGGTATTCATTTCTTTCTTATGTAATTATGCAATTCAACATTCTTCATCAATCATTATAGATATGCTCATTTCTATTCTATTTGTTGTTACCAATGCATTTCTACTACTTTTTCATTAGAACTATGTTTTTGGTTTCAAAATTTTAGTAAATACCATTAAAAATGTTTGAGGTCAGCAATAAATCCTTACTAGGGAACTAGATCCCAAACTCAATTACAAATGTTTGAGGGTAGCCATGAATTTTTAGTTGCAAGAGGACAGATTGTAGATCTAAAAGGTAAAGTTGAAAAACATGGACAACAAGGAATATGATAGGTGGCGTAGCAAGGAATATGATAGGTGGCAACAAGGAACATGATAGGTGGTAAGGAGAATACATTAATATTAAAATTATGATACTCTAACTATAGGACAACAATAAAAGTAAATCCTAGGGTCATACACTCTAACTATCAACTAGAATACATTAACATCAAAATAAACATTGAAAACATAGAGATAGAAATATGATAGCAATTATTGTGATCAAGTCACTTAATTCTTCAAAAAACTCACTCCAATGGAGTATCTTTGGTATTTTGGATATTTTAAACTTCCCCTTCTTTCACCAACCCTTATTAACTGAATTTGAAAGTGAATGTGGTTTTATCTCATTCATTACATCTTAGGCATGTGCACATGTATGAGTAAATTCTGGTATTGTTTAAAGAATCTTAAGAGAATGATCTATGACTCCATAACAAACCTTGATGGGTGTCATAAAAGGGAGTAGCATGTGGTTGATATTTAAACATATGGGAACCATTTTTGAAACCCTTGATCCCAACTAATCAACCATGCTAGGGTTTCTAGGTTTTCTTCTTCTATTCATAGTTCAGTCATCTCAATTTCTTTGAGGGTTTTATTAAAGGAAAATATCATGAGTAATCTATAGGGAAGATCTTAAAATTATAGTCTCTTAGAGATTGAGGACAACTACCTTTCAACAAAGATATGACAACTATGAAATAATAATGAAGAAGAAAAATTGCATAGGAGGTGGCAGAGGTAAAAGAGTCATAATCATTTCAAAAAGAGATAGATCAAACCAAGATAAGGCATGATTTATTACAATTCTCATCAATATATGATAATGTACATAAGTAGTAAAAATTATGACATTGACATATAAGTAAAATGTACATGTGAAAGGCACATAGCTTCGTCAACACTAGAAGCAATTTGATACATCACCATGAAATTGGCAAGGTAGTGGGTTGTTTGAAAAAATGGGTCTAAGAAATGGGGTCTCATGGTGATGTACATTGTTGTGACACCCCATTTCTTAGACCCATTTTGTACATCACCATGAGACCCCATTTCTTGGACCCATTTTTTCAAACAACCCACTACCTTGCCAATTTCACTAAATTGGCAAGCTACTAGGTGGAATTGGAAAGGTAGTGGGTTGTTTGAAAAAATGGGTCCAAGAAATGGGGTACATCACCAGGAGACCCCATTTCTTGGGCCCATTTTTTCAAACAACCCACTACCTTGCCAATTTCACTGAATTGGAAAGCTAGTTGGCCCACTAGCTTTTCTATGCTACACATTGAACCAAAACATATAATCTACCCAATATTCATATGTAAACTTGAAATATATAAATGAAAGGTATAACTATCAAGTAATCTTGATGTGCATACCCTAAATTTTAATAAAAATTAAAGTGCATACTTACAAATTAATAAGAACAAATGTGCATACTTACAAATTAGTCCAATGAACCATATGGGTTTGCTCTACTCTTTATTGTATCAAGTATTGCCTCATGGTAAACTCACACACCTTCCACAAGGTCTTGTCCAAAGGTCTACCCCCATATTTCATCAAATGAACATTGAATTCCACAACAAGGTTCAACTAATGAAGAATTTTTTGATGAGTTTCAAAGTCCTAAAATAACCAAAAATTAACACTCTTATGTGGGTACCTTCTAAGCCATTTTCTAGTAACAAACATTGAGCCTGTAGGGTATTTGATGCTTTCTACATCTTTAACTAGGGCCTCCAATTTATTTTTGGCCTCAACACAATGACACAAGTAATAATGTGTTACCTATTCATTGTCTTCATCTGCAATAACTACATAAACATGCCCTACATTGATATGAGTAGCAAATTAGATAAAATTAGTCAAAATTACAAATACACTACAAAGTAAGATAACAATAAGAATTTCAAAAACTATGCAACTAGATATATTACCTAGTTGAACTATGTCTGATATGTGGTCAAATTCAACTGATGATTTCATCTAGGTCAATTCCAATGCCATCAAAGGCTGATACATGAGAAGTGGGCTAAGATAACCTCCATTCATTAACCCACTCCTTTGACTCACACTCATTCTAGGCTTGAATTGTACATGAAGAACAAAAGCATGCCACATATGGATACTCCATGAATGTACATTTTATCTTGTTAGTGTAAAAAAATCCTCATATGATGCAATGTTAGTATCAACTATCGACCAAAAAAATCTATGAACTAAAGACTTACCTTCATTACTTGGACCCATCAAAGCATTACACCACTTGATGATTGATTTGGCATCTATCAACTTTGCATTGCCTTTATACTTCAACTCTTCTTGTGCTAATGCTCTTTTGACACATGCTCTTGCACCATCATGCTCCCCCTTTCCATGCCTAGCCTCATAAAAGTTCCACATATGTTGAAATCTTGTAATAACATGCATCCTGCTCAACCAATAGAACATCCCTGAGTTCTTGAACTATGTTGCATAGTTATTCGATCATATTATATGTTGACCATATATTATGCCCCTCATAGCCAAATCATTGTAGAACAACTGAAAGCAACCTTGCACATACTCTAGAGAATGTGTGTGATCATCACTAATGTAAAAGTGGTACTCCCTCAATACCTTCCTATTATCCTCTATACTATCGGCTGCATGAATGAATGCTATGTGCACAAATATAGAAATCTATGTGGAGTTGTAATATTGTGATTGCACCTCATGCTATGGCTATAGAGTGTAGTTCTCTGCAAAGTCAACCACTAAAACTATGCTACCAACTATAAAAGTGTCCTTGCATAACTTTAATTGCAAGTCCAACCATTGAGCTCTATGGGTATGCCTTGCATACTCATACACTATACTATCACAAAATGTAGATATAAACTAATATGGTAGAATAATTTGAATAAACAAATCACACCTTTTTTCTTGATTACCATCTTTTTTATTGTATGCCACTATTTTATACTTTCCAAACTCTACTAGTTGCTTTCCAACTGCATGTGTACTTTCCATATGTTCACATATTGGCATACATTGCAAGCCACCACTTTGCTGACATGTGCCATCCAAGCATTGTTTCCTGTAGAATATTTAGCCTTCCTCTCTTTCACATAAATTTTTTGATAAGAAGTCTCTTAAAGATGTTGGGGGGGCATGTATTCCACAATCCTGCAAAAAATTATTAGTATGCAAATCTAAACATATAGAACGGTAAACATCATAATGGCTAGAAAATTTAATATGTAATCTACAACAACAAGTAGTGTGTGTGTGTGATTTATCTTGACATTAAATTTTTTAAGCATTTCAAAATATCTTTGAAAATTTTGAATTTGAGGATAATCCTCTAGAAATTTACGAAAAAACTATATTTGATTTGTATCCAAAAAAATCTTTAGATGTGGATCACGGTTTCAACTATCGATTCTCCTTCTTATCACATCCCTTTGATTTAGAAATGGCCTTGTGTTATTCTTCCAATAGTCTTGAATTAGTGATCTCAATGCTTCAACAACTAGTTTATCATTTCGTGGGAGTCTCCTTGAGAATGCCCATAATTCAGTGGAATCAGTGTCCTTAATTATTTGGCACCTTTGAATGACTCTTGATAAATTTTTTCTATTAATTCTCAATTGTTGATTCATCTTTCTAATGAGATGATATTTCCAAGTTTGATTACTTACCAAAGTCGGTGTAATGACACGTCGAGTGAAATTACTATCTTTTGAGTATGAGGTATTACCCACACTCTCATAAGCATCCATTAGATACTTCACAACAGTATTTTCACCTAAAGCATTTGATGTTCTCAACCCAAGAATCTTCATGATGGACCTATACTTTATACCTCACATCATTTCAACAAATAGAACTGACATCTTGCGGTCTCATTTAACTTTTCAAATAACAATCTCCAAATTTTCATTTCGTGAGAGTCTCCTTGAGAATGCCCATAATTTAGTGGAATCAATTTCCTCAATTATTTGGCACCTTTGAATGACTCTTGATAAAAAAATTCTATTAATTCTCAATTGTTGACTCATCTTTCTAATGAGACAATATTTCCATGTTTGATTACTTACCAAAGTCGGTGTAATGACACGTCAGGTGACATTACTATCTTTTGAGCATGAGGTATTACCCACACTCTCATAAGCATCCATTAGATTCTTCACAATAGTATTTTCACCTAAAGAATTCAATGTTCTCAACCCAAGAATCTTCATGATGGACCTATACTTTATACCTCACATCATTTCAACAAATAGAACTGACATCTTGCGGTCTCATTTAACTTTTCAAATAAAAATATCCAAATTTTCATTTCGTGGGAGTCTCCTTCAGAATGCCCATAATTCAGGGGAATCATTGTCCTCAATTATTTGGCACCTTTGAATGACTCTTGATAAAAAATTTCTATTAATTCTCAATTTTTGACTCATCTTTCTAATGAGACGATATTTCCATGTTTGATTACTTACCAAAGTCAGTGTAATGACATGTCAGGTGACATTACTATCTTTTGAGCATGAGCTATTACCCACATTCTCATAAGCATCTATTAGATTCTTCACAATAGTATTTTCACGTAAAGCATTCAATGTTCTCAACCCAAGAATCTTCATGATGGACCTATACTTTATACCTCACACCATTTCAACAAATAGAACTGACATCTTGTGGTCTCATTTAACTTTTCAAATAACAATCTTCAAATTTTATCATCATATCTTCTAAAACTTTGTTGTGGAATCTTACCTTCCATTGGCTTCAAAATATTCTCATTAATATTAATCAAAAACTTTGGCTTTCTATGCAAAATTTTAGGTGGTGTTCTCATAGGTACATTCATCTCAACATTAGAAATTTCATCAATATTTAAGTTAGATGGGATAGATCCCATACCTTCAATCAAGGATGGAATAGATGACATACCTTGGGGTTGAAATGGAGATTATGGCGCACCTCCTTCCTCAAATGCGAGTGATGTTGTACTCTCAAATTGAGATGCAATAGATGGTGTCCCTCCATATTCACTTATAGTAGATGGTGTCCCTCCATATTCACTTGCAGTAGATGGTGTCCCTAAGTATTCACTAGCAATAGAGGGTGTGTCTCCAACTATGGTATTCAAAACTGTCTTAGCATGATGCTTTCACATTTGTTCCCTTTGTGATGCTAATGCCTTTTTTCTTTTTGATAGTTGAGGTTCCTCTTCAATTGGCATGTCTTCGTTAATCGTATCCAATTTCTTCTTCTTAAGATGTTCTCTCATCCATGTTGCTTTCTTTGATTTCTTAGTTTGGACTTTTCTTGTATTGGTTTAATCCTTGTTCGTTTCCTTGACATGAGAGATAATTTTATCTATAGCATGATAAAGAGACAAATATTAGCTCCTAAAAAAAGAATTTGTGAGATGAGGATTGGAAGGGTGGATCGATTATGCTTGATCCATGATGAATCGAAGCACAATTTATCCACTAAACCTCAATCTACCAAACACGATCATTCAAATTCAAAAGTTAAACTAAGCATTTCAATGAAATTGAAATTTACAAACTAAGAAAAAAGTTAAATTCCTACTCTCACTCATTTGAAACTTATCCTGTTTTGGAATTGGTCTCGTGTTGATGTGAAATGATGACCCTTTCCCAATCCCATGATTAGTGAGCCTATTTCAGTCAGTTCTATGGAAGAGAATTGATGAAACCATTGTGATAAATGGATGAAAACCTAGTTTATGCTAAATCAAACATGATGCAAGCTAAGTTACCATGATTTTATGCTTAAAACGAATGAATTATGGAATTTCTAAGCTAATCTAAGCTAATTCTAACCTAAAATATGGAAACCCTAATTCATATACAAACTAAGATGGATGTATGGAAGCCATTAATGGATGATTTAAGCTATTTATGCAATTAAAATTAACTAAGATAAGCTAAAATTGAGTGAAATATGAGTGAGTGCATATGAGATTCAACAACATAAGTTTTCTTTGAACAAGATGGATCCATTTGTCTCCAAATAGTGTTCTATTTATAGGAGAGCAAATGAGAAATGGAGGGTTGAGATTGAAAATATTAATCAACGGTCCAAGATGAAGGAGATGAGAGGCATTGATCATGGACTCTCATCAATGGATGTGAATGCATGATGAGATTTAATCAAGGGCTCACATTTGCTTCAAACAAACACACTTTTGACTTGCTCACATAGGTTAAAGGTGACTTGTTCAAAAGGTTAAAGATTAAAACTTGCTTAAGAAGCTAAGTGAAAATATCCCTTTTTCAAATGATGGACGAATAAGAATATTCCTTAGAATATTCCTTTAGGTGAGGATAAATTTTTTTTTGCAAATTAAAAGAAATTATTAATTGTACAAAAAAGGGATAAGGAATATTCCATGGGAATATTCCCCTTTTAGAAGAAAATTAGTTTAATTGTTAATTAAACATGGTTTAGTTACACAATTAGAGGATTTGAAGAATTAAAGTGATATTCATTAAATTAAATAATTTAATGAATGGGGGAGAGATGAAATGATATTTAATTAAATAACTTAGGTTTATTTAATTAAATTAGAAGACTTAGGGAATTAAATTAATTTTTTTGATTTATTTAATTTAATGAGATGAAATGTTAGTGTGAAGGGGGGGTGAATTAACATGAATTGATGAATTAGGTTAATGGACGAAAATGATGCCATTAATTAAATTAACTAGGTTAATTTAATTAATTAAATGAAAAGAGGATGGGTTTAAAGTGGAAATGATGTTAGTAAATTTATTTCGAGTGTATGATATCGATTAGTACATTTTTTTAGTGCCTACATTTTTCTTGTCTTTGAAGCAAGGTACTTGCTACTTTGGTTCAAAGAATAATGCTCTTTAGATTAAAACTATTGCTTAAATAAAAAAAATAAAAAAATCTGATTTTTTAGATGCCCCAATGGAAGGATAAACTTGACTCCCTTCCCCACCAAGAAATCGAGTGAAAATTTTGAATTTTGGGCTGATTTCTTAATAAAGGTTAAAATTTACCCCAAGGGTCCAGAAAGGCTCCGAGATGTAAGAAATAAGCCAAAAATGCAATAAAATGAGGCAAAATTAGGTCCAGATTGGACAAATTGGTTAAAATGATGATAAATCCTAGCTTGAAAGTGAAATTAGGATTAAAAACCCTAATTTTCTAGCATAAATAATCCAAGAAGGGTTACTTTCAATTCATTTGCACATTCACACTTAAGAGATTCTTACTATTTTGAGCTCTGACCCTCTGACAAAATGGCACAATGAGAGCTTCCCAGGAACATCTCTGACTGAGTTTGAGAGTATCAATGGCTTCCAGGCGCAAGACCACCTGTATGTAACTCTGAACTTGATTTGAAATTTGACTCCATGCATTTATGATGCTTTGAAATTTAAACTTTGGGGGCGTCACTATATAACGACACCCAAATTGAAATCAACAATGCTCAAATGAATTATAGCAACGAATATGTATATGGTGATGCTATTGACAATTTAAAAATAGGGTTTCTAATTTTAAATAGCAACGCAAGCTTATATAGCGACACACTTGCCAATTTAGAAATTAGCGTTAGGTTTACCAAAGTTTAGACAATGATGACCGTGTGTTTGGTGATGCATATTGCAATTTTCAATTTTAAATGCTTTCAGGCATCACAATTTGAAATTTATATAGAGCAATGCTATTGTGAATTAGGAGCTATAATTTCCAAATTGAGTCAAATTTTCTCGATTTCCTAACGTTGTCTGCTTCATGGATTCAGGAGGTCATTCCACCACTGATGTCACATGAGCACACACCCACTATGTTGGAGAGACTAGATGATCTTTCAGAGTTACGATAGGAGAACCTGAGAGAGATCAGCCTTTGGTATGTCACGTATGCGCCTGTTATTCAAACACATTTGGCCATGATGGCTGCCATATGTGAAAGATGGCATAGTGAGACCTTGTCTTTCCACCTTCCAATAGGTGAGGCGATGGTGACCTTGGAGGATGTATGGCATACACTGCATTTTTTGATACATGGTGACCATGTGTTCTATGACGTTGATGCCAGGTTTGATGCCTGCCTCAAGGTTATGGAGATGGAGAACATTGTTTTGGTTACATCATAGATTGACCTCGAGTCATATAGAGGTCATGTGTAGGGGTGACTCTGCTACACATTTTGGCATGGGAGCATATCATCATTCGCTAACCTATTGTGTAGATGGGAGACATTGAGCCATATGATCCTGTCACTTGGAGATATAGAGGAGTGATCACTTTGAGGCACACCAGACAAATTAGATTCTCGTACTAGTGACTGGTTATTGATGAAATGAAATTTTTTCAATGACACTTGTGGCTTCATATGCCACCCTAGTTTGATGATGTGAAATAGTTATACTTTTCTAGGAAAACCCGATACATGCAAGGTCATGGGCATCATATCATTGAGCGATATTTACTAGATAGGGTGGCTCGGTAGTTTGGGGAGGTCCAAGATAGACCAGATGATGGTTACAAGACCATTTTTGCTAGGTTGGCTAGAGATGCTCCCACATTGGGACTGAGCATTCCAGTTTCTGAGGTAGTTGATAATTTCAGGCAGTTAGCCACTCAAACTTAGGCATATGATTAGGGTTAGGTAGTAGCACAAACTACGCCTACATATGATGCTTGGTTTGTACCTCCCCAATGGTTAAAAGATCTAGCAGGTGTTCCTCCCCGAGGGATAGCCAAAGGTAGGGGAGCGGTGAGGCACATATATCACTGAGATGTACCTCAGGAACTTAGATAACCTAATTTTTTACAATGCAGTGATGCACGACTGAGAGTAGAGGATCAGCCTGAGAGGCAGGCTGGAGAGGGTAGTAGCCACCAGGGCTAGCTGTTTTGTATACACTTTTTAATTTTTTTTCCCCATTCTTTATCACTGATATACATTCATGGGCTCCTTTTTGATAGCCTTGTGGATATTGTACTTTTGGTCGATGCGCATACACTAATCCTGATTTTGTACCATGACATTCACTTTATATATATATATATATGATACAGATATGGATGATTCTATATGATGTGATGTACTCACTTTATTTCATGCATGTGATATGAGATTCTTGATGATGTACAGATGCACTTTACTTATGTATATATGATATGCAATGATCATGATATGATATGGATGCAATGTTGTGTTCTTTTTTAGTATCTTTTCATGATATGCTGTGGAATGAATGATATGTAATGCAAATGTTATGGATGCAAATGATGTGGATGCATTTGTTTTTGTGTATTTTCTATGGATTTTATGAGATGATGATGTATGCACATGGATGCAAATGCTTATGATATGCAACGATTTAAGATGCTTAGAATAACAAATCTATATTATTCATCACAACTTAAATGATAATGCAAAATGTATGATGTGATATGCCATGATTATGATAATGGATGTTTTATGAGTATGCTATTCTTATGAGATGCATGTATGCCAATGGTTTGTAGATGTAGGGTGTATCCATTGATGATGTTTTTTTTTACTGTCATGCTACCAGGTTAGTACGAAAAGAAGATAGAAGAATAAATAATGACCATTGATTTTCATGACTACTTTAAAAGATCCAACAAGTCCATGATCCATCGAGACTTTATTAGAGATGGTGATGAGACATGCAAAATGAGGATGAAAATGTAGGATGATGAGTTTCCCACACTTCAGGATTGGGATTTTCCATCAATCCTTATTGTTTGATATAACACATAGATATGATGCATCAAGGTATTAATAACTAGGACAATGTTGTATCTAGTGTAATGGAATTTGAATCGACAAACAGATAGGATAGTTCTTGTTCACACCTTGGTATATGAAAATCTCATTAGAATGTAAGTTAAAAGCTTAAAATATATTTGACCAAAGCATATGCAATATTCAACAATGGACTCCAAACAACCTTCTCACACACAACTAAGCAGTGTATGCGCCAACATTATTTTACAAGAGTATCCACAAGAAAAAAAAGCAAAATATAGTGATCACTGCCCCATTCCTTTCTCTCTAAATCATTTTGATAGAAATCATCGAGAGGTCCTCGAAATGGGTCATTAAAATAAATCATAAGAAAAGATCAAAGACAATCGGTCAACGTTATCTATATCTCTTGCCTAGTTTATGTTTAGCTAAGGTGATATCTAATACTAATGTCCATCATAGGAAGGATACATCCTAGGACATGTTGATCAAAGGTTGTTTGATGTTGGGATGATTATGCTAAGATGGGTCATTGATATACACTTCACTGACGTATTTACCTATGATCTAGAATTTAAATTTTGACACTTAAGTTCTCACTTTATGACTTGCTACACTTTCTTTCTATTTGTTTCACTAAAGGTTGAAGGTGACAATCGATTTATTATGGGTGAAAGGTTATTTTGGGTGAAAGCAAGATGGGATGGGTGGTTTTGGATTTCTAGAATATTTCAATTTTTATGGTATTTTAAAAATGTTTTGAGGCTATTTTTGGTCTTTTTGAAAGTTTATGCGAATATATTTTGGCTTTTCAATTATATGAGGTTGTTTAGGGTTTTCTAAGATATTTGAGGCTTTTTAGGTTTTTTGAATGTTTTCTAATGTTTTTGGGATTTTCAATTTTCAAATTTTTTTTATGTTTTTTGGTTTTTTAAATGTTTTGGGGAGGTTTTCCAAGAGTTTTACAAATGTTCAGGGGTTTTTTGAGAGTTTCTGAGTTTCGACCAAGAACCTAATCTAAAGACCTATCCTAGGGGCCTCAAGGGTTCATCAAAGATATGCCTTGCCTATGCTATATACACAGAGACCACTTAGTTCGACTGAATCAACCTATTAACAAGATGAATATATGAATAGGTGAGAGGCGTCAGTTTATTTTTATAAACTACTAAAGGATTGACCTAGGGTGTCTCGGGGGAACATCAATGATGGCCTTTCCTACGTTGAAGCTTAGAGACAACGTAGTTTGACATGGTACTATTTTTGGATTTTTGATGTTTGACCTTTTTAGGGATTTTGATGTTTTCCAGATGTTTTGGATTTTGAATTTATAATTTTTTGAAAGTTTTTGGATTTTAGCTATAGAGGATTTTGTAATTTTTTTTATTTTTGTGATAAGGTTTTATGATTTTTTTGGATTTTCAAGATAAGAGTTTATGAATGTTTTTAGGATTTTTGAGAGAAGGGTTTATGAATGTTCTTGGGATTTTTGATGAGATTTGTGATAACCACAAAATATAAAAGAACCCAATTGTGATCCATAGCGAATTTCCCCCAATATGGTAGGTTAGACTACTTTGATATAGGCAAGACAAACTGACCTTTGGAATATGCCAAGTAGTACTAAAGGGGTTGCGATGCTTCTCAATATTAAGCTATAATAAGGACAGGGTCAGGTGATGGATGAATAGGATAAATGATGTGTTGGATGGAGGGTAGTGCAAAGAATGGTAGGATAAAGATCCAAAGAATGGAGGTGCTTTATTTATGCAAGGTGCCTGTTCACCAGGTTTTCACTAAGGTACTTTCCCAAAGTGCCACCGAAGTACTTTTCACTAGAGGACGATTATCTTTACTTTTTTCAATCCTTTTTCTCATTTTTTTGGATTTTCATCATTTTTGTATTTTTTTGTATTTTTTGATTTACACTCTTCAAGACTAGGCATAAAACGTTTTGAGATGTAGAATATTAGTGGGTTCCTATAATGGCTCACCTTTAGGTGTTGACAGTTTATATGCTCCTGATCCATAGCTTCTTGTGATGATGAACAGACCCAACCAGTTAGGTTCAAACTTCCCTTTGCTATCTTGATCTAGAAGGTTCTTTTGATTCTGCTTTAAGACTAGATATCCTACCTAGAGTGACTAAAATTTGATTCTCTTGTTACATCTTTGATTTAGTCAGTTATGGTATACTTGCAAATGATTGAGGGCATCAAGACGATGCTCATCTAAGAATTCTAGCTCATTCAATCGAGACACTCTGTATTCTTCCTCAGTTATCAGGTTCTATAGTGACACTCACAATCATGGGAGCTCAACCTCAATAGGAAAGATGGATTCTAATCCATAGATTAGGGAGAAATGGGTTGCACCTGTAGGTTTGCGGATATTGGTTCAATAAGCCCAAAGAGCAGGATTTAGTTGCAGATGCTAGTTGCAACCAACTTCATTCACTGTTTTCTTCAATATTTTTAAGATAGTTTTTTTTGTAGCTTTCACCTGACCATTGCCTTCAGGTTAGTATGTGGTAGAGAATCAATGTTGGATATTGAATCTTTGGCACAACTCTTTCACATCCTAATTTTTAAAAGTGGTTCCATTATCTAAGATGAGGGTTTGTGAAACACCAAAATGGTAGATTAGGCAGTTCAAGATAAATTTTTCTATCTACTTCCCCATTATAAATGTCATAGGAATAGATTCAACGCACTTAGTAAAGTACTTAGTGGCAGTTATGATAAACTTGTGGCTATTAGAAGAAGTTGCAGTGATTTTACCTATGAGGTCAAGTCCCCACTATGAAAAAGGCCATGGTGTGATCATGGGTTGCAAATCTTGAGCTAGGGCATGAATCAGATCTCCATGCTATTGACATTGGACACAATTTTGCACATACTAATGGGATTCATTTTCCATGGTTGGCCAATAGTACCCCATCCTCAATAGTTTCTTAGCTAATTTCATACCACTAGAATGGGACCCACATATGCCATCGTGTACTTCTGTTAAAGTTGTTAAGGCTTCCTCTTAGTTAAGACATCGCAGTAATGCCCCTTCGATGCTTTGACAGTAAAGGGTATCACCTATGATCACACATCGGGATGCCTTCCTAACAAAGGTTTTTTTAAAGTTCAAGGTGATATTGGATGGGAGGGTTCATCTACTAAGGTAAGTAAATAGTAGTGATCTGATTTATGTGAGGAATTTGCTCAATAGTTGTCTATAAAAAGATCTTTGAGATTCTCTACCATATTTTTGTAAGGAGTAAGATTGTCATCCTTCGTTTGATAGTCATCATTGACTTGGTTGATAAGCAACTGTGAGTCTCCATAGTCTTTCATCTTTTGAATCTGCCACTGAACCATTATCCTTAGACCCACGATTAGGGCTTCATACTCAACAATGTTGTTAGTATAGGAAAATGATAGTGGGTATGACTTTGGGATACAGTCACCTTGAGGGGTGATGAAAATAATTCCTACTCCTAATCCATGTTGGGTGAACAATCCATTAAAGTACATCTTCCATTGAGTTGTGAGGTTGATAAGGAACACTGACTCATTAGGTAACACAGATATCAGAGGGTTCTCAGCATAGATAGGTGCTTCTGCTAGTTGGTCTATGCTCACCTGTCCTTTGATTTCCTTGCGCTCCACATATTCTATGTCAAACTCTATTAAGATCATCACCCATTTAGCCATTCATCCTGCAAGAGTTGTTTTGGATAACAAGTATTTCAATGGATCTATTTTTGCAATGAGTTTGATTTGATGTGACAACATGTAGTGCCTAAATTTTTTTGAAGCAAAAAATACTACTAGGAAAGATTTCTCAATAGGTGAATAGTTCATCTCATATCCCACCAAGGTTATGCTAATGTAGTAGATAGCCCTTTCCTTTTCATTTTCATCATGTTGTGCCAAAAGAGCTCCTAGTGTTATTGGTGTTGCTGAGATATATAAGATCAATGGCTTGTTCAGTATTGGTGGCATGAGCATTGGAGGTGTGAGTAGATAATCTTTGATTTGCTAGAAAGTTTCATCACACTTGTCATCCCACTTGTAGGTTATCCATTTATGAAGAAGATGTGAAAAGGGGTGGATTTTATCTGATAGTTGTGTTATGAACCTCCTAATGGACCGCAATCTTCCTTGTAACCTTCCCATCTTCTTTAGTGTTCATGGTGGCTCCATGTCTAGGATGGCTTTTAACTTTTGCTGATTCAATTTCTATCCCTCTTTGTGAAACAATGAAGCCAAGGAATTTACCTGATGTGACCCCAAAAACACACTTTTTTGGATTTATCCTTACTTTTTTTTCCTCCAACTTGTCAAATATGGGTCCTAATACTTGTATGTGTTCACTTATTTTCTTTGATTTTTCCAGAATATCATCCACATAATCTTCGATAGTTTTGTTGATCATGTCATGTAAGATGAGATTCATGGCCCTTTGATAGGTTGCTTCTGCATTCTTTAACCTAAATGGCATCACATTCTAGCAATAGGTTCCCCATGGACAAGTGAACAAAGTTTAATGTTGATCCTCCTTGGCGATTATGATTTGATTGTAGCTTGAAAAAACATCCATGAGTGACAACATTTCATGCATAGTTGTTAAATGTACAATGAGATCGATGTTAGGAAGAGGGAAAGCATCCTTTAGACATGCCTTGTTTAGATCTTTGAAATTAGTACAAATTTTGATGCCCCTAATGGGTTTTGAGACTGGTACCAGGTTTGAAACCCACTAAGGATAATCTATTGGTCAGATGAATCCAATGTCAAGAAACTTTTGTTATTCTAGTTTAATCAAGTGTTCTATCTGAGGGTGCATCTTCCTTAATTTTTGCTTCACTGGCTTGGCTTCAGGATAAACTGCTAGGTGATGTGCAACTACTTCAGGGTCAAGTCCTAGCGTATCTATGTATGACCATGCAAATTTATCTCTTCATTCTTTGAGGAATGTTGCAAGATTCCTCTAGGCCAATAAGTGTGACCTTGCTAGTAGTACAACCTAGGCCAATATTTTTTAGTCATTTCTCAAGAACAATGGGTTCTAGCAAACCATTACCATTTTTTCCTAGTTTCTCATTCTTGTTATATCCCATACTTTTCATTAGCTGCAAGTCTTTATTTTCCTCTTCCATGGGAATAATAGGTGCATGTCATTCATCTTGATAGAGGAGTTTAGAGATATCTTCCTCATTGACATCTTCTTGATTCAAATCACCCCACTTGGTGAAGGTAGTGGCTTCCATATCTTGATAGTCTTGGGCTCTTTTCTGTTGGATGTAGGTTTCCCATGAGATTGAGAAGTAGAAAATTCGCCTAAGACAAAGGTGTTCTTCATTAGGTTGTAATTCTCACAACCATCATCTTGAATCATTGCTTTGATATCAGGTATATTTTGTATAATAAGTGCTTTTTTTTCAAAAGTAGATGCAAGGGATGATGGATCAACAAATGAAATGGAGGGTGTAGGCCCTTCGTCATTTTTAGGTATTTGAGGGATTTTATAGAAATTGGCTTCAAGACTCTTGCAATAGTAAAAAGGCTCAAGATCTCCATGGATAGTAATCTATCTGCCCTCAAAAGGAAACTTTACACATTGATGATAGGTGGAGGCTACAACTTTTAGGGCATGGATCTAGGGTTGACCAAGAAAAATGTTATAAGGAAGATCAAGGTCCAACACTTGACATGCATTTTCTGCAATGAGAGGGCCTACTTGGATGGGGAGTGCAATGATACCTTTTGATACCTGTTCTTGGTTGTCATATGCTCTGATGGTGATACTCTTTGTCTTCTCAATAATATCATCTGAATAGCCAATATTTTTGATTAGTTGAAGGGAGAAAATGTTCAATCTAGCCCCTCCATCTACTAAGACTCTTTTGACCTTTTTTTTATGAATGAAAACCTCAAGGTTTAAAGCACAGTTATGAGATGGTTGTGATGGTAGATATTTCTATGAGAAGGTGAGAATATGGCTAGCGATATGGCCTACCATAGCTGGAAACTAATCGGTATCAATATCCTCGGGAACAGATGACTCTGATAAAGTTTTATCGGGAATTTCCCTATGTGTGGGTGATAATCTTAATGGTTCTAGGATTTATATCTTGCGGGGGTCTTCTTGAGCTGTTCTAGGAGATTTTACTTCTTGGTACTTGTTGTGGGATAAGTAGGTTGTGCCTGATATGGGGATGGGACTCCTTGGAGGGTGATGACAGTGAAGATGCTATTATACAAAGCAACTAAGTTGGAATAGGTACGTTGCACATTGGTATAATCTTTAGCTTTCTCGATGTTGTTTTCTTTGTTATGATTTGGCATAGGGTTCTTATATATATTAAGATCCCGATTCCCAACTAGTGCCTCAATAGATATGGTATCATTTTCTATGAGGTCTTGGATGAGGTTTTTGAGCCATATATAGTTTGTCATTTTTTGTTCTTTGATCTTATGATAATCATAAAGGTCCTTCTTGTTATACCATGATGGTTTCTCTTACGGTTCTTGGTAGTTTTCAAAGTTGGGAAGTGTTATCAAATTTGACTCTACCAAAATTTTCATGATAGTCTCGATGGATTCAGATAGTTGTGTGTACTTGCATTTAGGATAGTTATTCTTGTTAGGGGTTTTCCTTTACATTTTGGTATTATCGATCTGATTGTTTTATTGGGGTGTTGTTTCTTGCATGATTGGTTAGATGTTAGCAACTTGATTGTTGTTCAGTCTAGGAGCACTTAGGACTACCTTAGCATCTACCACACCATCATTTGTTACATTTTTGTTCTTAGCCCAGACACGAGGCTTGTCATTTGAACTTGTTCATGAGCGGTTTTCTTTGTAAGCGTAAGTGTCAACCTGTGATATTAGAGATTTCTTGATGTTAAGGGCTCTAGGTACAAGCTCATCGTATGATGTGATGCACTACATTTTCAAGTGGAAAGAAAAATTTGGATCTAGATTGGAATGATGATTCCCACTTGTTCATCAAGAAGAGGCCACTTGCTTTTACTAGACCTTTGTCTCCATCATTGTAAGAAATTAGCAAAAGTTTCCCCTTGGTTTTTTCTAAGAGTATACAATTTTTCTAGACTGACGTCCATGTCCAGATTGAAGGAGAAGTGGTCGATGAATTTTTTGGTAATTTCTTGAAAGGTTTTAATACCAGGAGGTAGATGAGAAAACCAATCCATACCAAGAACTGTTAAACTTCTTTTACTAGACCTTTCAGGTTAAATTATTTGACATGGTCCATAGGACTTGCTCTCCCTTTGTATTTTTCCAATTTGGGGATTCCAAAACCAAGAGGGAATGGTACCATTGCTATGTTTTAGTCAAATGGATAAGGACACAAGTTCTATGTATGGTGTTTCTTTGCCTTGCCTATGCAAAGGTCCTACATTTCTTGTGAGAGTGCTTTAAATTGTGATGCTAGATCATCTTTCGGGTTGGGTGGAGGAACATATGGTGGGATGATGAATAAGTTGTATGTGGTGTATGGTGGTGTGAGATTCTGTGAAGGTGATTGGGGTATTGATTATATGTTCCAAATGTGTTTGGATTGATGATGTTCAAGTGAGGATAATAGGAACCTTGTTGTTGTTGTTGGGCATACTATTGAGCTTGTTGTTGTTGGGCATATTGTTGAGCTTGTTTTTGGGCCTATTGTTGTTGGTGTGCTAATAAAGCTGCTTGTTGTGTTTTATTTTGTTATTCTGCTACGTGTTGTGATGCCAAGTCTGCTTGTTGTTGTTGTGCTAAGGTTGTTTTCTATTTTGTTAAGGTGGCTTGCTATTGTTGTTCTTGTTGTTGTTGTGCTAAGGTTTCTTTTTGTGCTACTACTTGTTGTTGTTGCTCTTGTTGAGCTAAGGCTGCTTGTTGTGCTGCTATGGCTTGTTGATAGGATTTTTGTGCTTGCTCTAAAGCTAAAGCATGCACTTGTAATGTGGGATCAAGTGGTTGTTGCAACATATGTGGAGGATTATGGATATTGATGTTTTGAGTGGGTAATGGATTATTGGTGAGAGGTGGAGGGTTCCCTTGATTTAACATTCCTTGTAAGTTGGTAGATGATGATGGAGGAATGTACGTTTGAGATCTCATTTGATTGGTATAGCAAAGGGAGTTATGGGAAATGATGAAGATGATGTCATTAAATTTTGTGATGGAAATGACATAGTAGGACCTTGAGTCCATTGACTAAAAATATTTCCTTGTCCCATGTCTTGAGGATTGCCTTGTGCCAAAGATGTAAACAAAGAATTCATGATCAAGGTACTTCCTGGATTGATAGAAATCGTAACCAAGGGATTGATTTGAGGTGGATTGATGGTGGATGGCATGGATGTGTTTTGTGAAACCAATGGTATAAATGAAGCCATTGGAGGATTGGGTAAGGATGTCCCTATTTTCTTCAAGGGTTGATTTTGTGGTGTGGTATTGATATGCCCTTGTGCACTGTTTTGAGATACTAGATCCACATTGCTTTGCGTGATGGTAGGAACACTTGTTGTACTCATGGGCATGGATAAAGAGGGATGTCCTTGATATGTCGAAGTCGTGGTTGACTAATGAAGATCAAGAGGTGTGTATATCTATTTAGGATCTTCAGGAATGGGAGAAGCACCAAAGCTAGGTGTCCAAGTGGTTGTGTTAGATGGAGGATTAGTTTCAAGTTTTCCCACAAGTTTTTTGTTTTCAAATGAAAGGGCATGACCAAAGTATTTAGCAAGGATTGTTGCAATATTGGGAATGTAGGTATGATTTAGCCCTAATGATGGGGTTGTGAAACCTTGTGTTAAATTTTTTGTCACAACTGTCGGGGAGATAGGAGCTACATTTTCATAGGTTTGATGTTTTGTGAGTTCCTCCCTAGTGATTTCAAAGGGGTTTTTTCTTATATATTCTATCTCATATGGTCTTGATGGTGATAAGGCTATTGTGATGGTGTAACTTGACTCCTTGGATCAAATTTTAAAGGTTTTGGATCACTTGAGGTAAATGTCACTTTGGTTTTCTCCATGATTCTCGTGTTGTGATCTAGTATTTTCCATAAATGTTGTGTTACCCTTGGGAGAGTTTTATTGTGATTTTTCATGTTTTAAATCTCTAGTTGACTCAAATCTAGGTAAAATGGATGCGCTGAGTCTTTTGGGAGCAATTATGATAGTGGGGGATGAAAAGATGGATGATGTGGGGAGTGATCTTTGCAACTATTTTGAAACAAAACTTTTCATCTTCTTCTGATGTTTTGATGTTAGGATAAAGGATGTTTATGAACTTGTAAATCTTTAAGCTAGACTCTTGACCTTCAAGATGAACTAGTTCAAGGATGATAACTAACTTTTCTAAATGCATCCAAAATGATGCATTTGACATACAAAATAGCCAAGTTAGGGTGTTGTTTTGATTTGATTTGATGTTATCACAAAGTGTTGGTGCATTTGAAATTTTTCAAAGATAGGTGAAGTGAGAAATGAAATTTGATGAAGGGGTGAGTGAGATGTTTGACTCAATGTTGACTTTAAAGTTAATCTTTGTTTTGACAAGATCAAGGTAGTGAGAATGATTCTATACCTTTAAAATGTTTGAATCCTAAAGACCCAATTTAGATGAGAGGATGGATGGGGATGTTTAGACGTGTTTAGATCCTCCTAGCTCAAGCATAAATGTTTCTTAACAAGTGGTAATGATTGTGATAAAGTATTGAAGCTCACTTCCTACTAAATTGTGCACTATGATACATTTACAATGACGAGATGGAGATCTTCCCCTATTGATTTTAATTTTGCATTGGATCATTTAGAGGAGTTCGCTATCATGGAAAAGACCAGGATTTTGGCTCCAAAAGAATGCATATAATTTTGGACTATTTCTTGAAACATGTCTTTATAAGTTTACTACCAACTTGTCTCTATCCTTGTGAAGTACTAAGAGATGTTTCTTGAAATATTTTGGAGTGAGATTCCCAAGTCTAAAATGAGGACCTATAGACCTTACTTTAGGGATCCTGACTTTACGTGAGATCATGTAAAAAAAATAGTTTAATTTTATGGAAGAAAGGAAGATATTTATTGCCACATAGGTGGTGGTAATATGGGCCTTCTAGCTTCAATATCAGCTTGTTCCTCTTCTTCGTCTAAAATGGTTGTTGTGTTTCTCCACTTTGTATTTGTTTCCTTGGTTTCAAAAGTGAAGCTTCTCAAATTGCTAATGAGATCGGTTTGTTCTCCATTAATGAGTTCAAAGTTAGGTTGAATTATAGCACCTAGAAGATCAAGTTGTTCAACAGGAGCAATCGGTCTCCAAATAGTCATGTGGGGTTCATTTGTCAATTTATCTCACTTAATGAGTTCATTTTGCCACAATCACTTGTCTTGATTAAGTTTCAAACTAAATGTTTATGTCCAAAACACCATAACTTTCACAATGTCCGTTTTCTAAGAATCATGAGGTCAAAGCCATAATTTCCTATGTTGTCTTTAGAAAATATGGAGTTTGATAGAAGTCAAGATATTTAGATATCTCTAAGGATAAATCCTTAGGACAAGTAGCAATATCAAGGCCTTTTCAAGAGGTATACATATTTAGGCCAAAGTATTTGAAATTTTTAGAAAGATAGTGAATGTTTGTTTTTGCATCATTTTGGAATCACACAAAGTATTAAACTAACTCACAATCACTACAACCCTAGGTTTGAAATGGATATATTTGTTGAATCCCCACTAGGATTTCTCTAAACACTAAACAATGCAAACAATTAGAGATTAGGAAAAACTAGATCCCCTCCATGACACACACTTCTTGAGACCACCAAATCTCAAAATCCTTAAAATTTAGAGATCAAAAGGATTTTTTCTATTTCTACAATTGAAGAGTATAAATGTGGGGCAGCTTCAAAATGACCATTCTTGCACCAACAAATATTAAGGATTTTTGGCTTCTAAACAATGGTTTGTAATAAGGGCTTCTAGTTTAGGGGGTGCAATGATAAAATCCCTCAAGAGGTCTCCCAATCCTTAGAACAAGGGCTTTATGCATCATAAAGATACTAGGGGAGATATCATTTACTGCTTCCCATTGATCACAATTTTCATTGCAACCACAAATTTATATCATAGTTTGGAAGAGCTTGGCATTAGCTCATTACCGCTTGGGTCATTCCCTTGGGGTAAGTACTTTTTCCCACAAAGGAAGGCCCTCTAAAGGTGACAAATAGCGAGGAAGTACATCCGTAGTTCGATCATCTTCATTCATATGAACAAAGAGAGAACACACACTATGATTTTTTTCTCACATTCGCAAGGGGGTTCAGTTTTAATCCAAATTGAAAGATGTAGGTGATTTTGCAAAGTGTTAAGGAATGTTTCTATTTCTCAAGATTTCCAAACGGTGTGAGAAAATTGCATACACATCCATTAACAACGTTGTAAATCACAAAACATAACAAACAATTGTAAATTTTAACCCCTTAGAGCAATGATGAGTTCGTTTTAAGCACCAAATGAAATATGAAGTTGCCTTGTACAATTTTAAACCCAAAAAAGAAATAATGAGATGAGGTTTCAATTTTAATCCCATTTGTGTGTTCATTTTAAACCCAATTCAAATTTAGTGTGTTTCCTAAAGCAGAAAGTAGAAAGCATAAAAGTTGGGTTATAATTACCCCAAAGCATTAAACGCTTGTTACAATCACAAAATTTTAAGATAGAAAATATTTCTTCACTTTCGCTCCATATCTTTCAACCTACAAAACCCTATTAGTCTAACAACTAGAACACAGCTAGACATGCATTAGTGATTAGATAAATCGAGGAAACTGAAGCACATGTCAAAAAAATGATCATAAAGTTTCTTACATTGGTTGGGTGTTGCTGAACACAATAGTGTCACAATTTGAACTGTGGGCATCCCTCTCATGAAAAAGAGGGTGTTTCTCTACAAAAAAATAGAGAGCACGATAGTGTCGATATTTGGTCTGGTGTCAATACACACATTAGGGTCATGATTTGAAATTTTGGACTATCGCTTTGGTGAAGTTTGGGCATTGTCGATTGAAATTTTTGATACCTCTATATTAAATTAGTGTTACCAGATTTAAATTGGTCATAATGCACTTAATTAGCGTTAGTATTTCAAATTGTAGTAGCGTTGCTATATGGTGATGAACTTCAAAGGGCATCATTGTTTCTGATTTGGGTGTCACTGCAACCTGCAAAACAAGCACAAAATGGAATCCGAGCTAAAAAATGGTTAAATTAACAGTTTTCCCTCCTTCTAGCACCAAAATGTGAGATGAGGATTGGTAGGATGGATCAATTATGCCTGATCCAAGAAGAATTGAAGCACAATTTATCCACTAAACCTCAAGCTACCAAACAATATCATTCAAATTCAAAAGTTAAACTAAGCATCTCATTGAAATTGAAAGTTACGAACTAAGAAAACCATTAAATTCCTACTCTAACTCATTTGAAACTAATCCTATTTTGGAATTGGTGTCATGTTGATGTCAAATGATGACCATTTCCCAATCCCATGATTAGTGAGCCTATTTCAGTCAATTCTATGGAAGAGAATTGATGAAACCATTGTGATAAATGGATGAAAACCTAGTTTATGCTAAATCAAACATAATGCAAGCTAAGTTACCATGATTTTATGCTTAAAATGAACTAATTATGCAACTTCTAAGCTAATCTAAGCTAATTCTAAGCTAAAAGATGGAAACCCTAATTCATATACAAACTAAGATGGATGCATGGAAGCCATTAATGGATTCTCTAAGCTATTTATGTAATTAAAATTAACTAATATAAGCTAAAAGTGAGTGAAATATGAGTGTGAGTGCATATGAGATTCAACAACATATGTTTACTCTAAAAAATATGGATCCATTTGTCTCCAAATAGTGTTCTATTTATAGGAAAGCAAATGAGAAATGGAGGGGTGAGATTGAAAAGATTAATCAACGGTCCAAGATGAAGGAGATGAGAGGCATGGATCAAGGATTCTCATCAACGAATGAGAATGAATGATGAGATTTAATCAAGGAATCACATTTGCATAAAAAAAAAACACTTTTGACTTGCTCACATAGGTCAAAGGTGACTTGTTCAAAAGGTTAAAGGTTAAAAATTGCTTAAGAAGCTAAGTGAATATATCCCTTTTTCAAATGATGGAGGAATAAGAATATTCCTTAGAATATTCCTTTGGGTGAGGATAAAAGGAATTTTGCAAATTAAAAGAAATTCTTATTTATGCAAAAAAGAGATAAGGAATATTCCATGGGAATATTCCCATTTTAGAAGAAAATTAGTTTAATTGTTAATTAAACATGGTTTAATTACACAATAAGAGGATTTGAAGAATTAAAGTGATATTCTTTAAATTAAATGATTTAATGAATGGGGGAGAGATGAAATGATATTTAATTAAATAACTTAGGGTTATTTAATTAAATTAGAAGACTTAGGGAATTAAATTAAATGTTTTGATTTATTTAATTTAATGAGATGAAATGTTAGCGTAAAGGGGGAGTGAATTAACCTGAATTGATGAATTAGGTTAATGGATGAAAATGATGCCATTAATTAAATTAACAAGGTCAATTTAATTAATTAAATGAAAAAGAGGATGGGTTTAAAGAGGAAATGATGTTAGTAAATATTTTTTGAGTGTATGATATCAATTAGAACATTTTTTTAGTGTGTACAAAATCCATACAAATAAATGAAATATATGTTATTCAACCCTTCATATAAAATATTTACAACCATCTTGTGGAAGAGTATTTCTAGCATAGATAAAGTTGGCATGAATATTTGGATGGAATGCCTTAAAGAAAAGTAGTCTAGTGGAATGCCATGATTTAAAGATAGGCACAAAATGGAAGCATTGACAAGGCATGTGAATTGTTTGACAAAACAATTTTGGTAGACATGTATGAAAAATGTGGTACTATAGACACGCTAGTGAGGTCACTAGCTTGTCAATGCAGTAGGATTGACAAGGTATTGGGCTATTTGAAAAAAATACTGATAGAAATGGGGTCTCATGGTGATGTAAGATATTGGGTTGTTTGAAAAAATTCCTCATAGAAATGGGGTCTCACGGTGAGACCCCATTTCTATGAGGCATTTTTTCAAATAGCCCACTACCTTAAATCACCGTGAGACCCCATTTCTATGAGGTATTTTTTCAAACAACTCACTACCTTGTTACGTCATTTCTATGAGGCATTGACAAGCTAGTGACCTACCACTACCTTGTCAATGTGGTAGGATTGAAAAGGTAGTGGGTTGTTTGAAAAAATTCCTCATAGAAATGGGGTCTCACGGTGATATACAAGCTAGTGAGACACCATTTCTATGAGGATTTTTTTCAAATAGCCCACTACCTTGTCAATCCTACCACATTGACAAGCTAGAGACCTCACTAGCTTGTGAAGGGTCACATGAATTTTTGGACGAAATTCCTTAAAGAAATGTGGTGTAGTGGTATGCCATGATTGCAAGATAGGCACAAAATGGAAACTATACTTGAGAGAATGAAAAAGGATGAGAACACAAAGGAAGAACTTAAAAGTCAAGTAAGGCAATTAACTTCATACTTACATCACCTAATTGGCCCTATTGACTTAGTTGCACCTTTCGCCATGTTGCTAACTTAGCCTTGAATAATAAGTCTTGAAACAGTGGAGAGAAGGTTTACATCCCTTGTAGGTAGAGTAATCAAGGAAACATTAAAAATATATCACAAGGTTAGTGATGAGGTAAGTTTAGAAATAGAGATGAAAAGCAAAATATATTCAAAGATCTATTGATGTATAAGGAGTATATTCCAATTTTGTAGAGACAAGCATGGAAAATTTGGTAGCATAGACAAGGAAATTAGATATTTGAAAAAATACACATCACCATGAGACCACATTTCTTCGAGGAATTTCTTCAAACAACTGATTTCCTTGTCTATGCTATTTGATAAAATGCTTTGGTATACATGTATGGAAAATTTAGTAGCATAGACAAGGAAATTAGCTACTTGGTAGAACTGTTTGACAAAATGCTTCAATGAGATATGTCCTCGTGGACTATGATGATTGCAGGATATGTACAAAATGGATTTGTTGAAAAGGCTTTAGAAAATTTCAAGCATATGCAATTTCTAGGTGTAAAACCAAATTCCATTACATTTTCTAACGTCCCCCATGCCTATATCAAAATGAAAGCTTTGGAAATGGGTATGCACATCCATAGAAAAGGATTCAAAAATCATGTATTATATTACATACGTATAACTACTCTAATATATATTTGTATACAAAATGTGGAAGCATACACAAGGTAGGTCAATTGTTTAACAAAATTCCTCAAAGAGATGTGGTTCAAAAATGTAATTGGCAAGTGTAAAGAATTGTGTAGTTTAAAATGTGCCAAGAGGGGCTAAGGTTATAATGAGAAACAAACAATGATGAACATCGAATATGAAAAATAACAAAATCAAAGCAAGCCAAAATAGAATTAAGGAAAATATAAAGAAAATGTGTAAGGACTTCACGTACCTAAAAAATGGAGATTTGAATGGAGGAGTTCTACCCAATTATGTAACCTTTGCTTCTTCTTACATCAAACTCCTCAACAATTTGAGTTTTTCAAAAGCTTGTTTCCTTTTCAATGTTCAAATGTATATCACTCTTGAATGGAATTGAGACTTGAAGTGATATATATCAAATTCAACATGAAACCTCTATTATTTCATGCAAAGGTGGTGGAAAGTTCATAAAAAGGTGGTAGAATGTGAAAAATTTCCATGCACACTTCACAAAAGCATCAAAAAGCTTCATTTTTTCTGGAACATGTGCATAACCAGGAGAATATATAGAATGTGGGCTTGGAGATCATGAGTCTATTGACTTTTTGACCATTTTTAGTGCAAGAAAAAATGTGCTCGCATTATAACAGGAGTGCATTTTTTCTTCCTATAAAAATGACTACAATTCAACTTCTTCAAAACATGCCCGCATTATGAAAATGGTGATTTTTTATAGGATTATTTTCTCTCTCACTCTATGCTTAGCCATAAATCCCTCCTTAGGCATCTAGGTCTCTCACTTATCCCTAAACCCTCAAACCTGGACACTATGCCTTAAACCCTAATCCCTCAACCCTATACTACAAAAACCCTTGATATGTCCACCCTTAAACCCTAAACCCTAATCTCTCTCTCCCTCTCTCTTAAGTCTCTCCCTCTCACCCCCTCTGCCTTTCTCTCTCTATCAAGTAGAGAGGGAAGTATCCTTGAGAATTCCCATAATTTAGTGGAATCAGTGTCCTCAATTATTTGGCACCTTTGAATGGCTCTTGATAAAGTTTTTCTATTATTTCTCAATTGTTTCTTCATCTTTCTAATGAGAGGAGATTTCCTTGTTTGATTACTTACCAAAGTCGGTGTAATGACATGTCGGGTGACATTACTATATTTTGAGCATGAGGTATTACCCACACTGTCATAAGCCTCCATTAGATTCTTCACAATAGTATTTTCACCTAAAGCATTCGATGTTCTCAACCCTAGAATCTTCATGATGGACCTATACTTTATACCTCACATCATTTCAATAAATAGAACTAACATCTTGTAGTCTCATTTAACTTTTCAAAGAACAATCTCCAAAGTTTATCAGCATATCTTCTACAAGTGCATTTTGGAATCTTACCTTCCATTGGCTGCAAAATATTCTCATTAATATTAATCAAAAACTTTGGATTTCTATGAAAAATTTTAGGTGGTGTTCTCATAGGTACATTCATCTCAACATTAGGAATTTCATCCATATTTAAGTGATATTGGCTAGATCCCATACCTTGAATCAAGGATGTTATAGATGACATGCCTTGGGGTTGAAATGGAGATGATGGCGTACCTCCTTCCTCAAATGCAAGTGATGTACTCTCAAATTGAGATATGGTAGATAGTGTCGCTCCATATTCACTTGCAGTAGATGGTGTCCCTCCATATTCACTTGTGGTAGATGGTGTCCCTCAATAGTCACTAGTAGTAGAGAGTGTGTCTCCAACTATGGTATTCAAATCTATCTTAGCACGATGCTTTCATTTTCGTTCCCTTTGTGATGCTAATGCCTTTTCTCTTTTTGATAGGGTAGGTTCCTCTTCAATTGGCATGTCGTCGTCAATCATATCCAATTTATTCTTCTCACGATGTTCTCTCATCCATGTTGCTTTCTTTGGTTTCTTAGTTTGGACTCTTCCTGTGTTGGTTTAATCCTTGTTCGTTTCCTCGGCATGACAAATAATTTTATCTGTAGCATGATAAAGAGACAAATATTAGCTCTTAAAAAAATAATTTGTGAGATGAGGATTTGTAGGGAGGATCGATTATGCTTGATCCATGATGAATAAAAGCACAATTTATCCACTAAACCTCAATCTACCAAACTAGATCATTCAAATTCAAAAGTTAAACTAAGCATTTCACTAAAATTGAAAGTTGCAAACTAAAAACACCATTAAATTCCCACTCTAACCCATTTGAAACTTATCCTGTTTTGGAATTGGTCTCATGGTGATGTGAAACGATGACCCTTTTCCAATCCCATGATTAGTGAGCCTGTTTTAGTCAATTCTATGGAAGAGAATTCATGAAACCATTGTGATAAATTGATGAAAACCTAGTTTATTCTAAATCAAACATGATGCAAGCTAAATTTCCATGATTTTGTGCTAAAAATGAACTAATTATGGAATTTCTAAGCTGATATAAGCTAATTCTAACCTAAAAGATGGAGACCCTAATTCATATACAAACTAAGATGGATGCATGGAAGCCATTAATGGATTCTTTAAGCTATTTATGCAATTAAAATTAACTAAGAGAAGCTAAAAGTGAGTGAAATATGAGTGTGAGTGCATATGAGCTTCAACAACATAAGTTTTCTCAAAAAAAGATGCATCCATTTGTCTTCAAATATTGTTCTATTTATAGGAGAGTAAATGAGAAATGGAGGGTTGAGATTGAAAAGATTAATCAATGTTCCGAGATGAAGGAGATGAGAGGCATAGATCATGGATTCTCATCAATGGATGAGAATGCATGATGAGATTTAATCAAGGGATCACATTTGCTTCAAACAAAGACACTTTTGACCTGCTCACACAAGTTAAAGGTGACTTGTTCAAAAGGTTAAAGGTTAAAACTTTCTTAATAAGCTAATTGAAAATATCCCTTTTTCAAATGATGGAGGAATAAGAATATTCCTTTGGGTGAGGATAAAAGGAATTTTGCAAATTAAAAGAAATTCTTAATTGTGAAAAAAAGGGATAAGGAATATTCCATGGGAATATTCCCTTTTTAGAAGAAAATTATTTTAATTGTTAATTAAACATGGTTTAATTACACAATTAGAGGATTTGAAGAATTAAAGTGATATTCATTAAATTAAAGGATTTAATGAATGGGGGAGAGATGAAATGATATTTAATTAAATAACTTAGGGTTATTTAATTAAATTAGAAGACTTAGGGAATTAAATTAAATGTTTTGATTTATTTAATTTAATTAGATGAAATGTTAGCGTGAAGGGGGAGTGAATTAACCTGAATTGATGAATTACGTTAATGGATGAAAATGATGCCATTAGTTAAATTAACTAGGTTAATTTAATTAATTAAATGAAAAGAGGATGGGATTAAAGAGGAAATGATGTTATTAAATCTATTTCGAGTGTATGATATGAATTAGGACATATTTTTAGTGTTTAATTTTTTCCCCTCTTTGAAGTGAGGTACTTGCTACTTCGGTTCAAAGAATAATGCTCTTTAGATTAAAACTATTGCTTAAATAAAAAATAAAAAATTCTAATTTTTTTGATGCCCCAATGGAAGGATAAACCTGACTCCCTTCCCCCTCGAGAAATTGAGCAAAAATTTTGAATTTTAGGTTGATTTCTCGATAAACGTTAAAAGTTGTACCAAGAGTCCAGAAAGTTTCTGGGATGCAAGAAATATGCCAAAAACACAAAAAATGATACAAATTTAGGTCCAGATTGGAAAAATTGGTGAAAATGATGATAAATCCTAGCTTGAAAGTGAAATTAAGGAAAAAAACCCTAATTTTCTACCATAAATAAGCCAAGAAGGGTCACATTCAATTCATTTGTACATTCACACTTAAGAGATTCTTACTATTTTGAGCTTTGACCCTTTGACGAAATGGCGTGATGAGAGCTTCCCAAGCACATCTCTGACTAAGTTTGAGAGTATTAGGGGCCTCCAAGTGTAGGACCACCAGTATGTAACTCCGAACTTGATATGAAATTTGACTTTTTGATGCATTTATGATGCTTTGAAATTTAAACTTTGGGGGTGTCACTATATAGGAACACCCAAATTGAAATCGATAATGCTCAAATGAATTATAGTGATGCATATGTATATGGTGATGTATTCATGATTTTAAATTAGGGTTTCTAATTTTAAATAGCGATGCAAGCTTATATAGCGACACACTTGCCAGTTTAGAAATTAGGGTTAGGGTTACCAAAGTTTAGATAGTGATGCCCGTGTGTTTGGTGACGCATATTGCAATTTATAATTTTAAATGTTTTCAGGTATCACAATTTGAAATTTAAATAGAGCAATGCTATTGTAGATAGCAACACTATTGTGAATTTGAAGGTGTAAATTCCAAATTGAGTCAAATTTTCTCAATTTCCAAATGTTGTCTGCTTCGTGGATTTAGGAGGTCATTCAATCGCTGATGTCATGTGAGCATAGACCCACCATGTTGGAGAGATTAGATGATTTTTTAGAGTTACACCAGGAGCACTAAGAGAGATTGGTCTTTGGTATGTCGCATATGCGCCTACTATTCAAACACATTTGGCCATGATGATTGTCATGTGCGAGAGATGGCACAGTGAGACCTTGTCTTTCCACCTTCTGATAGGTGAGGATATGGTGACCTTGGAGGATGTATGGCATATACTGTGTTTTCCAATACATGGTGACCATGTGATCTATGACGTTGATGCCAGGTTTGATGCCTACCTCAAGGTTATGGAGATGGAGAACATTGTTTTGGTTACATCACAAATTGACCTCGAGTCATATAGAGGTCATGTGCCAAGTTTCAGATTGATTATCACAACCATCATTTCAAGTTTGGTGGCCCCTGATAGATGCAACAGAGGATTCATCCTAGGATGGGGCTTGGCATGACATCGCATGCTTCACAGGAGGACACTTTTTGCGTGGGGGCCCATGATGCTAGCCTCTCTATGTCATGATATGCATGATTTTTTTTACTGTGATAGGAGAGTCATTGGTGTAGGGGTGACTCTACTACACATTTGGGCATGGGAGCATATCATCATTCACTGACCTATTGTGTAGATGGCATACGTCGAGCCAAATGATCCCATCATTTGGAGATATAGAGGTGTGATCACTTTCAGGCACACCAAACAGATTAGGCTCCTGTACTAGTGATGGGTTATTGATGACATGATATTTTTTCGATGACACTTGTGTCTTCAAATGCCACCTTGGTTGTATGATGTGTAGTAGTTATACTTTTCTAGGAAAACCCAATACATGCAAGGTTGTGAGCATCATATCATTGAGCGATATTTACCAGACAGGGTGGATCGGTAGTTTGGGGAGGTCTAAGATAGACAAAATGATGGTTATAGGACCATTTTTTCTAGGTCGGCTAGAGAGGCTCCCACATGGGGATCAACCATTCCAGTTTTTGAGGCAGTCAAGAGTTTCAGGCAGTTAGTAGCTCAACCTTAGACGTATGATCAAGGTCAAGTAGTAGCATAGACTATACCTGCATATGATGCTTGGTTTGTACCTCCCTGATGGTTGAAAAATCCAGTTGGTGTTCCTCCATGATAGAGACTGAGAGGCAGGGGAGTAGGGAGGGGCAGATACCACTGAGATGTACCTTAGGCACTTAGATACCCTAATTTTTTGTAACTTTGTGATGCACAGCCGAGAGCAGAGGATCAGCCTGAGAGGCAAGCTGCAGAGGGTAGCAGCCACCAGGGCTAGCTATTTTGTATACACTTTTTTATTTTGTTGCCCCATTCTTTATCACTGATATACATTCATGGGCTCCTTTTTGATAGCCTCATGGATATTGTACTTTTGATCGATGTACATACACTAATCCTGATTTTGTACCATGACATTCATTTTTGATATATATATGATACAAATATGGATGATTCTATATGATGTGATGTGTTCACTTTATTTCATGCATGTGATATGAGATGCTTGATGATGTATGAATGTGCTTTACTTATTTCTATATGATATTCAATGATCATGATATGATATGGATGCAATGCTGTGTTATTTTTTAGTATCTTTTCACGATATGCTATGGAATGAATGATATGTAATGAAAATTTTATGGATGCAAATGATGTGGATGCAGTTATTTTAGTTTATTTTCTATGCATTTTATGAGATGATGATGTATGCACATGGATGCAAATTCTTATGATATGCAATGATTTAAGATGCTTAGAATAACAAATCTATATTATTCATCACAACTTAAATGATAATGCAAAATGTATGATGTGATATTCAATGATTATGCTGATGGATGTTTTATGAGTATGCTATTCTTATGAGATGCATGTATTTTGATGGTTTGTGGATGCAAGGTGTATGCATTGATGATTCTTTTGTTGACTGTCATGATACCAGGCTAGCATGAAAATAAGATAGAAGAATAAAGAATGACCATTGATTTTGATGATTACTTCAAAAGATCCAACAAGTCCATGATCCATCAAGAATTTATTAGAGATGGTGACGAGACATGCAAAATGAGGATGAAAATGCAGGATGATGAGTTGCTCACACTTCGGAATTGGGATTTTCCGTCATTCCTTATTGTTTGATATAACACATAGATATGATGTATCAAGGCATTAATAACCAGGACGATGTTGTATCTAGTGTAATGGAATTTGACTCGACAAACAAATAGGATAGTACTTGTTCACACCTTGACTTACGGAAACCTTGGCGGAATGTAAGTTATAAGCTTAAAATATATTGGACCAAAGCATACACAATATTCAACAATGGACTCGAAACAACCTTCTCACACACAACTAAGAAAGTATGTGCCAAGATTATTTTACAAGAGTATCCACAAGCACAAAAAGTGAAAGATAATGATCAATTCCCCATTCCTTTCTCTCTAAATCATTTTGATAGACATCATTGAGACATCCTCAGAATGGGTCATTAAAATAAACCATAAGAAAATATCAAATC
>VDFB02000015.1:553939883-554018615 GCA_007258455.2 Sequoia sempervirens
TATCTTGTTGCTCAAGATAAGATTAGGGTTATGCATATCTTGATTTTATAAAGCAAATCATTATCATGTAATTATTGAATTCTTGAATAATAGTATGTTGCACATCCTCTTGCAACCTCTCTACTTTTTCTGATTTTCTCTTCTATGGAAGGTCTTTTCCGTTTGCAAATTTGATCTTGGTTTCTAACATATTTGCCCAAGAAATGGGAGTTTTGAGTAGGTTTATGTCTAATCCTGGTAGAGAGCATTGGAATTATGCTAAGAGGGTGTTAAGATATATTTTTGGTACTAAAATTTTTGATACGATATTGGACATACAAGGTTTTGTTGATGTAGATTGGGTAGGTGACTTGGATAGTCAAAGGTCCACTAGTGGGTATGTGTTTACTTTTTTTGGAGGAGCTATAAATTGGATGAGTAAGAGGCAGCCTACGGTTGCTTTATCCACTACTAAAGAAGAGTATATGGATACTACCCATGTTTCTAAGGAGGCATCATAGTTACAAAGACTATGTATAGGTATTGGTTTTGATTGTAGGACAGTTCAGATTGGTTGTGATAGTTAGAGTGTAATTCATTTAGCCAAGAATCCTATATATCATTCTCAAATAAAGCATGTGGATGTACAATACCATTTTGTTCAAGAAATTATTGCTAATGGGAAAATTAAGTTGAAGAAAATTGACATTGAGGTGAATGTTGTAGATTATCTTACCAAAATTATGAGCAAAAATAAGTTCATTTTGTGTAGGGAGGCCACATGCCTTGGTTCTTATACCTAGTTGATTCCATGATGGTGTGTTTCCCCTAGCTCTTGCAAGGTATCTGACAAGTGGGAGAATTTTGGGAATCAAGGTGTGTCAACCTTGAGAATTCATAAGTTATTTATTTATTCTTATTTTACATTTTCCCATTAATAAATATAATTGATGTTATTAAATATTTTTGATCCATCAAAAGGGGTATGATATTTTGAGTTGACACTTTTCCACATGTTAGTGCCTTGAAAATAATTTATTAGCTATCAAAAGATGCCCATTTAGTGGTCTAACATGAAAAGCCTATTTTTAAGGATATTATGATGAATTCTATGACAACTATAAGGGCTAAAAGTATGGGATATCATTTTGGATTGAGAATCATCTATGAAACACGTAAGAGAATATTTGCATAAGCTATTAATGGTATATGACACATGTAAGAGCATATCTTATTTTATAGAGATTATTATAACAATTTGTAAGGTGTAATATCATGTAAGAGATAATTTTTAGCATGTAAGATTCATATGGACTTTTACAATGGTATTTAAGAACCTTGTTTTGACTCATGGAAATTTTTTATGGTGGTATTTTGATCCCCCATGAGTCTATATATTGATGGGTTGAGATGGAGACATCATGAGATTTTTTATAGGCACACATATGCTACTAGATTGGAGTCAAGATTGAGGATGTTCTATGTATTGTAATCTCTTTGAAGAATAATATATGTTTTCCCTCTTTTCTTGGTGAGTTTTTTTACCTGAAAAGGCTTTCTCCACGTAAATCCTTGTGTTATGCGTATGGATCTTGAGTTGTGTTATTTATTTGTAGTCTAAATGATTTCTCCATTAATTCCTACAAGTTTTTATTTTAGATTTGCAAGTTATATCCGATTTCCATATTGTAGTTTTTTCCTTCATTTCTAACACATATAAATCATAAGAACCCATCCTAACATATATCTATATCCTAGGTTTGATCACTATTCGTAAATTTTCATCCCTTTTTCCATACCATAACTTGATATCATCTTCATATACATCCATATCCTAGGTTACATCATCACTTACATCCATATCATAACTTCATAGCATCCTCATTTATATCCATTATATTTTGTTTAGACTATCATTTATATATTACTATACCATACTACAATATCATCCTAGGTCACATCCATCCTATTCATTCATGCTATAAATATCATATTTTCTAATCATATATATCCATATCATAAAATTATACTATCATTTCTATTCATCCTATACAATACTATCACCTACATACATAGCATAACATTTTTTGTCATTCCATAATCTCATTATGTAATCTCATACAACCATTATCCAAGGGTTAGATCACTATATTCCCATACCATACTATACTATACTCATATCATCACATTATCTTTCTAAACATCAGATTCACCATACTCATTTGCATACACATCCTCAACATAATGCTATCTCCATCCATTATCATAGGTTTCCACCATCATCTAAATTAATACTCTACCATTATCCTAGGTTTTCATCATCTCCTATATCCACATCATTACATTGTATTTTTGGCATCCCCCATTACATGCGTACACTTTAAAATCTAGCATCAAATCTCCCCTAAAAAATATTAGGTTCAATTCATCACTTGCATCCATAGTATAACCTCATATCCCATCACCATCACACCCCACAAAATAATCCTTCTACATTAATGCATCTAATCTTGAAAATTCACACATATATATAATAAAACCTCATCCATATCATTCAAATCATCTAAAAAATAAATTCACATTATCATCCATTTTAATTTAGGTCAAATATTACCTTTGAAAATTAAGGATTCATATGTTAGTATACCCTCAATTATTGCGTCATTGAGAAATTTATCTATCTTAACTAGAAAGTTAATTTATGAAATCAAATCATCCTATCACCTTGGATGAAATTAACTTAGGAAATTATCCTCTCCTAAGTTAATTAGTCTATTAATCTTGATCAATATTTCTTGAGAACTTTTCCTAACTCAAGTAGAAAAGATTCAAACCACAAATAAATTATCCTATGTCTCAATTTAGAAGGTACTTTTGATCTAGATACCCTCATCATTTTTGCTTAATATAAATCGACCCCTCATCCTAACCCACACTAAACATCACAAATATCCATCATCAAGTATAATCCTTCATATTTATCCTTATTATTCAAACGTTACACAATTTTTTTTGAAAAATCAAATATTATCCAAAAATCTAAAATAATCAAGTATTGTCCAAAAAATCCAAAAAAAAAGTCAAATGTAGTGAAAAAAACTAAAAAAGAAATCATCCAATAAAACTCACACTATCCAATATTTTATTATACGCTTTCATCCATCCCAATCTCATCCAAATAATGAATCCATACCCTACCCCAACAAAGAAAAAATCATAATCAAGATTAAACCAAGCATCATAGGTCTTTGTGATGATGATGAGGCTAGTCTTGTTGACCAAGCCAAATATTATTCCTATCATTATAATGAGGATCTTGTGGACCACCTTGAAGCTATCATCAATAGAAAATCCAAGATTCCACCACTCACTCATTCATAATTAAATTCCTTTTTTCCAAGAAATGGCTAGCACAATATATCTCGTCACACCTCCACACATATGTTTTCCATAATTATGCTACCTTTGATGAGAGAAATCCATCCTATACCCCATCCATGTTTCTTTTTTTTCTCCAATTCACATATCTCTCTCACCTAAAATCTATACATCCATCTTCTCCCCTCATAATTTTAATCCCTTATCCTACAATACCACAAGATATATTATGAATGTTTCATTTAATTCTAATACTCCAAATAATCATAATCATTCATCTAATCCTAATCCTCCATCTAAGCCTAAACCATTTGAATTTTTTACTCCATAATTCCTTCAAGGACTCCTAGCAAATGAACCATCACAAGTTTTTAAATCCATGTCACCCACTCAACCATCTAAAATTATTATTTATGAGATCATCACCAACTTCATACCAATAATTCCACTCCAAAATCACAACACCATCCAACCTATCAAAATATTTAGACCTTAGTCCTATAAACCTTATGAATCTCTAATCCCTCCATCCACCTAATTCAAATATTCTATCCAACATTCCTCTCCTATCACACCATCTACACACATCCAAACATTCCAAGATATTGTTTGAAATAATTCTATTATAAATACCCCTCCAAATCAAGATCAAAAAAACATTTACACTCCATCTCATGATCCCTTTAACAATCAAAACTAAAGCCTCCTTTCCATTTCATCTCATAATCCCTTTCCAAATAAATATCCAATAATCCCCTTTTCTCCTCATGATCCATCTCCAAATCAAGATCAAATCACCCCTTCCACTCCAATATCTCATGATCCCTTTCCAAATAGAGTTCCAAGAATCCCTTCTACTCCATATTATGATCCCTCTCCAAATTAAGACAAAAGAATCCCTTCTACTCTATCTCATTATTCCCTTCCATCTAACAATCCCACTACCCCCATCTAAGACACTCATGAACACCAAACCTATTAATTTAGTTTCTCCACCTTCATCTAATTTGGTTTCATCTAAGAACCTATAAATATTTTCACCTCACATCCCCCTCAAAATGGAACCACATCTTGCTTCCAAAACAAAAATTATCATATTGGAAAAATGTATTTTAAAAACATACAATATCAAGGAAAAGGGTTAGGAATCTATGAACAAGGCATATTGTAATCCCTTTATATCAAATAAATTCAGATTATCATGGAATTGACTATAAATATCATACTCAATGTATTTTTCTTCCTCCCAAAACCTGCATTCCTCCATCTAAGTCCAAACGTCCTCATCTATCAGCTTCCAAACCAATTTTCAACCTTTATGTTCCAAAGCCCATTCATTCTTTTTCCAAATCCATTTTGGGTCCTTACACGCTAAAACCAAATCCTTCATCCCTTCCCTCTCTTTTGGGTCCAATTCTACCACTCAACACGTGTATCTCAAAATCCACTAATCCTATTTATCTATCACCTCAAATCCTCAATTAGGATAAAAAGGCACTCATCCTTGAATTCCTTCCAACTTCCTTCCTCCATCAACCCCATTCATTAAATATCCAATTCATCAATCCTCATACACCCCTACAATTGAAATTGGAAGAAATTTGGATGCCAAGTATCAAATGAATAAATTAAAAAACCCACACTAATCGAAGGATCACCATGTCCCTTCTAAAATACATGATAAAGGAAATAAATTTTTTACCCAAAAATAATATAAATCTAAGAGGCCACAAAGGTCCATGAAGAAAAAATAAAAAATAAAAATATGTGGATTCCTAAGAAAATAAGAGAAACATTGAATCCTAAAGCACAATCTAAATGGGAATCCAAATCTACTCCTCCAAAATCTTCCTCCACTACTATGTATTATAATCCTCCATCTTCCAAATAAATTTTGGGCTCCTATATCCCAAAACCACATCCAATCCTCCATATAAATCTTAAAATTCAAAAATCACTTCCCCACAAATCCACCATGCCTCAAGGGGTGTTCCAATGTTGATATTGATAACTTTCCCATCCACTCATCCACAAGTCTTACAATACCCCATCTCTTATCCATAATTTATTCCAAATTACACTCATTTGATTCATAAATTTGTATATATTGTTGTCCTTCTCCATCCTCTTATCCATTTCATCCCCATTATTATCATCATACTAATATATCTATGAGAATACCTCCCATTCCCATGGACCATTCTATCACTTCTCCAAAGGATATGATCCATGGAACTAGATGACTAAGTCCTTCCTCCATCTCCCTATCACCCATCCACTATCTTATAATATTTCTTATTCACATCCTTATCCTTATACCTCTCCATTAATATTATTCCAACAATCCCAAAATGTTAAAAAAAAAAAACAAATAAAGAAATAATTAAAAAGAAATAATCTATCCAATCATGAAAACTACTTTTGATAGCTCGTTGGATAGGTATCATGATGAAAACCTCAAAAATAGGTATCATTTGTAATCCATTGGATACCCTTACACTCTATACTAGGGGGGAATATTCATCCATGCCATCCTAACCACCACATATTGTCCATGCATCCTCCAATATCCTTCATCCCATATCCCTCATTCTATATCCTTCCTCCCATCCTATCAAAATCTCTCCTCCCTTCCCACCTTTTATAATCATAAGAATAGGGGTAAAATATTCATGCATAAATCCATATCAATTCCAAATCCTTTAATATACATTATACCATATCCCTCATCTTATCTCCATCATCCCATCCTATCCAAATCCATCCTCCTTTCACACCTTTGATCTTGATAAGACTAGGAGAAAAATATAACCATTCTCCTATAGTATCCTCCATGTCATATCCAAAATCCTATCTCCTTCCCCCATCCTATCCAATTCATCTCTCTTATTCACATTGTATATTAAACATAAAATCCATATCCTCCAATATCTTCCATCCCATCTCCTTCCTCATGTCCTAACCAATTCATCCTCCCTTTTCTCCTATGGAACTAATCAATACAAGGGAAAAAATATCCATGCATGCTTTAGATAGTGAAAACCTTACTTCCTCTCCCATCCACCTTCACCGCATTTCACACATCCTCCCATCTCATGCATTATTTATCATAATCTATTTTAAACTACTCTACATATAGTTTTGGGAATCATGTTCCTTTGTAATAGAGTCCTTGGAGCTCCATCCTCATATCTCTATCTAATATAATCTTTTCTCCCCCATCCATCCACTCAATTAATTTATCTCTTATTTATTTTATCCTTCCATCCTTTGCCAATCCTTTTTTCTCCCTTTTCATTGGTTCCCATCTATTCCCTTATCCAAACTATCATATCCATTATATTATCCTCTCCCTAATTTTCCATGCAATTGTATCACATCCAATCAATTTACCCTTCATCCATACCTCCAATTTAATCATCACAGCCCAATATAGCCAATACAATAAATCCTAATCTATACAATCCAATTTTTTAATCTCACACATCCTTCTAAATATCCTTCAATTTTGATTGAAGTCAACTAATAATCTATTGGCCCAGTTTAATCTAATTATCATAATAGAGATACATCATTACAAATCCTAATTTTTCTCTTATAGTTAACAATAAAATCCTTGGATTATGCATTGTTCTTATCCCTCTTTCTATCCTTATCATTATCATCAATCAATTGATTTTTATCTCATTAGAGGCATGCTCCTAGTTTATTTTTGTCTTGTTGCACATTCTTTCTTGTTTCTTGTTTTTTTTTTTTTTTAAATTTATTTATCATGGTATTTGCACCATATTTATATATGGGCATCATGGTATTCCATATCATGGTGTCATAAGGAATATTCTTTCATTTAACATTTTTTATTATGTACTTGACACATTGTCACCCTAGTTGTTTATACCTTGGTGTATAACATTAAGTATAATATCAAATCAAGGTTTCTTATACCACTATATCATGGTTTTCATCTATCCTTATCTATCTTCTCCTTCCATATTTCTTCCTCTAACACTCCCATAATTTTGAGAGCACACCTATGTTCTTCAAACCCACTTGTCCTCTCGAGGGGAATACCAAACTCCATCCTCATTATCTTTCATCATCCCTACAAATTTGATTAGGGAATGATGCAACTATTCCTCATCCAAAAAACTAAAAAAATCCTCGTCCCTTTTACCTACTAGGTTTAACTCTTCTTTGATACAATCCCACTTGTTATAGTCATGATATCATATGAAAAAAGATAAAATTGTACACACCTAAATTTTCCTATACTTGATCAAACTTCATTTTACTTTTTTCTAGCTATTAAATAAATAAATAATTATTATTTATTTAATTTATTTACCCTTCACCTTTACCCCCCACCATAATCAAATAAATTTATATTTATTTAATTAATTTAATGTAATTTCCAAAATCCTCCAAGTAAATGAATTAATTAATGAATAATTAATTAATTGATTTACAATAATTAGTCCCTAATAATGTACACATGTGATAAGGATTCTATTTTCAATAAATACTAATTTTAAATTCTCCCACCTCCTTAGGAATGCGTAAAAAGATAAAAATTTCCTCTAAAAATACCTTTTAAAAATAATCTCACCAATCTTATCCATCCACTATTTCATAGATGTTCAATCTCCATCATTGACCTCTGACAACCCTTTAAAATTAATCTCCTTTTGACATTTTTCCAACCCCCCTTTCTTGAGAGATCTTTATATCAATTGTGATCCCTCCATTCCTTACACCTCATGGTACACTTGTCACATTACTACACCTTTAATTCATACCCTAATCCTTATTCAATCCTATCCATTCATTAAAAAATTCATCTTGGCCCCTGATTTCCCTCTTGTAAAGTCTATGAATTAGAGATTCCATTTAATAATATTTCATTGTCATAGCCTTAGGCTATCATTTTATCAATATATTCTATCAAACTTACTATAATCTTGCTCCTTTACGAACAACTGCATTCCATCGATCAAAACATAACACATGACCATTCTAAGTTTTTCATGCATTTGGTTTCTTGATTTGATGTTATTTTTTAGTTAGTATATTTCCATGCAATACAATTGGTTTTTAATCAATACTCTAATTATAAATTCTAAGTTTTAGTCAAATACCAATGAAACCCTACTAATCTCCAAGTTCTTAATTTTGTCTCAACCTTTTAGTTTTTTGTTATAACAAGTTACATATTTTCTCAATTTGTTGTATTATAATCTCACCTCTTTTAAATTAATTTAGTCTATTAATTAGACATCTAAAATAATCATTTTTTTTATTTTTTTGATACTACAGGGGTGTCCCTGCGACCCAGCCCAGTGGCCCAACATCCCATACCTTGGGTACCTGAGGCAAGCTAGGGTGAGACAAGTCCCTTGTGGGTGAGATCCCCTTCCCGCAAGAAGTCCCACCTCTTAATCTAGGAGCGAAGTCGAACTCGACACCAATGAGGAGAAAACCCACTGCCCAAGCCAACTCTACTACCCATTCAGGCTAAATATTTTGTTCTTTATTATCAACAAGGAGAAAAGACAGTTGAGTGACCTATTACATATTTGTGAATGTATTAGGAATTAAAAATTATTTCTTTTTTACTTTAATACTGTTTGTGTTGACTTTAAAAATTATTACCGAATTTTAATAATAAATAGATAAAATATAAGAATTATCAAGTAAAAAAATAATAAATTATGTGATACCACATGGGTACATGCACTAAAAGGATATGTCTTAATGTACAAGTATTAGACTAACTTGTATTCTTTGTATTTAATAGAACATAGCAGAAACATGTTGGCCTAATACCATCTTTAATAAAGTGGATTTGAATCTTAAGTTTAAGGATAAACTTACCAAATCAATCAATATTAAAAAATGAAAGTCATGGAAATGACAACATTAGTATTTGAGATATGCAAAGTTAGCCCTAATCACAGAAATATTTTGTTGTTGAAAACTTAATCATAACCACATAAATATTTGAGTTGTATAAAGTCAACCTAGCCATCATAAAAAAATTTATATTTGATAGGTGAAAAGAAAACCCTACATGTACATGAGGTGTTGTGTTAAAAAACAAGGACACATATGGTATGATGTCCATTGGTGTGGCTTGCTCAATTTTTTTCAATAAAAAAATGTTAATACTAATAAAGCATAAATCATTTCATTTTTTTATAGAATAAATATTAAACAAGGAAAAAGATGTATAAAATATACCTACAAGTTCTTACTATCTTGGATTTGGGGAAAGGAACCACTAGCCATGCACCCCAAGTACACACCAATCAAGCTTCTAAATGGTGAGTCAAATTTTAGTTTAAAAAACTGGATTTCACTATGCCTTCATAGGTGAGTTAAAAGTATAAAACTATATTTTAGGGTTTGATTCATCAATGATTAGCCACATCAACTATTTTTGTGTTGATTTTTCCAAAAGCATCTCAAAATGGTCAAATTGAAAAATTTATATCAATACGTGTATTATTAATCATGTATTATCAAGGAATGTATTATTAATCACCTTATGTGCCACCATATGATTGGTTGTTTCTTTTATATAACTTGTGAAAGTAGATTTTTTTCATTCATTTTTAAGGTACACACATAATGAATAGAACTCAAAAGAATTGGGCCCTTGTTGAACAACACCATAATGGCTATTGGTGCATGGCTGGCCATAGAGTCCTATGCTCTTCTCATTTTCTTAATTTTTATTATTTTAATCTCAATTCCTTTGCATTAATTTATGATCTAAATTAAACATATAAATTAATTGAAAGTTGTACTTTTCCATCCTATAAAGGAAAGACAATGTGTGCCACTATATGATTGTTTGTTTCTTTTATGTGAGTTATTAAAATGGATACTTTTTGTTAATTTTTAAGGTACAAATGTAATGAGTACTAATGTTCACTTTACAAATAATGGATCAAGTCAAAAGAACAAGCCCTTATTGAACAACACTTTAATGGCTATTGGTGCATGAGCAACCATAGACTCATCTCCCCTATTCATTTTCTTAATCAACAATATTTCAATCTCAACTCCTTAAAATTAATTTAGGATCTAAATTAATCGAAAGATGTGCTTTCTTACAATACAATGGAAGGAAAATGTATTAGTTGAGTAGAGTTTAATATTGATGAATGCACCAGATATTAAAAACAATTTCATTCTTGGACTTTAAGACTATTGGTTTTATCTTTGAAATTGTTAATATTGATTTTAACTACTACTAAATGAATAATGCATAAGAATACAACAAACCATGCACTACTCATATGACACATTCACAATAAAGAAAAAAATTAATACTTAGACTAAATTTTATTTTTTGTTTTTTATAACACATTAAAAAAATAATCCTAACTACATAACAAACTTGAATAAACTGTAACAATAAATTATCATAATTTATATATACCTATAATAAAAAAACAATTAGAAAGTCATGAATATACCATCATACCTTTAAGAAATAAAAAATTTAATAACAATGTACATATTTGGGTGGTGTCAATTTAACCCTATTCACATAAAGAAAAGTTAACCCTAACAAATAATGTGTATTTCCCCCTATTTAAAAGAGAAGCATACAAGGAACATTGGTAATGTAAGTTTCTACTTCCTAAGAGAGGGGAAGGTGTGAGGGTTTACTTCTCTTGACTCTCCAAACTTTATAGAGAGGTTACCCAAGTAAACACTTTTTTATTTTGCATTTTATATTATTAATTAAGTAATTATTTTGTTACAATGTTTAAACTCTTTGAAAATGTTAGCCAACTTATATTATCATGGCTTATATTCCAAATTAATGTTAATGTCTATAAGCTCTAACCACATCCCCCTATTCTAATGTTGTGGATTCCTTAACATAATGTATTATTACTTTGTGTTGTCATCTTCAAAAACTTTTGTCACTGTTAGATAAGGGTAACTTCAAACCAATTGAGGAATATATGAGTGATGTCAAGGGTGAAACATTGTTAATAAATACCAAGTGACACCGAGTGAATTTACACACCATTTGATTCTAGACTCTAAATCTTAAAGTGTCTTTTCCTTATCATATAATCAAAACACAACATAACCAAGGGACTTAAGTTCCCATAGCAAAACAATACAAAAACTAAGTGCAACAATTACCTAAGGCCATTTACACCTTGCCATTAACTTGGAGCATTCCATTTCCCTACTATCGATTCTCATAAGAGTTTAGTGAGTGATGCTTTTCATCTTAAAGATTACCACTTAATAAAATGTATTTTAAATTTATGTTTCCATATTCAAACATATTTAAAAATTCTTACAATGGGAAACCATTTCAAATTGTGTTAAATGGTATAGAAAAGAATGCTTGAATTTTTTGGAAGGAAACTGCCTAAGAATATTACCAATAATATATCTAACCTAGAACACTATCTAGGTCTAGGGTGCTAGTGAGGGGATATCAATCAAGGAGGGACAAATTTGGACTTAAAAGGTAGTGTTCTAATTCTTTATATAAAATATGCCCACATTATAATTCTTAAACTTAATAAATTATGTTGCAAGAATTATGGATGTTCTAGTGAATGTTCTTATACTTACAACTCATTCATATCTAATTCCATTACATAAATGACCATTCCATTTAATAAAATTCCTAAAGGTCCTCTTAGATAAGAAATGTGTTCCCCTATTTTAGCTTTATTGTATTTCCCAACGAGAGTCCAAAACACAAATCTTTTGAGAAAGATTTTGAACAAAACCATTCCACATCAGTTGCACCACCTCCAAGAGTTTTAGATGCTTCTTATGCACTAATATTTTTATTATGTTTCTATGCTTAAAAACAAAATTACAAAAAGATAAGGTTTAAATTATTTTTGAGTGGGAAACTATTTGATATTATATAATTCATTGCACCTATTCTAATGATCAATGACTTATGAATGCTTAAGAGTGTAAAAATAGGGTTATATAGAATTTTATTTATTTATCAAATAACTTGAGAAATATGATCCCAAGGACACTTATACATTGAAAATATAAAAAATATTTACCTCTAAATCAATTTTAGGTAGAAAAATTCAAATTATTTTTTGTGGGTGTGATTGTAACACCAAGGTAAAATAATATACAAGTGAATTAGCTTGAATTCTTCATATATCATTGCACCTTTGTAGTTTAATGGTCTTCAAAGGAATGAAAATGGAATTTAATTCAACATATACTCTAATTGAGCTTAACATAGGCCATAACTTCTTCATATATTATAATTGTGTAGCCATTGCTAAATAGGATAATGTTAGATGTTATATCTGTTATAGCCAATCTTGTGATCTACATTTTGGGGCTGCATTTACCAAATAGATTCTATTGGGAAGATGAGATATGTAGAAAATAATATAACTATTTGAAAAAAAAAAAGGTTTTATTATCCATTTTTAAAATGGTGGAACCAATTCTCTTCTCTCACAATGATTTCTCTTGTAGTAGTAATCACAAAGATAAGTTTTTTATCAGAGAATATTTTTGGTATAACTATGTGACACATTTTTGCACCAACATTTCAAATCATACTTAATGATCTATGATCCATGATCCATTATTCTGTTTCTTTATCTTGATGATGGATCATGGAGTATGATCTAAAATTTTGGGGAAAAAGGATTTCTCACATAGTTATATCTAGAAAAAAATTGGTCTTAGGGTAGGTAGAAAAAGTTGGGGGGCCAAATTGTGGCCATTTTCAATTTTTTTTTTTGAAAGGCTATAATGTGAGCATGTTATAATGCAAGCATGTTATGGCTTGGTGTATCCAAGCCTATAACGTGCCTGTGTTATAACACAAGTGAATTATAGCTTATAAAAACAAAAAAAGCAAACCATTTCATTTCATTTTCACTATTGTATTTTCTTGCCCATGGCCAGAAAACTCTATAATTGTGCTCTCATGTTTTGGAAGCACTAAAAATTGCAATTTCTTTATCAAATATTTGCAATTTCATCACCAGGATGCCACCATATTGATGAGGATGTCAAATAAGTAAGCATTATTTGTTTTTTTGTGAATTTGTTGTCAAATAGGTAAATTTAGGTTGTTTTTTATGTTCATTTCTTTAATCTGTAGGAGTTGATAATCAACCTGAAAAGCATCCTCAAAATCCTTCTCCTTCTTATAAACAAGAACAGTAACAAAATCCTCAACAACCACAACACAAAACTCCTTGAACAACTCTTCAACATCCTCCTCATACTCAACAAAATTTAATGGGGGAAATTGAAAACAACAAAAAATAGATTGAAGAGTTAATCACGAGGATGAACAATCTTGTAAGTTCAACTGTGGAAAGAAGCACACTTACGAATTCACTTCAAGCCATGTTAACACATGTAGAAGCAATAAAAAAAAATTAAGTGGTTGGGTAGATAGAAGGCAGACATGTAGGAAGTTTTATGTAGATAAATTATCATATAAAGAAGTAAAAGATGAAAAAATTACAAAATATGATTTATGCTCACTATTCACTAACCTACACACAAATAAAACTCTTGACCTTAATACCAAGAGGTTTCCTATCCATTGGTGCCACCACCAAGGGATTGGGAACTATTTTTGGGATAGACGGTGGATGGATTTTGACTATCCACCATGCAACAATAATGAGATCCCCTAATATTTCTTTAGGAAACTCTACTGCAAGTTCATCCTCAACAAAATCCCCAACTATTTTGATATGAGGGAATTTCAAGGGAGAGGTGGAGGGTTGGAACAAGATAGACCAGTGCATGTCAGGATCCTTAGTGGAAAGGGAGATGAGCACTCACTAGGTTAGCTCATTAGCATGTTGTTATGCCTTCTATCACAAAGGAGAGTGCTGAGGTGGACACTTTGCAATCTATCAGCCCTTTGACCCAGAGTATCATCTAGTGTGCCAGTCCTCCAGTATAACACCATCTAGGAGAGAGTTCATGGGGTATGATTCCACCCCATTCTTGTCAGGTTTTTGGGTCATCTTGTACATATGATCCCATAGACAGTCAATAGGCTGGTGCACAGGATATGTCTATAGCTGTGGAGTTGGCGATGGCAGATGACATTTTGAATGAGGCTTTCAACGTTGATACTCAGGTAAATGTTAGAATGTTAAATGAATTTAGTTTATTAAATTTTATTTTTTAAATGCAAGATTAACTAATTTAGTTTAATGATTGTAATAAAATTTCAAGGTCACAGTGTTGATACTGGACACACCATCCCTTCACCTGTTTATTAGTCCACTACATCTACTGCTAAGGTATGTAACTAGTAAACAATTATAAATATTACAAGTGAATAGCATTGTTATATGAATGGTATTCTAATATCTGATTTTGGATGTTGAATAGGCTAATATTCGAAGTTTCGTGGGAACACCTCCCAGTGCTAGTGGAGTTGTACAAGCATTCATGCAGGTAATATAATAAAGAGTTTAACTAATGAATTGTACTTAATAGATTTGTGTAGTTTATATTTGTATCATTGATTACATTACATTGCACATAATTCAAACTCAAAGCATTACTTCGCATTACATAACTAGTAACTAGATGTTGATAGATGAAAAAATTTCAATTACAATATAGTTTTTTAGAAATTCAACATAAGCAATGATGCAATTACTTCACATAGCATAAGTAATAACTAGGAGCAGCTGCCAATTGCATTTTCATGTCATGGAATTCCATGAGACCACCTTTTATTGAGGCATTTTTTAAACAGTTCACTGCCTTATCTATGCTATGGATGCTTGGAAAAAATGTATAAAAGAATAATAGTAAGCAATAGCATAGACAAGGAAATGAGTTGTTTGAAAAAATGCCTCAAAGAAATTGGGTCTCATGGTGATGTCCATCACCATGAGACCCAATTTATTTGAGGAATTTTTTCAAATAGCTCACCACCTTTTCTATGCCACCACATTTTCCATACATGTCTACCCAAGCATTTTATCAAATAGTTCACTTCCCTCATGTTATGGCTAAAATCCTAAAAAGGTGCTTTCCAACAGACTATGGATGCTTGGAAAAAATCCATCAAAGCATAATAGTAAGCAATATCATAGACAAGGTAGTGAGTAGTTTGAAAAAATTCCTTGAAGAAATATGGTCTCATGGTGATGGAATGCCATTCCATCACCACAAGATCACATTTCTTTGAGGTATTTTTTCAAACTACTCACTGCCTTAAGAATAGAAACCAAGCCATTAGCCAAAATTATCCTCCAAATTCTTTTCAAGGTCCTCATCCTCATCCTTAATTTAACAATCCATGTAACCTTCCACCTCTTATTCCAATTGTTCATATCCCCACCCCTCCCACTTCATGTCATGATCACCCTCCATCTCATAACCAAGACCACACTATACCATCCACCCCATCCCAACATAATACCATAGAGAAGGTAATGGAATGTTTGAAAAAATGCCTCAAAGAAATATGGTCTAATGGTGATGGAATGCCATGACACATTTGTTTTCCATGGAATTCCATCACCATGAGACCACATTTCTTTGAGGAATTTTTTCAAACAATTCACTACCTTGTTGCTATGGATAAAATCCTAAAGTAGGTGATTTTGAATAAGCTATGAATAGGGAAAATAGTAAGCATGATAGTAAGAAATATATAGAGCAATAAGTACTCAAAATTTTGTTCATTATCTCATACATTATAAGCCATGATTTGCATCACTATTGCAGTGTTTGTGATTGAATAATTTGTTGTTTTATTTTTGGATGTTGCAAGTGGAAACACCTCCAAATATTCATAGGGAAATGGAGCTTGGTGTTTCTTCTACTATAGACTCCTCGATGCCTCTCATGGGTGTATGAGGTTGATTACTAAATGTCAATTTACATTTATTGTTATAGTTGTTAGTTAGTGAAAAACCAAACCATTATTGATTCGTAGTTTAATTTCTCTTTGGATGGTTTATATAGGGCTTCAACATGCCACAACATGGGCATGCAAATATTTCCCTTGAGGAGAGTGATCATCTAGCAGCGGTAAGTGATTATTTTGTTAAATATATCATTTTTTATAATGTAATTTATATATATTAATGTCTTTACTTTCTATTGTAACAGGTAAGGCTTGATTAGGAACTAAACCTTAGGAGGAGCACTAAGAGCACTCCTCGATATCAGAGTAAATGAGTGATAGACTTATCACCATTTGGTCGACCAACAAAGGGAAAGAGATTTTTTGAAGATCCTGGAAGGCAATGACTTTTGATTCTAGGGCCCTTTGTTGTATGCCTATATGGCATTCTTGTAAGCCTATATGGCTATTTTGTATATATTTTATACTTATATCAACATATATTGATGTATGCCTACATGGCTATTTGGTTAATACAAATATTTTTTATTGATGGTGTCCATATTTGCATTATAAATCCATAGTTCAATAGATATGAGTTACATGTATTAAAGTGTATACTTTACAACTTATGTGTATACTTTTTGACTTACATGTATTCCAATGTATACTCTATGACTTACGTTTTTTCATGCGTATACCTTGTATTCATGCATATACTTTGTATTAATATGTATACTATGTATTCATGTTTATACTTGAAGGCTTACATGTATTTGAGTACTTGTGTTTCAACTATTTACATGTATGCTTCACTTATTCACATGTATACTTATTAATTGGTTAGCCCTAGCATTTCTCATCGTTGTCCTTCATGGTTTTTCTTGAATATTTATTGATTGATTCTAAAAACATTTATTAGTAGATGCTAAACAACTTCAATATTTCTAAAAATGATTCACCAAAAATTTATTATTTACTTATGTGCTAATTTAATATGGAATCAAAAAAATAATTTAAAAGGGGTAAAGCTAGGAGGAGAGGGAAGGTAGATATTTATAGTATAACCTATTGTACCTTATCTATACAAACCTCTAATGGCTCTTGTATGCTTTGTTATTTTTTTTTCTACTTTTCATATCCCATTTTCACAGGTAAATCATCACTTCTCTCAATCTTTTTCCTTCTCCTATTCTAGGTCCTCACCTCCACTTGTGGTATTCTAAAATAAGCTCTAGTTTTTTGTGGGCACCTACTAAGTTTCAAAGGAATCATTAGTTTTACCCTTAGTTGTCTTGGGTGATTTTATTATTTCTTGGTTGGTTACAATGTATTTTATAGTTAATTTTGTGTAGATGGAACCTCTCATTCTTTGTAATAGGACATTTTAGGTAGATTCCTCTTCAATAAGAACTATATTTAATTGTTTCTTTTGTTTTCTTTGAAATACTTATTGGAGTGGGGTTAGGATACTTTTAAATGAAATATATGGTTGAGTAGATGCATAGGTTGTGAATTTTTCTAGCACCAAATCTACCTATGTAATATCTACTTGGTTTGGAAACTTGGAGGTTTTGATTTTTACTCCTTTTTCATCATCAAATGTTATTATTGTTATTTCACTTACTCGGATTTGAGGATTTTTTGGAGTGAAGGAAGAGGTCGGATTGAAATGATCCTTCTCATATATTCCATCCCATTTATTACCTAGGAAAAAGTGACTTGGTTTATCCACTATGTGTCCAACTTCTTGCCCATATTTTCACCAATTACTTATTCTATATTCACACCAACCTAGCTTCTTCAAAGAATGTATTTTTTAATTATAGGTGATATGAAAAAAAAATCTTCTAGAACATTTGATATGATTGTGAAGGAGTGGTAATAGGGGTTGTAATATCTCATGTATCAACATATATTTATACCTCTTCTTTGGGCTATTTATAGATTTTACTTATGGTCAAGGCTCTAGTGTGAACTTATTAACATCATTGTTCATTATTCTCTTTAGCTAGGTCATAAGCCACCATGTGGGATCATATTTCAATTGAAGTATGATTAGGTTTAGCTACAAATCTTTCAATTTTTTTCTAGAATCTTGAAAAATTTCCTCTTTACAACAACCATATTGTTGTAAGGGCAAGAAGGATAATTAAAATGTCTTTCCCTTGCTAGACTTTAAGGATGATCATATTAAATTTTAAGGGTCATGTAGCCTTCTCATTTGTGATTAGAGCCATAATAGGAATAAAAAAGTTACCTAAATACTAATATTAATAATAATCAATTCAATGTAAGTATGAGATCCACATAGTAATTGGATCATAACCCTTTCAAGAAAAAAAAAAAGGGTTAGGCTTTCCTCAACTATTTTGACACCTAGATGTTTTACCTCTTTCATGCAATCATATACTTTTGGTGTGGAAAACTCATACTTGTCAACTGTTGTGTGAATATTTCTCTTTTCCTTTGTTTTGCATGCTATCATAAGGGATTGAGTTGGTTGAACATAGCTTAGAGTGACTGGGAATGTTTAGGTGTGAAATAGGATCATGTCTAGTGTAAATGTACCCATTCAGACATGTTGGAGTAGTTTGAGTTTGGTCATACGAGTTGCAAAACAAAAGTTGCACCACTTTGCAACTTTACACTACTTTCATTTGACAACTTTTTTCTCAAATAAAAATTCATCACCATAGGAAAACAACTTCGATATAAAAAAAATGAGAGAGGTTATTATAGAGGGTCCCAACATGATCTTGTAGCCTTAGATGGAGAGTTTTAAAACATCACAGTTTCTGAGTAATATGTCGTCAAAGATTGCAACCATTTTGCACTTTGGACTCTTAAGGGATCGATCTGGTTGAATGTAGCTTGAAGTGATTAGACGTGCTTGGGTGCAAAAGAGGACTATGCCTAGTGTAAATGTACCCATCCAGATGTGTTGGAATAGTCCATTTGGTCGTATGACTTGTAGAATGAAAGTTGCACCACTTTGCAACTTTACACTACTTGCATTTGACAACTTTTTCCTCAATTGGAAAGTCCTCACCATAGGAAAATGCCTCTGAGACAAAAGAATAAATAGAGGTTATAGTAGAGGGTCCCAACATGATCTTGTAGCCTTAGAAAAAGTGTTTCTAAGCATCATAGTTTCTGAGTAATAACCCATCAAAGATTGTAGTCCTTTTGCACTTTGGACTCTTAAGGGATTGAGTTGGTTGAACGTAGCTTGGAGTGATTGTGAATGTTTGGGTGTGAAAGAGGACCATGCCTAGTGTAAAAATACCCATCTAGACATGTTGAATAGTCCATTTGGTTGTATGAGTTGCAGAACGAAAGTTGCACCACTCTAAAACTTTACACTACTTGCATTTGACAACTTTTTTCTCAACTAAAAAGTCATCACCATAGAAAAATTCCTTTGAGATAGCAAAAACTGAGAGAGGTTATTATAGAGGGGCCCAATATGATCCCATATCCTTAGACAAAGAGTTTGTAAGTGTCACGATTTATGAGTAATAGCTTATCAAAGATTGCAACCATTTTACACTTTGGACTCTTAAGGGATCGAGTCAACTAAATGTAGTTCAAAGTGATTAGGTGTGCTTGGGTGTGAAAGAGGACCATTTTTAGTGTAAAAATACCCATCTGGACTTGTTGGAATAGTCCATTTGGTTGTATGAGTTTTAGAATGAAAAATTGAACCACTTTGCAACTTTACACTACTTGTTCATTTGATAACTTTTTCCGCAACTAAAAAGTCGTCACCACAAGAAAAATCCTCCGAGATAGAAAAAATTGAGAGAGGTTATTGTAGGGGGTCCCAATGTAATTTTGTAGCCTTAGACAGAGATTTTTTAAGCATCATGGTTTCTGAGTAATATCCGGTCAAAGATTGCATCCATTTTGCACTTTGGACTCTTAAGGGATTGAGTCGATTGAATGTAGCTCAGAGTGATTGGGAATATTTGGGTGTGAAAGAGGACCATTTCTAGTGTAAACATACCCATCCAGATGTGTTGGAATAGTCCACTTGGCTGTACTAGTTACAAGAATGAAAGTTGCATCACTTTGCAACTTTACACTGCTTGCATTTGACAAATTTTTCCTCAACTAAAAAGTCATCACCATGAGAAAACACCTATGATATAGCAAAAATAGAGAGAGGTTATTATAGAAGTGTACAACACAATCTTGTGGCCTTAGATAGAGATTCTGTAAGCATCACAATTTTTGAGTAATAGCTCATTGGAGATTGTAGCCATTTTGCACTAGTTTGGACTCTTAAGGGATTGAGTCAGTTGAATGTAGCTTGGAGTGATTTGGCATGTTTGGGTGTGAAAGAGAACCATTCCTAGTGTAAAAGCACCAATTTAGATGCATTGAAACAATCTGTTTGGTCACACGAGTTGCAAAATGAATGTTGCACCACTTTGCAACTTTACATTACTTGCATTTGACAACTTTTTCCGCAACTGAAAATTTGTCACCACAAGAAAACAGCTCCGAGATAGAAAAACCTGAGAGAGACTATTATAGAGGGTCCCAACATGATCTTATGGCCTTAGATAGAGAGTTTGTAAACATCATGGTTTCTAAGTAATAGCCCATCAAAGATTGCAGCCATTTTGCACTTTGGACTCTTAAGGGATCAAGCCGGTTGAACGTAGCTGAAAGTGATTCAACGTGTTTAGGTTTGAAAGAGGACCATTCCTAGCATAAATGTACCCATCCAAATGCATTGGCATAGTACGTTTGGTCACATGAATTGAAAAACAAAAGTTGCACCACTTTGCAACTTTACATGGCTTGCATTTGACAACATTTTCCTCAACTGAAAAGTAATCACCACAGGAAAATTCCTTCGAGATAGAAAAAACCAAGAGAGGTTATTATAGAGGGGCCCAACCTAATCCCATGGTATCAGAAGAAGAGTTTTTAAGCATCATAGTTTTCGATTAATAGCCCGTCAAAGATTACAACCATTTTGCACTTTGGACTCTTGAAGGATTGAGCCAATTGAACATAGCTCAGAGTGATTTGACATGTTTGGGTGGAAAAGAGGACCATGCCTAGTGTAAATGTACCCATACAAACATTTTGGAATAGTCATTTGGTCATACAAGTTGTAGAACAATAGTTGCACCACTTTGCAACTTTACATTGCTTGCATTTAACACTTTTTCCATCAAGTGAAAACTGGACACCATGGGGAAATAACTCTGAGATAACAAAAACTGAGAGAGGTTATTATAGATGGGTCCTACATGATCCCAATTCCTTAGAAAAATTTCCTGTAAGTGACATGGTCTCCAAGTAACAGGTCGTCAAATATTTCTACCCTTGTGCAATTTGGACTCTTAAGGGATCATGTCGAACGAACATAGAGGTGTTTGGGTGTGAAAGAGGACCATTCCTAGCCTAAACCTACCCATATAGATGCATTGGAACTATCGATTTGATTGTACGAGTTGTAGTGTTGGGTTTTGTGCCTTAAATTATTGGCTTGATATACTCCTTGAAGTCTTGTTTCTATCTCTTATCGACCTGACCTCCTCATATCGACAGGGGTTTTTTCTCTGTCCTAATGATGGTTTGATGAGTCTTCACTTAGTTCATCATCCCTGTGGCATTGCTTGGTCGGAAGGACTCCAAAGGTTGTCTCTGCGATGAACCGATGGTTTGGTGCTGGTGATTTTTTCTGTCAAAATGACTTGGTTCTATCAGCGGGACCCTAACAGTAGTCCCAACGACAACCCAATACAATTCTTTCATTGGTGGGACACTATGTCTTTGGTGTGACTCAGGGAATTCGATGGGACTCTCCACTATGTCTTAATGATGGATTGATGGCTATGGTGGAACCCAAGCTTACAAGTGCAGAGTGGTTTTTGATGCTGACTTGGCTCTACGGACCACATTGACCATTTGGTACTTCATTGGTATGACATCTACATATTAGTGGGAGTCAGTTTAGTGTCTCCCTGATGTGCCGATGGTAAGACTAATCACTAGGATGTAACTCTATCATCGACACTTGAAAGCTAGTCTTGCCAATATGCCAATACACGATGAAGACAATATGGACATCGGCGGGACTTGCTCAAATCAACAGGAAGTGATATGTTGTCTCAACAATGTAGTGATGGTTGACTTGGTAGCTTGTGAAGGATGTCTTGGTGGGACCCTATGGATGCTAAGGTGGAAAATGATGTTTGGTTGGAACCTATTGATGGTTGGATTCACAATTAGGAATCAGTTGGTTTTCCTACTCAGCCTGGCACCGTTGGATAAAAATGAGTGTTGTGTTAACATTGAGGAGGTGAAGAATGTGAACTTGAGAAGCCGAAGGGCTAGGCTGGCTAAGAGGCTAGTTGGGAGAGAGTGGACTAGTTAGAGGAGATGAATATGCACTATATGTTGTGTGAGGGTATTCTAACAGTGCAAGGATTTTGAATGGTTATGTTGTATGTATTCTCTCTGATGGACAAGATGTAGACTCCTATAAAGGTTGTAAGCCTAAATTGTATTGTAACTCTTTTGTTGCTAAATATTACAATGGCTAGATCTTTTGGAATGTGGGGTTTTTTACCCATAAGGTTTTTCCCCACATAAATTTGTGTGTCCATTTATGTTTGTCTTTCATGTTAGTTGATTCTACAAATTTGAATCTATGCATAATGTTGAATTTGGTTAATTTTGCATGTGCTTTTCTCAAAAGTTTTAATGTGGGAAATCAATTGTGCCTATTTCCACTTTGTGGCATAGTAGTTGTGTCTTTGAGGCAATTTGAAGGAATTAAAATTACTGAAGGCACTGTTGTTCTTCGATGTTTCTTTCTAAGATGACCGAGATTTCCCTGCAAGTGGTATCAGAGCCTTCTTCTGGGATTTTATTTTTCTTGTATGTGCAAGTTTGTGAGTTGCATGTACTTGCATGTTTGTTGCATGTACTTGCATAGATTTGAATTTGTCTTGCATGTGCTTGCATGTTGATTCATGATTGAGTTCCTGGTGTTTCGTTTCTGTGGATTCCTTTTGTAAAGATTTCTTAGCCTGGAAAGCTTGAGGAGATTTGAAGGATTCGATTGATGATTGATCCTTTGGTGAGTAAAAGTCCTTTCTCTTTTGAGACAACATGCAATGTGAAATAAATTGAAGTTGGAGAAATTGGAGTTGATCATATTGTAATGACGTGGTTTGAGGCTCCTGGTTGGAAGCAAATGATCCTGATGCAATGGGTGTGAGTTTATGCTTATGGTTGTGATGCAACAAAGTGTGGTTCATATTGGGTGTCTATGTGAGATTCTCCTTGATGGTATGGAGATGCTTGGGTTGTTATTCATCCATGGAGTATTGTGCTTGTGTTGGGTGCTTTGACCTACCATTGAAGGCGTTGTTCTTTGTTACCCTGATTGCATGTAGGCTATGAAGTTGATCTTTGGGTGGTCTAAAAACTTATGAATAGCCTAGCTCTCTTGTATGCATATGCATGCTAGTGGTTCTAGAATTGGTCTGGAATGGGCCTAGAGTTCATGTACTACTTGTTCCTTTTAAGGATTCCTTGTACTTGCATGGCTCGGATTCATGTTCTTTGGTTTTGAAGGGGTCTTATAGATTTCCATTTAAAAAGTCTATGGTGATGCATATTCATGTTATTTCATTGTTTTGGTTAACCGTGATGGTTGTGTGAAGACTCTTGAGCTGTCCCGATGTGCACTAGATATGGGTGTGCATGGATTTTTTATAAACACGACAATTTTATAGGTTTTACACGGTCAATTTTTTTTATTATTATGTGGAGTTGTGTTTAAAGTTATTTTCTGGACCCTGGTGTTGATGGGGCATTGTTGGATGAGATAGTTGTAGTTCTGCATACATGCTTCATGCATGGTAAGAGAAGGTATGATTTTGTCTCTACATGAGAGTGTTGGTATGTGGTTTGTCACTCAACATTCTTGTGGTGGTGCTTGTTGGCTTCCTTGACTATGGTGCTCATTGTGGAAGTGATTGGCGAATCAGATATGAGCTTGATCTGGTGTTTGAGTCAAGTCGTCTACATTGTTATTCTCCTTGAGATCTCATTTTTTTAGTTTCCAATGCAATGATGGATTTGAATGATTCATTGATTGAATCTACGGGTTGAGAAATGTTGTGGACTTTCTTTACCTACATGTTTGTTGTGGGAAAACTTAGAAGTGGACTATCAATATCCATGAGGTTTGATTATGTGTTGGTTTAAATCTATTAGCTGGCCTTGTCTGTGGTCACTTGTGCATTGGTGTGGTTGCTTCTAGATGAGAGGGAGGATGATGTTGAGTAACTATATATTCAGATATGGAGACCTGTAACGTGTGTATCACAATGTCATGAAGAGTTTGATACATGTTTTAGTGTAATATTTTGATAGTGATGATGTTTTCTGCTTGGTTTTGGAGATCTTGGTGTTGCTTGGTATTGTTGTTAGATGGACATGTTATTGAGTGGACTTGGAGGTGTTTTAGATCAATAGATTTTTGGTCATGATGCTTGGAGAGCTCAGGTGTCATGGTTTAGTGGGAGCTTTAGCAGTGGCTGTGGGTTCATCTCTTGGTGGTGAATGATCTTCTTTAGTGTTACAAATGTTAGTAGGAGGGACTCTTAGATCCTGTTGCTACAAAAGGGTTCTTTCACATTTGCATGGACACTATTTGAGGATGTGTAACATCTTGGAACCATGGAGGACATTTGGAGTCTTTGGTTGAGGTGTTGGTGGTGCTTGTCAGGTGATTTTTGTTTAGAGTTGTTTCGTGTCATGCTATACTCTTGCTTGTGCATTAGAGTTTTGGCATGAGGAATTGCTATTGAGACCATGGTATGTTCACTTGGAGCATGGTATCTCCTAAGGGGGATGGTAATATCATGATGTCATGATAAGTTCTTTGTTCAAATGTTTGGAGCTTTGACAGTGGTCTGGAGATTCTTTGTGTTTTGGGTGCATTGGTCATATCCTTGAGAACTTCATGATAATGTAGTGATGTAGATTGAAGTTTAGTATGAAATGATTGTTTGCAGGTGCTCATGGATACATGGAGAATAAGGTGAGGCTGTAATTCTCTTGAGATGAAAGAAGTGTTGTTGTTGGTTACTCTTGATGAAGATTTCAACGAAAAGTCTGAGGATCCTACACCTTGGTTGGACGTGAGTTCAATAGAGACCAATGAGGAGATAGCTCTTGGATGTGTCATGGTGGCTTGTATATCTTGGAGGAGCATTCTCATTCCCCACTCTTGGTCTACTTGGTAGTGAAGACCATTTGAGAGGTATTTTCCCATTATATCTTTCAGATCTGTTCTATGCTTTCTTTCATGTTATGGATCTTGAACTACTATTTAATGGATCCAGAGGATTCATAGTGAAAGATGGACAACATGGTTATCTCCTTGTATGTTTGAGTTCATGATTTCTTCAGTTGATAAGAATAGTTAGGAGATGCTTTATGGGTGTGTTTTCCTAAGATGGAAAATGAAGTAGTTTGATCTTCTTTGAGAGGCTTACACCTATATGTTGTGTTTGATCTTTTGAGATTGAATGGGTTTGGATGTTGTTATAGCTTCTCTCTTGGGGTTGTGAAGGAGATCTTACTTGTCACAACTGGAATTTAGAGGTGTATGTAGGAGGATGTCTTATAGGTACATGATGTGCAATTTTTTCTCCCTTTGGTCTTGGTTGTCTTCCTGGATGCTTTGTTTCATATTAAATTGGTTTGAGATTTGGTCAGAGCTGTTTTTTTCACTCAAGTTCTTGGGTGATAACTTCGGGGCTCTTTTCTCTTTCTTGTGTTGGGTGTGAAGAACTTGGGAGAGTTGTGAAGACTGGTGGTGAGAAGTTTTCTTGTAGGTTATTAATTTACAGATTGTGCATATCATTGTGGATGTTTCCTTGGTACTACATGGTTACACTTTCCATGTGTTGTCATTAGTAGACTTTCTATGCCTTTGATATTTTAGATTTTCTATTACCCATGCAGTGGGAGTTCCTAGATGTGTTCTATCTTCTTCGACTGGTTGGCACATGAAGCTTTTTTTTGTAGTTGATGGGCTAGCTATGTAGGTGGAATGAGTTTTCAAATGCGGATACCTTGAAGGCATGAGAGATTGGATGGTTAGCATGTGTTGTGGGTGTTGTTTTCAGTCACTTGGGTTGATCAATTCGATGGAAGCAATCAGTTTTCTAATTGTTGTTCTAGCTAGTGTTATATCTTGTTTCTAGAGAATGGCTTCATGATTGTGTTCTGTGTGGGGCTTTAAAGTTGGTGCTTCTGTACAAGCTATGATCACAGTGGAGTGGTAGTAGTGAGCTGTAATAATTGTTGTAAGTTGATCCTAGGGATGGTTTTCTTTTATACTGGTGCATATAATACACCATGGTGAGTTCCTTTCCTTTGAAGGATGGCTAGAACAGTTTCCCGATATGGTGAACATTTTGAATGTTGTTGCATACGTCTTGGAGATAGGGATTTTTATCTTATGATTAGGAGAATCCAATAATTTCTTCATCGAGTGGGAGCATGTTTGTTTTTGTGCCTCAAATTATTGGCTTGATATACTCCTTGAAGTCTTGTTTCTATCTCTTATTGGCTTGATATACTCCTTGAAGTCTTGTTTCTATCTCTTATTGGCTTGACCTCCTCATATTGACAGGACCTTGTTCTCTATCCTAACGATGGTCCAATGAGTTGTCACTTAGTTCATCATTTCCATGACATTGCTTGGTCAGCAAGACTCAAAAGGTTGTCTCCACGATGATCAAATGGTTTGATGTTGGTGGTTTGTTCTGTCGGAATGACTTGGTTCTATTGAGGAGACCCTAATAGTAGTCCCAACGACAACTCGATACAATTTTTTCATTGGTGGTACACTATGTCTTCGGTGTGAGTTGGGGACTTTGATGGGACTATCCACTATGTCCTAATGATGGATCGATGGCTATGGTGGGACCCAAGATTATGGGTACAGAGTGGTAGTTGATGTTGACTTGGCCGTGTGAACACATTGACCCTTTGGTACTTCATCAGTATGACATCTGCATATCAGTGGGAGTCATTTTAGTGTCTCCCCAATGTGTCGATGGTAAGACTAATCACTAGGATGTAACTCTATCACCAGGACTTGAAAGCTAGTCTCATCGATATGTTGATACATGATGAAGACAATGTGGACATCAGCAGGACTTGCTCAAATCAGTGGGAAGTGATATGTTGCCTCACTGATATAGCGATGGTTGACTCGGTAGCTTGTGAAGAATGTCTTAGTGGGACCTGATGGATGATGAGGTGGAAAATGATGTTTGTATGGAACTTGTTGACTATTGGATTGACAACTAGGAATCGGTTGGTTTTCCTAGTCGGCTTGGAACTGTTGGATAAAAAAAAGTGTTGTGTTAACATTGAGGAGGTGAAGAATGTGAACTTGAGAAGCTAAAGAGTTGGGTTGGTCGAGAGGCTGGCTAGGAGAGAGTGGATTGGTTAGAGGAGATTAATTTTCACTATATTCTATGTGAGGATATTGTAACATTGTGAGGATTCTAAATGGTTATGTTGTTTGTATTCTCCAGATGGACAAGATGTAAACTCTTGTAAAGGCTATAAGCCTAAATTATATTATAACTCTTTTGTTGTTGAATAGTACAATGGCTAGATATTTTGGAGTGTGTGGTTTTTTACCCATAAGGGTTTTCCCCACATAAATCTATGTGTCCATTTATGTTTTTCTTTCATGTTTGTTGATTCTATACATTTAAATCTATGCATAGTGTTGAATCTAGTTAATTTTGCATGTGCTTTTCTCAGAAGGGTTAATGTGGGCAATAAACTATGCATGTTTCCACTTTGTGGCATATTATTTGTCTTTGAGGAAATTTGAAGGAATTTAAATTACTAAAGGCACCATTATTCTTGGATGTTTCTTTCTAAGATGACCGAGATTTCCCTACATGCAGAACAAAAGTTGGACCCCTTTGCAACTTTGCAATGCATGCATGTGACACTTTTTCCATCAAGTGAATATTATAGTTAGAGGAATATGAAAATATTTTATGATTCATCTACAATCTTAGATCTATATGTGGAATAGAGGAGGGAAGAATCAAATTGTTTTAAAAATCAAAATGCTAAAGCCTGGGATCATGACTAGATTAAGGGATGTTGAAGATCAAATGTCAAAACAAAGAACTAAAGATAATTGCATTATTTTTTCATCTCCTTCACTGGCTAGCTATAATTCTTTGAAATATTTTCATGCTTCTAATTAAGGATGATCTATACAAAGATTCCAAAATGCGAGGAGTATTTTATACAAATATTTAAAGAGATGTAGATGAAATATTGTAAAGTAGATATTAGAAGGGAAATGAACTATAGACATAAGTATATAATAGTCAAACTTGGAAGTGGTATTCATTTCTTTCTTATGTAATTATGCAATTCAACATTCTTCATCAATCATTATGGATATGCTCATTTCTATTATATTTGTTGTTACCAAATGAATTTCTACTACTTTTTCATTAGAACTATGTTTTTGGTTTCAAAATTTTAGTAAATATCATTAAAAATGTTTGAGGTCAGCAATAAATCCTTACTAGGGAACTAGATCCCAAACTCAATTGCAAATGTTTGAGGGTAGCCATGAATTTTTAGTTGCAAGAGGACATATTGTAGATCTAAAAGGTAAAGTTGAAAAACATGGACAACAAGGAATATGATAGGTGGCGTAGCAAGGAATATGATAGGTGGCAACAAGGAACATGATAGGTGCTAAGGAGAATACATTAATATTAAAATTATGATACGCTAACTATAGGACAACAATAAAAGTAAATCCTAGGGTCATACACTCTAACTATCAACTAGAATACATTAACATCAAAATAAACATTGAAAACATAGAGATAGAAATATGATAGCAATTATTGTGATCAAGTCACTTAATTCTTCAAAAAACTCACTCCAATGGAGTATCTTTGGTATTTTGTATATTTTAAACTTCCCCTTCTTTCACCAACCCTTATTAACTGAATTTGAAAGTGAATGTGGTTTTATCTCATTCATTACATCTTAGGCATGTGCACATGTATGAGTAAATTTTGGTATTGATTAAAGAATCTTAAGAGAATGATCTATGACTCCATAACAAACCTTGATGGGTGTCATAAAAGGGAGTAGCATGTGGTTGATATTTAAACATATGGGAACCATTTTTGAAACCCTTGATCCCAACTAATCAACCATGCTAGGGTTTCTAGGTTTTCTTCTTCTATTCATAGTTCAATCATCTCAATTTCTTCAAGGGTTTTATTAAAGGAAAATATCATGAGTAATCTATAGTGAAGATCTTAAAATTACAGTCTCTTAGAGATTGAGGACAACCACCTTTCAACAAAGATATGACAACTATGAAATAATAATGAAGAAGAAAAATTGCATAGGAGGTGGCAGAGGTAAAAGAGTCATAATCATTTCAAAAAGAGATAGATCAAACCAAGATAAGGCATGATTTATGACAGTTCTCATCAATATATGATAATGTACATAAGTAGTAAAAATTATGACATTGACATATAAGTAAAATGTACATGTGAAAGGCACATAGCTTGGTCAACACTAGAAGCAATTTGATACATCACCATGAAATTGGCAAGGTAGTGGGTTGTTTGAAAAAATGGGTCCAAGAAATGGGGTCTCATGGTGATGTACATCGCCGTGACACCCCATTTCTCGGACCCATTTTGTACATCACCATGAGACCCCATTTCTTGGACCCATTTTTTCAAACAACCCACTACCTTGCCAATTTCACTGAATTGGCAAGCTACTAGGTGGAATTGGAAAGGTAGTGGGTTGTTTGAAAAAATGGGTCCAAGAAATGGGGTACATCACCATGAGACCCCATTTCTTGGGCCCATTTTTTCAAACAACCCACTACCTTGCCAATTTCACTGAATTGGCAAGCTAGCTAGCCCACTAGCTTTTCTATGTTGCACATTGAACCACAACATATAATCTACCCAATATTCATATGTAAACTTGAAATATAGAAATGAAAGGTATAACTATCAACTAATCTTGATGTGCATACCCTAAATTTTAATAAAAATTAAAGTGCATACTTACAAATTAGTCCAATGAACCATATGGGTTTGCTCTACTCTTTATTGTATCAAGTATTGCCTCATGGTAAACTCACACACCTTCCACAAGGTCTTGTCCAAAGGTCTACCCCCATATTTGATCAAATGAACATTGAATTCCACAACAAGGTTCAAGTAATGAAGAATTTTTTGATGAGTTTCAAAGTCCTAAAACAACCAAAAATTAACACTCTTATGTGGGTACCTTCTAAGCCATGTTCTAGTAACAACCATTGAGCCTGTAGGGTATTTGATGTTTTCTACATCTTTAACTAGGGCCTCCAATTTCTTTTTGGCCTCAACACAATGACATAAGTAATAATGTGTTACCTATTCATTGTCTTCATCTGCAATAACTACATAAACATGCCCTACATTGATATGAGTAGAAAATTAGATAAAATTAGTCAACATTACAAATACACTACAAAGTAAGATAACAATAGGAATTTCAAAAACTATGCAACTAGATATATTACCTGGTTGAACTATGTCTGATATGTGGTCAAAGTCAACTAATGATTTCATCTAGGTTAATTCCAATGCCATAAAAGGCTGATACATGTGAAGTGGGCTAAGATAACCTCCATTCATTAACCCACTCCTTTGACTCACACTCATTCCAGGCTTGAATTGTACATGAAGAACAAAAGCATGCAACGTATGGATACTCCATGAACCTACATTTGATCTTGTTAGTGTACAAAAATCCTCATATGGTGCAATGTTAGTATCAACTATCGACCAAAAAAATCTATGAACTAAAGACTTACCTTCATTACTTGGACCCATCAAAGCATTACACCACTTGATGATTGATTTGGCATCTATCAACTTTGCATTGCCTTTATACTTCAACTCTTCTTGTGCTAATGCTCTTTTGACACATGCTCCTGCACCATCATGCTCCCCCTTTCCATGCATAGCCTCATAAAAGTTCCACATGTTGAAAACTTGTAATAACATGCATCCTACTCAACCAATAGAACATCCCAGAGTTCTTGAACTATGTTGCATAGTTATTCGATCATGTTATATGTTGACCATATATTATGCCCCTCATAGCCAAATCATTGTAGAACAACTGAGAGCAACCTTGCACATACTCTAGAGAATGTGTGTGATCATCACTAATGTAAAAGTGGTACTCCCTCAATACCTTCCTATTATCCTCTATACTATCGGCTGCATGAATGAATGCTATGTGCACAAATATAGAAATCTATGTGGAGTTGTAATATTGTGATTGCACCTCATGCTATGGCTATAGAGTGTAGTTCTCTACAAGTTCAACCACTAAAACTATGCTACCAACTATAAAAGTTTCCTTGCATAACTTTAATTGCAAGTCCAACCATTGAGCTCTATGGGTATGCCTTGCATACTCATACACTATACTATCACAGAATGTAGATATAAACTAATATGGTAGAATCATTTGAATAACCAAATCACACCTTTTTTCTTGATTACCATCTTTTTTATTGTATGCCACTATTTTATACTTTCCAAACTCTACTAGTTGCTTTCCAACTGTATGTGTACTTTCCATATGTTCACATATTGGCATACATTGCAAGCCACCGCTTTGCTGACATGTGCCATCCAAGCATTGTTTCCTGTAGAATATTTAGCCTTCCTCTCTTTCACATAATTTTTTTTATAAGAAGTCTCTTAAAGATGTTGGTGGGGCATGTATTCCACAATCCTGCAAAAAATTATTAGTATGCAAATCTAAACATATAGAATGGTAAACATCATAATGGCTAGAAAATTTAATATGTAATCTACAACAACAACTAGTGTGTGTGTGTGATTTATCTTGACATTAAATTTTTTAAGCATTTCAAAATATCTTTGAAAATTTTGAATTTGAGGATAATCCTCTAGAAATTTACGAAAAAACTATATTTGATTTGTATCCAAAAAAATCTTTAGATGTGGCTCATGGTTTCAACTACCGATTCTCCTTCTTATCACATCCCTTTGATTTAGAAATGGCCTTGTGTTATTCTTCCAATAGTCTTGAATTAGTGATCTCAATTCTTCAACAACTAGTTTATCATTTCGTGGGAGTCTCCTTGAGAATGCCCATAATTCAGTGGAATCAATGTCCTTAATTATTTTTCACCTTTGAATGACTCTTGATAATTTTTTTCTATTAATTCTCAATTGTTGACTCATCTTTCTAATGAGATGATATTTCCAAGTTTGATTACTTACCAAAGTCGGTGTAATGACACGTCGAGTGAAATTACTATCTTTTGAGTATGAGGTATTACCCACACTCTCATAAGCATCCATTAGATTCTTCACGACAGTATTTTCACCTAAAGCATTTGATGTTATCAACCCAAGAATCTTCATGATGGACCTATACTTTATACCTCACATCATTTCAACAAATAGAACTGACATCTTGCGGTCTCATTTAACTTTTCAAATAACAATCTCCAAATTTTCATTTCGTGCGAGTCTCCTTGAGAATGCCCATAATTTAGTGGAATCAATTTCCTCAATTATTTGGCACCTTTGAATGACTCTTGATAAAAAAATTCTATTAATTCTCAATTGTTGACTCATCTTTCTAATGAGACGATATTTCCATGTTTGATTACTTACCAAAGTCGGTGTAATGACACATCGGGTGACATTACTATCTTTTGAGCATTCAATGTTCTCAACCCAAGAATCTTCATGATGGACCTATACTTTATACCTCACATCATTTCAAAAAATAGAACTGAAATCTTGCGGTCTCATTTAACTTTTCAAATAAAAATATCCAAATTTTCATTTCGTGGGAGTCTCCTTCAGAATGCCCATAATTCAGTGGAATCATTGTCCTCAATTATTTGGCACCTTTGAATGACTCTTGATAATTTTTTTCTATTAATTCTCAATTTTTGACTCATCTTTCTAATGAGACGATATTTCCATGTTTGATTACTTACCAAAGTTAGTGTAATGACATGTCAGGTGACATCACTATCTTTTGAGCATGAGGTATTACCCACATTCTCATAAGCATCTATTAGATTCTTCACAATAGTATTTTCACGTGAAGCATTCAATGTTCTCAACCCAAGAATCTTCATGATGGACCTATACTTTATACCTCACACCATTTCAACAAATAGAACTGACATCTTGTGGTCACATTTAACTTTTCAAATAACAATCTTCAAATTTTATCATCATATCTTCTAAAATTTTGTTGTGGAATCTTACCTTCCATTGGCTTCAAAATATTCTCATTAATATTAATCAAAAACTTTGGCTTTCTATGCAAAATTTTAGGTGGTGTTCTCATAGGTACATTCATCTCAACATTAGAAATTTCATCAATATTTAAGTTAGATGGGATTGATCCCATACCTTCAATCAAGGATGGAATAGATGACATACCTTTGGGTTGAAATGGAGATGATGGCGCACCTCCTTCCTCAAATGCGAGTGATGTTGTACTCTCAAATTGAGATGCAATAGATGGTGTCCCTCCATATTCACTTTTAGTAGATGGTGTCCCTCCATATTCACTTGCAGTAGATGGTGTCCCTAAGTATTCACTAGTAGTAGAGGGTGTGTCTCCAACTATGGTATTCAAAACTGTCTTAGCATGATGCTTTCACATTTATTCCCTTTGTGACGCTAATGCATTTTTTCTTTTTGATAGTTGAGGTTCCTCTTCAATTGGCATGTCTTCATTAATTGTATCCAATTTCTTCTTCTTAAGATGTTCTCTCATCCATGTTGCTTTCTTTGATTTCTTAGTTTGGACTCTTCTTGTATTGGTTTAATCCTTGTTCGTTTCCTCGACATGAGAGATAATTTTATCTGTAGCATGATAAAGAGACAAATATTAGCTCCTAAAAAAAGAATTTGTGAGATGAGGATTGGAAGGGTGGATCGATTATGCTTGATCCATGATGAATCGAAGCACAATTTATCCACTAAACCTCAATCTACCAAACACGATCATTCAAATTCAAAAGTTAAACTAAGCATTTCAATGAAATTGAAAGTTACAAACTAAGAAAACAATTAAATTCCTACTCTCACTCATTTGAAACTTATCCTGTTTTGGAATTGGTCTCGTGTTGATGTGAAATGATGACCCTTTCCCAATCCGATGATTAGTGAGCCTATTTCAGTCAGTTCTATGGAAGAGAATTGATGAAACCATTGTGATAAATGGATGAAAACCTAGTTTATGATAAATCAAACATGATGCAAGCTAAGTTACCATGATTTTATGCTTAAAATGAACTAATTATGGAATTTCTAAGCTAATCTAAGCTAATTCTAACCTAAAATATGGAAACCCTAATTCATATACAAACTAAGATGGATGTATGGAAGCCATTAATGGATGATTTAAGCTATTTATGCAATTAAAATTAACTAAGATAAGCTAAAAGTGAGTGAAATATGAGTGAGTGCATATGAGATTCAACAACATAAGTTTTCTTTGAACAAGATGGATCCATTTGTCTCCAAATAGTGTTCTATTTATAGGAGAGCAAATGAGAAATGGAGGGTTGAGATTGAAAATATTAATCAATGGTCCAAGATGAAGGAGATGAGAGGCATGGATCATGGATTCTCATCAATGGATGTGAATGCATGATGAGATTTAATCAAGGGCTCACATTTGCTTCAAACAAACACACTTTTGACCTGCTCACATAGGTTAAAGGTGAAAACTTGCTTAAGAAGCTAAGTGAAAATATCCCTTTTTCAAATGATGGACGAATAAGAATATTCCTTAGAATATTCCTTTAGGTGAGGATAAAAAACATTTTGCAAATTAAAAGAAATTATTAATTGTACACAAAAGGGATAAGGAATATTCCATGGGAATATTCCCCTTTTAGAAGAAAATTAGTTTAATTGTTAATTAAACATGGTTTAGTTACACAATTAGAGGATTTGAAGAATTAAAGTGATATTCATTAAATTAAATGATTTAATGAATGGGGGAGAGATGAAATGATATTTAATTAAATAACTTAGGTTTATTTAATTAAATTAGAAGACTTAGGGAATTAAATCAATTTTTTTGATTTATTTAATTTAATGAGATGAAATGTTAGTGTGAAGGGGGGGTGAATTAACCTAAATTGATGAATTAGGTTAATGGATGAAAATGATGCCATTAATTAAATTAACTAGGTTAATTTAATTAATTAAATGAAAAGAGGATGGGTTTAAAGTGGAAATGATGTTAGTAAATTTATTTCGAGTGTATGATATCGATTAGTACATTTTTTTAGTGCCTACATTTTTCCTGTCTTTGAAGCAAGGTACCTGTTGCTTTCGTTCAAAGAATAATGCTCTTTAGATTAAAACTATTGCTTAAATAAAAAAAATAAAAAAAATATGATTTTTTAGATGCCCCAATGGAAGGATAAACTTGACTCCCTTCCCCGCCAAGAAATCGAGTGAAAATTTTGAATTTGGGCTGATTTCTTAATAAAGGTTAAAAGTTGCCCCAAGGGTCCAGAAAGGCTCCGAGATGTAAGAAATAAGCCAAAATGCAATAAAATGAGGCAAAATTAGGTCCAAATTGGAGAAATTGGTGAAAATGATGATAAATCCTAGCTTGAAAGTGAAATTAGGATTAAAAACCCTAATTTTCTAGCATAAATAATCCAAGAAGGGTTACTTTCAATTCATTTGTGCATTCACACTTAAGAGATTCTTACTATTTTGAGCTCTGACCCTCTGACAAAGTGGCACGATGAGAGCTTCCTAGGAACATCTCTGACTGAGTTTGAGAGTATCAATGGCTTCTAGGCGCAAGACCACCTATATGTAACTCTGAACTTGATTTGAAATTTGACTCCATGCATTTATGATGCTTTGAAATTTAAACTTTGGGGGCGTCGCTATATAACAACACCCAAATTGAAATCAACAATGCTCAAATGAATTATAGCGACGCATATGTATATGGTGATGCTATTGACAATTTAAAAATAGGGTTTCTAATTTTAAATAGCAACGCAAGCTTATATAGCGACACACTTGCCAATTTAGAAATTAGGGTTAGGTTTACCAAAGTTTAGACAACGATGACCATGTGTTTGGTGATGCATATTGCAATTTTCAATTTTAAATGCTTTCGGGCATCACAATTTGAAATTTATATAGAGCAATGCTATTGTGAATTAGGAGCTGTAATTTCCAAATTGAGTCAAATTTTCTCGATTTCCTAACGTTGTCTGCTTCATGGATTTAGGAGGTCATTCCACCGTTGATGTTGCATGAGCACACACCCACTATGTTGGAGAGACTAGATGATCTTTCAGAGTTACGACAGGAGAAGCTGAGAGAGATCAACCTTTGGTATGTCACGTATGCCCCTGTTATTCAAACACATTTGGCCATGATGGCTGCCACGTGTGAAAGATGGCATAGTGAGACCTTGTCTTTCCAACTTCCAATAGGTGAGGCGATGGTGACCTTGGAGGATGTATGGCATATATTGCATTTTTCGATACATGGTGACCATGTGTTCTATGACGTTGATGCCAGGTTTGATGCCTGCCTCAAAGTTATGGAGATGGAGAACATTGTTTTGGTTACATCACAGATTGACCTCGAGTCATATAGAGGTCATGTGTAGGGGTGACTCTGCTACACATTTTGGCATGGGAGCATATCATCATTCGCTAACCTATTGTGTAGATGGGAGACATCGAGCCATATGATCACGTCATTTGGAGATATAGAGGTGTGATCACTTTGAGGCACACCAGACAAATTAGATTCTCGTACTAGTGACTGGTTATTGATGAAATGACATTTTTTCAATGACACTCGTGGCTTCAGATGCCACCCTAGTTTGATGATGTGCAATAGTTATACTTTTCTAGGAAAACCCGATACATGCAAGGTCATGAGCATCATATCATTGAGCGATATTTACTAGATAGGGTGGCTCGGTAGTTTGGGGAGGTCCAAGATAGGCCAGATGATGGTTACAAGACCATTTTTGCTAGGTTGGCTAGAGATGCTCCCACATTGGGACCGAGCATTCCAGTTTTTGAGGTAGTCGATAATTTCAGGCAGTTAGCCACTCAAACTTAGGCATATGATCAGGGTTAGGTAGTAGCACAAACTACACCTGCATATGATGCTTGGTTTGTACCTCCCCAATGGTTGAAAGATCTAGTGGGTGTTCCTCCCCACGGGATACCCAAAGGTAGGGGAGTGGTGAGGCACATATATCACTGAGATGTACCTCAGGCACTTAGATAACCTGATTTTTTACAATGCAGTGATGCACGACTGAGAGTAGAGGATCAGCCTGAGAGGTAGGCTGGAGAGGGTAGCAGCCACCAGGGTTAGTTATTTTGTATACACTTTTTAATTTTGTTGCCCCATTCTTTATCACTGATATACATTCATGGGTTCCTTTTTGATAGCCTTGTGGATATTGTACTTTTGGTCGATGCACATACACTAATCCTGATTTTGTACCATGACATTCACTTTTTATATATATATGATACAGATACGGATGATTCTATATGATGTGATGTGCTCACTTTATTTCATGCATGTGATATGAGATTCTTGATGATGTATGGATGCACTTTACTTATGTATATATGATATGCAATGATCATGATATGATATGGATGCAATGTTGTGTTCTTTTTTAGTATCTTTTCATGATATGCTATGGAATGAATGATATGTAATGCAAATGTTATGGATGCAAATGATGTGGATGCATTTTTTTTTGTGTATTTTCTATGGATTTTATGAGATGATGATGTATGCACATGGATGCAAATGCTTATGATATGCAACGATTTAAGATGCTTAGAATAACAAATCTTTATTATTCATCACAACTTAAATGATAATGCAAAATGTATGATGTGATATGCCATGATTATGCTAATGGATTTTTTATGAGTATACTATTCTTATGAGATGCATGTATGCCAATGGTTTGTGGATGTAGGGTGTATCCATTGATGATGTTTTTTTTACTGTCATGCTACCAGGTTAGCACGAAAAGAAGATAGAATAATAAATAATGACCATTGATTTTCATGACTGCTTTAAAAGATCCAACAAGTCCATGATCCATCAAGACTTTATTAGAGATGGTGATGAGACATGCAAAATGAGGATGAAAATGTAGGATGATGAGTTTCCCACACTTCAGGATTGGGATTTTCCATCAATCCTTATTGTTTAATATAACACATAGATATGATGCATCAAGGTATTAATAACCAGGACAATGTTGTATCTAGTGTAATGGAATTTGAATCGACAAACAGATAGGATAGTTCTTGTTCACACCTTGGTATATGAAAATCTCATTAGAATGTAAGTTAAAAGCTTAAAATATATTGGACCAAAGCATATGCAATATTCAACAATGGACTCCAAATAACCTTCTCACACACAACTAAGCAAGTATGCGCCAACATTATTTTACAAGAGTATCCACGAGAAAAAAAAGTAAAATATAATGATCAATGCCCCATTCCTTTCTCTCTAAATCATTTTGATAGACATCATCGAGAGGTCCTTGAAATGGGTCATTAAAATAAATCATAAGAAAAGATCAAAGACAATCGGTCAACGTTATCTATATCTCTTGCCTAGTTTATGTTTAGCTAAGGTGATATCTAATACTAATGTCCATCATAGGAAGGATACATCCTAGGACATGTTGTTCAGAGGTTGTTTGATGTTGGGATGATTATGCTAAGATGGGTCATTGATATACACTTCACTGACATATTTACCTATGATCTAGAATTTAAATTTTGACACTTAAGTTCTCACTTTATGACTTGCTACACTTTCTTTCTATTTGTTTCACTAAAGGTTGAAGGTGACAATCGATTTATTATGGGTGAAAGGTTATTTTGGGTGAAAGCAAGATGGGATGGGTGGTTTTGGATTTCTAGAATATTTCAATTTTTCTGGTATTTTAAAAATGTTTTGAGGCTATTTTTGGTCTTTTTGAAAGTTTATGTGAATATATTTTGGCTTTTCAATTATATGAGGTTGTTTAGGGTTTTCTGAGATATTTGAGGCTTTTTAGGTTTTTTGAATGTTTTCTAATGTTTTTGGGATTTTCAATTTTCAAATGTTTTTTATGTTTTTTGGTTTTTTGAATGTTTTGGGGAGGTTTTCCAAGAGTTTTACAAATGTTCAGGGGTTTTTTGAGAGTTTCTGAGTTTCGACCAAGAACCTAATCTAAAGACCTATCCTAGGGGTCTCAAGGGTTCATCAAAGATATGCCTTGCCTATGCTATATACACAGAGACCACGTAGTTCGACTGAATCAACCTATTAACAAGATGAATATATGAATAGGTGAGAGACGTTAGTTTATTTTTATAAACTACTAAAGGATTGACCTAGGGTGTCTCGGGTGCACATCAATGATGGCATTTCCTACGTTGAAGCTTAGAGACAACGTAGTTTGACATGGTACTATTTTTGGATTTTTGATGTTTGACCTTTTTAGGGATTTTGATGTTTTCCGAATGTTTTGGATTTTGAATTTATAATTTTTTGAATGTTTTTGGATTTTATCTATAGAGGATTTTGTAATTTTTTTTATTTTTGTGATAAGGTTTTATGAATTTTTTTGGATTTTCAAGATAAGAGTTTATGAATGTTTTTAGGATTTTTGAGAGAAGGGTTTATGAATGTTCTTGGGATTTTTGATGAGATTTGTGATAACCACAAAATATAAAAGAACCCGATTGTGATCCATAGAGAATTTCCCCCAACATGGTAGGTTAGACTACTTTGATATAGGCAAGACAAACTGACCTTTGGAATATGCCAAGTAGTACTAAAGGGGTTGCGATACTTCTCAATATTAAGCTATAATAAGGACAGGTTCAGGTGATGGATGAATAGGATAAATGATGTGTTGGATGGAGGGTGATGCAAAGAATGGTAGGATAAAGATCCAAAGAATGGAGGTGCTTTATCTATGCAAGGTGCCTGTTCACCAGGTTTTCACTAAAGTACTTTCCCAAAGTGCCACCGAAGTGGTTTTCACTAGAGGACGATTATTTTTCTTTACTTTTTTCAATCCTTTTTCTCATTTTTTTGGATTTTCATCATTTTTTTATTTTTTTGTATTTTTTGATTTACACTCTTCAAGACTAGGCATAAAACATTTTGAGATGTAGAATATTAGTGGGTTCCTATAATGGCTCACCTTTAGGTGTTGATAGTTGATATGCTCCTAATCCATAGCTTGTTGTGATGATGAACGGACCCAACCATTTAGGTTCAAACTTCCCTTTGCTATCTTGATCTAGAAGGTTCTTTTGATTCTGCTTTAAGCCTAGATATCCTACCTAGAGTGACTAAAATTTGATTCTCTTGTTACAACTTTGGTTTAGTCAGTTCTGGTATACTTGCAAATGATTGAGGGCATCAAGACAACGCTCATCCAGGAATTCTAGCTCATTCAACTGAGACACTCTGTATTCTTCCTCAGTTATCAGGTTCTATAGTGACACTCGCAATCATGGGAGCTCAACCTCAATAGGAAAGATGGATTCTAATCCATAGATTAGGGAGAAATGGGTTGCACCTGTAGGTTTGCGGATACTGGTTCAATAAGCTCAGAGAGCAAGATTTAGTTGTAGATGCTAGTTGCGACCAACTTCATTCACTGTTTTCTTCAATATTTTTAAGATAGTTTTTTTTGTAGCTTCCACCTAACCATTGCCTTTGGGTTAGTATGTGGTAGAGAATCGATGTTGGATATTGAATCTTTGGTACAACTCTTTCACATCCTAATTTTTAAAAGGGGTTCCATTATCTGAGATGAGGGTTTGTGAAACACCAAAATGGTAGATTAGGCAGTTCAAGATAAATTTTTCTATCTACTTCCCCATTATAAATGTCATAGGAATAACTTCAACGCACTTAGTAAAGTACTTAGTGGCAGTTATGATAAACTTGTGGCTATTAGAAGAAGTTGCAGTGATTTTGCCTATGAGGTCAAGTCCCCACTGTGAAAAAGGCCATGGTGTGATCATGGGTTGCAAATCTTGAGCTAGGGCATGAATCAGATCTCCATGCTATTGACATTGGACACAATTTTGCACATACTGATGGCATTCCTTTTCCATGGTTGGCCAATAGTACCTCGTCCTCAACAATTTCTTAGCTAATTTCATACCACTAGAATGGGACCCACATATGCCATCGTGTACTTCTGTTAAAGCTATTAAGGCTTCCTCTTAGTTAAGACATCGCAGTAATGCCCCTTCGATGCTTTGACAGTAAAGGGTATCACCTATGATCACACATCGGGATGCCTTCTTAACAAAGGTTTTTTTAAAGTTCAAGGTGATATTGGATGGGAGGGTTCCTCTACTAAGGTAAGTAAATAGTAGTGATCTGATTTATGTGAGGACTCTGCTCAACAGTTGTCTATAAAAAGATCCTTGAGATTCTCTACCATATTTTTGTAAGGAGTAAGATTGTCATCCTTCATTTGATAGTCGTCATTGACTTGGTTGATAAGCAACTGTGAGTCTCCATAGTCTTTCATCTCTTGAATCTGTCATTGAACCACTATCCTTAGACCCGCGATTAGGGCTTCATACTCAATAATGTTGTTAGTATAGGAAAATGATAGTGGGTATGACTTTGGGATACAGTCACCTTGAGGGGTGATGAAAATAATTCCTACTCCTAATCCATGTTGGGTGAACAATCCATTAAAGTACATCTTCCATTGAGTTGTGAGGTTGATAAGGAACACTAACTCATTAGGTAACACAGATATCAGAGGGTTCTCAGCATAGATAGGTGCTTCTGCTAGTTGGTCTATGCTCACCTGTCCTTTGATTGCCTTGCGCTCCACATATTCTATGTCAAACTCTATTAAGATCATCACCTATTTAGCCATTCATCCTATGAGAGTTGCTTTGGATAACAAGTATTTCAATGGATCTATTTTTGCAATGAGTTTGATTTGATGTGACAACATGTAGTGCCTAAATTTTTTTGAAGCAAAAAAAACTACTAGGAAAGCTTTCTCAATAGGTGAATAGTTCATCTCATATCCCACCAAGGTTATGCTAATGTAGTAGATAGCCCTTTCCTTTTCATTTTCATCATGTTGTGCCAAAAGAGCTCCTAGTGTTGTTGGTGTTGCTGAGATATATAAGATCAATGGCTTGTTCGGTATTGGTGGCATGAGCATTGGAGGTGTGAGTAGATAATCTTTGATTTGCTGGAAAGTTTCATCACACTTGTCATCCCACTTGTAGGTTATCCATTTATGAAGAAGATGTGAAAAGGGGTGGATTTTATCTGATAGTTGTGCTATGAACCTCCTAATGGACCGCAATCTTCCTTGTAACCTTCCCATCTTCTTTAGTGTTCATGGTGGCTCCATGTCTAGGATGGCTTTTACCTTTGCTGATTCAATTTCTATCCCTCTTTGTGAAACAATGAAGCCAAGGAATTTCCCTGATGTGACCCCAAAAACACACTTTTTTGGATTTATCCTTACTTTTTTTTCCTCCAACTTGTCAAAGATGGGTCCTAATACTTGTATGTGTTCACTTATTTTCTTTGATTTTTCCATAATATCATCCACATAATCTTTGACTGTTTTGTTGATCGTGTTGTGTAAGATGAGATTCATGGCCCTTTGATAGGTTGCTCCTGCATTCTTTAACCTAAATGGCATTACATTCCAGCAATAGGTTCCCCATGGACAAGTGAACACAGTTTAATGTTGATCCTCCTTGGCGATTATGATTTGATTGTAGCTTGAAAAAACATCCATGAGTGACAACATTTCATGCATAGTTGTTAAATGTACAATGAGATCGATGTTAGGAAGAGGGAAAGCATCCTTTAGACATGCCTTGTTTAGATCTTTGAAATTAGTACAAATTTTGATGCCCCTAGTGGGTTTTGAGACTGGTACCAGGTTTGAAACCCACTAAGGATAATCAATTGATTAGATGAATCCAACGTCAAGAAAATTTTGTTATTCTAGTTTAATCAAGTGTTCTATCTGAGGGTGCATCTTCCTTAATTTCTACTTCACTGGCTTGGCTTCAGGATAAACTGCTAGGTGATGTACAACTACTTCAGGGTCAAGTCCTGGCGTATCTATGTATGACCATGCAAAGTTATCTCTTCATTCTTTGAGGAATGCTGCAAGATTCTTCTAGGCCAATAAGTGTGACCTTGCTAGTAGTACAAACTAGGCCAAGATTTTTTAGTCATTTCTCAGGACCAATGGGTTCTAGCAAGCCATTACCATTTTTTCCTAGTTTCTCATTCTTGTTATATCCCATACTTTTCATCAGCTGCAAGCCTTTGTTTTCCTCTTCCATGGGAATAACAGGTGCATGTCATTCATCTTGATAGAGGAGTTTAGAGATATCTTCCTCATTGACATCTTCTTGATTCAAATCACCCCACTTGGTGAAGGTAGTGGCTGCCATATCTTGATAGTCTTGGGCTCTTTTTTGTTGGATGTAGGTTTCCCATGAGATTGAGGAGAAGTAGAAAATTCTCCTAAGACAAAGGTGTTCTTCATTAGGTTGTAATTCTCACAACCATCATCTTGAATCATTACTTTGATATCAGGTATATTTTGTATAATAAGTGCTTTTGTTTCAAAAGTAGATGCAAGGGATGATGTATCAACAAATGAAATGGAGGGTGTAGGCCCTTCATCATTTTTAGGTATTTGAGGGATTTTATAGAAATTGGCTTCAAGACTCTTGCAATAGTAAAAAGGCTCAAGATCTCCATGGATAGTAATCTATCTGCCCTCGAAAGGAAACTTTACACATTGATGATAGGTGGAGGCTACAACTTTTAGGGCATGGATCCAGGGTTGACCAAGAAAAATGTTATAAGGAAGATCAAGGTCCATCACTTGACATGCATTTTCTGCAATGAGAGGGCCTACTTGGATGGGGAGTGCAATGATACCTTTTGATACCCGTTCTTGGTTGTCATATGCTCTGATGGTGGTACTCTTTGTCTTCTCAATAATATCATCTGAATAGCCAATATTTTTGATTAGTTGAAGGGAGAAAATGTTCAATCTAGCCCCTCCATCTACTAAGACTCTTTTGACCTTGTTTTTATGAATGACAAGCTCAAGGTTTAAAGCACAGTTATGAGATGGTTGTGATGGTAGATATTTCTATGAGAAGGTGAGAATATGGCTAGCGATATGGCCTACCATAGCTGGAAACTGATCGGTATCAATATCCTCGGGAACAGATGACTCTGATAAAGCTTTCTCGGGAATTTCCCTATGTGTGGGTGATAATCTTAATGGTTCTAGGATTTATATCTTGCAGGGGTCTTCTTGAGCTATTCTAGGAGATTTTACTTCTTGGTACTTGTTGTGGGATAAGTAGGTTGTGCCCGATATGGGGATGGGACTCCTTGGATGGTGATGATAGTGAAGATGCTATTATACAAAGCAACTAAGTTGGAATAGGTACGTTGCACATTGGTATAATCTTTAGCTTTCCCAATGTTGTTTTCTTTGTTATGATTTGGCATAGGGTTCTTGTATATCTTAAGATCCTGATTCCCAGCTGGTACCTCAATAGATATGGTATCATTTTCTATGAGGTCTTGGATGAGGTTTTTGAGCCATATATAGTTTGTCATTTTGTGTTCTTTGATCTTATGATAATCATAAAGGTCCTTCTTGTTATACCATGATGGTTTCTCTTACGGTTCTTGGTAGTTTTCAAAGTTGGGAAGTGTTATCAAATTTGATGCCACCAAAATTTTCATGATAGTCTCGATGGGTTCAGATAGTTGTGTGTACTTGCATTTAGGATAGTTATTCTTGTTAGGGGTTTTCCTTTACATTTTGGTATTATCGATCTGATTGTTTTGTTGGGGTGTTGTTTCTTGCATGATTGGCTGGATGTTAGCAACTTGATTGTTGTTTGGTCTAGGAGCACTTAGGACTACCTTAGCATCTACCACACCATCATTTGTTACATTTTTGTTCTTAGCCCAGACACGAGGCTTGTCATTTGAACTTGTTCATGGGCGGTTTTCTTTGTAAGCGTAAGTGTCAACCTGTGATATTAGAGATTTCTTGATGTTAAGGGCTCTAGGTACAAGCTCATCGTATGATGTGATGCACTACATTTTCAAGTGGAAAGACAAATTTGGATCTAGATTGGAATGATGATTCCCACTTGTTCATCAAGAAGAGGCCACTTGCTTTTACTAGACCTTTGTCTCCATCATTGTAAGAAATTAGCAAAAGTTTCCCCTTGGTTTTTTCTAAGAGTATACATTTTTTCTAGACTGACGTCCATGTCCAGATTGAAGGAGAAGTGGTCGATGAATTTTTCAGTAATTTCTTGAAAGGTTTTAATACCAGGAGGTAGATGAGAAAACCAATCCATAGCAAGACCTGTTAAACTTCTTTTACTAGACCTTTGAGGTTAAATTATTTTACATGGTCCATAGGACTTGCTTTCCCTTTGTATTTTTCCAATTTGGGGATTCCAAAACCAAGAGGGAATGGTACCATTGCTATGTTTTAGTCAAATGGATAAGGATACAAGTTCTATGTATGGTGTTTCTTTTCCTTGCCCATGCAAAGGTCCTGCATTTCTTGTGAGAGTGCTTTAAATTGTGATGCTAGATCATCTTTCGGGTTGGGTGGAGGAACATATGGTGGGATGATGAATAAGTTGTATGTGGTGTATGGTGGTGTGAGATTCTGTGAAGGTGATTGGGGTATTGATTATATGTTCCAAATGTGTTTGGATTGACGATGTTCAAGTGAGGATAATAGGAGCCTTGTTGTTGTTGTTGGGCATACTGTTGAGCTTGTTGTTGTTGGGCATATTGTTGAGCTTGTTTTTAGGCCTATTGTTGTTGGTGTGCTAATAAAGCTACTTGTTGTGTTTTATTTTGTTATTCTGCTATGTGTTGTGATGCCAAGTCTGCTTGTTGTTGTTGTGCTAAGGTTGTTTTCTATTCTGTTAAGGTGGCTTGCTATTGTTGTTCTTGTTGTTGTTGTGCTAAGGTTGCTTTTTGTGCTACTACTTGTTGTTGTTGCTCTTGTTGAGCTAAGGCTACTTGTTGTTGTTGTTGTTGTTGTTGTTGTAGCTTTTCTAAGGCTGCTTGTTGTGCTGCTATGGCTTGTTGATAGGCTTTTTGTGCTTGCTCTAAAGCTAAAGCATGCACTTGTAATGTGGGATCAAGTGGTTGCTGCGACATATGTGGTGGATTATGGATACTGATGTTTTGAGTGGGTAATGGATTATTGGTGAGAGGTGGAGGGTTCCCTTGATTTAACATTCCTTGTAAGTTGGTAGATGATGATGGAGGAATGTGCGTTTGAGATCTCATTTGATTTGGTATAGCAAAGGGAATTATCGGAAAGGATGAAGATGATGTCATTAAATTTTGTGATGGAAATGACATAGTAGGACCTTGAGTCCATTGACTAAAAATATTTCCTTGTCCCATGTCTTGAGGATTGCCTTGTGCTAAAGATGTAAACAAAGGATTCATGATCAAGGTACTTCCTGGATTGATAGAAATTGTAACCAAGGGTTTGATTGGAGGTGGATTGATGGTGGATGGCGTGGATGTGTTTTGTGAAACCAATGGTATAAATGAAGCCATTGGAGGATTGGGTAAGGATGTCCCTGTTTTCTTCAAGGGTTGATTCTGTGGTGTGGTATTGATATGCCCTTGTGCAATGTTTTGAGATACTAGATCCACATTGCTTTGCATGATGGTAGGAACACTTGTTGTACTCATGGGCATGGATAAAGAGGGATGTCCTTGATATGTCAAAGTCATGGTTGACTAATGAAGATCAAGAGGTGTGTATATCTATTTAGGATCTTCAGGAATGGGAGAAGCACCAAAGCTAGGTGTCCAAGTGGTTGTGTTAGATGGAGGATTAGTTTCAAGTTTTCCCACAAGTTTTTTGTTTTCAAATGAAAGGGCATGACCAAAGTATTTAGCAAGGATTGTTGCAATATTGGGAATGTAGGATTTAGCCCTAATGATGGGGTTGTGAAACCTTGTGTTAAATTTTTTGTCACAACTATCGGGGAGATAGGAGCTACATTTTCAAAGGTTTGATGTTCTGTGAGTTCCTCCCTAGTGATTTCAAAGGGGTTTTTTTTGATATCTTCTATCTCATATGGTCTTGATGGTGATAAGGCTATTGTGATGGTGTAACTTGACTCCTTGGATCAAATTCTAAAGGTTTTGGATCACTTGAGGTAAATGTCACTTTGGTTTTCTCCATGATTCTCGTGTTGTGATCTAGTATTTTCCATAAATGTTGTGTCACCCTTGGGAGAGTTTTGTTGTGATTTTTCATGTTTGAAATCTCTAGTTGACTCAAATCTAGGTAAAAGGGATGCGCTGAGTCTTTTGGGAGAAATTATGATAGTGGGGGATGAAAAGATGGATGATGTGGGGAGTGATCTTTGCAACTATTTTGAAACAAAACTTTTCATCTTCTTCTGATGTTTTGATGTTAGGATAAAGGATGTTTATGAACTTGTAAATCTTTGGGCTAGACTCCTGACCTTCAAGATGAACTAGTTCAAGGATGATAACTAACTTTTCTAAATGCATCGAAAATGATGCATTTGACATACAAAATAACCAAGTTAGGGTGTTGTTTTGATTTGATTTGATGTTATCACAAAGTGTTGGTGTATTTGAAATTTGATGAAGGGGTGAGTGAGATGTTTGACCCAATGTTGACTTTAAAGTTAATCTTTTTTTTGACAAGATCAAGGTAGTGAGAATGATTCTATACCTCTAAAATGTTCGAATCCTAAAGACCCAATTTAGATGAGAGGATGGATGGGGATGTTTAGATGTGTTTAGATCCTCCTAGCTCAAGCATAAATGTTTCTTAACAAGTGGTAACGATTGCGATAAAGTATTGAAGCTCACTTCCTACTAAATTGTGCACTACGATACATTTACAACGACGAGATGGAGATATTCCCCTATTGATTTTAATTTTGCAGTGGATCATTTAGAGGAGTTCGGTATCATGAAAAAGACCAAGATTTTGGCTCCAAAAGAATGCATATAATTTTGGACTATTTCTTGAAATGTGTCTTTAGAAGTTTACTACCAACTTGTCTCTATCCTTGTGAAGTACTAAGAGATGTTTCTTGAAATATTTTAGAGTGAAATTCCCAAGTCTAAAATGAGGACCTATAGACCTTACTTTAGGGATCCTGACTTTACGTGAGATCATGTAAAAAAAATAGTTTAATTTTATGGAAGAAAGGAAGATATTTATTGCCACATAGGTGGTGGTAATATGGGCCTTCTAGCTTCAATATCAGCTTGTTCCTCTTCTTCGTCTAAAATGGTTGTTGTGTTTCTCCACTTTGTATTTATTTCCTTGGTTTCAAAAGTGAAGCTTCTCAAATTGCTAATGAGATCGGTTTGTTCTCCATTAATGAGTTCAAAGTTAGGTTGAATTATAGCACCTGGAAGATCAAGTTGTTCAACAGGAGCAATCGGTCTCCAAATAGTCATGTGGGGTTCATTTGTCAATTTATCTCACTTAATGAGTTCATTTTGCCACAATCACTTGTCTTGATTAAGTTTCAAACTAAATGTTTATGTCCAAAACACCATAACTCTCACAATGTCCATTTTCTAAGAATCATGAGGTCAAAGCCATAATTGCTTATGTTGTCTTTAGAAAATATGAAGTTTGATATAAGTCAAGATATTTAGATATCTCTAAGGATAAATCCTTAGGACAAGTAGCAATATCAAGGCCTTTTCAAGAGGTATACATATTTAGGCCAAAGTATTTGAAATTTTTAGAAAGATAGTGAATGTTTGTTTTTGCATCATTTTGGAATCACACAAAGTATTAAACTAACTCACAATCACTACAACCCTAGGTTTGAAATGGCTATATTTGTTGAATCCCCACTAGGATTTCTCTAAACACTAAACAATGCAAACAATTAGAGATTAGGAAAAACTAGATCCCCTCCATGACACACACTTCTTGAGACCACCAAATCTCAAAATCCTTAAAATTTAGAGATCAAAAGGATTTTTTCTATTTCTACAATTGAAGAGTATAAATGTGGGGCAGCTTCAAAATGACCATTCTTGCACCAACAAATATTAAGGATTTTTGGCTTCTAAACAATGGTTTGTAATAAGGGCTTCCAGTTTAGGGGGTGCAATGATAAACTCCCTCAAGAGGTCTCCCAACCCTTAGAACAAGGGCTTTATGCATCATAAAGATACTAGGGGAGATATCATGTACCGCTTCGCATTGATCACAATTTTCATTGCAACCACAAATTTATATCATAGTTTGGAAGAGCTTGGCATTAGCTCATTACCGCTTGGGTCATTCCCTTGGGGTGAGTACTTTTTCCCACAAAGGAAGGCTCTCTAAAGGTGAAAAATAGCGAGGAAGTAGATCCATAGTTCAATCATCTTCATTCGTATGAACATAGAGAGAACACACACTATGATTTTTTTCTCACATTCGCAAGGGGGTTCAGTTTTAATCCAAATTGAAAGATGTAGGTGATTTTGCAAAGTGTTAAGGAATGTTTCTATTTCTCAAGATTTCCAAACGGTGTGAGAAAATTGCATACACATCCATTAACAACGTTGTAAATCACAAAACATAACAAACAATTGTAAATTTTAACCCCTCAGAGCAATGATGAGTTCGTTTTAAGCACCAAATGAAATATGAAGTTGCCTTGTACAATTTTAAACCCAAAAAAGAAATAATGAGATGAGGTTTCAATTTTAATCCCATTTGTGTGTTCGTTTTAAACCCAATTCAAATTTTGTGTGTTTCCTAAAGCAGAAAGTAGAAAGCATAAAAGTTGGGTTATAATTACCCCAAAGCATTAAACGCTTGTTACAATCACAAAATTTTAAGATAGAAAATATTTCTTCACTTTCGCTCCATATCTTTCAACCTACAAAACCCTATTAGTCTAACAACTAGAACACAGCTAGACATGCATCAGTGATTAGATAAATCGAGGAAACTAAAGCACATGTCGAAAAAATGATCATAAAGTTTCTTACACTGGTTAGGTGTTGCTGAACACAATAGTGTCACAATTTGAACTGTGGGCATCACTCTCATGAAAAAGAGGGTGTTTCTCTACAAAAAAATAGAGAGCACGATAGTGTCGATATTTGGTTTGGTGTCAATACACACATTAGGGTCGTGATTTGAAATTTTGGAGTGTCGTGTTGGTGAAGTTTGGGCATCGTCGATTGAAATTTTTGATACCTCTATATTAAATCAGTGTTGCCAGATTTAAATTGGTCATAACGCACTTAATTAGCGTCAGTATTTCAAATTGTAGTAGCGTTGCTATATGGTGATGAACTTCAAAGGGAATTGTTGTTTCTGATTTGGGTGTCACTGCAACCTGCAAAACAAGCACAAAATGGAATTTGAGCTAAAAAATGGTTAAATTAACAGTTTTCCCTCCTTCTAGCACCAGAATGTGAGATGAGGATTGGTAGGATGGATCAATTATGCTTGATCCAAGAAGAATTGAAGCACAATTTATCCACTAAACCTCAAGCTACCAAACAATATCATTCAAATTCAAAAGTTAAACTAAGCATTTCACTGAAATTGAAAGTTACGAACTAAGAAAACCATTAAATTCCTACTCTAACTCATTTGAAACTAATCCTATTTTGGAATTGGTGTCATGTTGATGTGAAACGATGACCATTTCCCAATCCCATGATTAGTGAGCCTATTTTAGTCAATTCTATGGAAGAGAATTGATGAAACCATTGTGATAAATGGATGAAAACCTAGTTTATGCTAAATCAAACATAATGCAAGCTAAGTTACCATGATTTTATGCTTAAAATGAACTAATTATGCAACTTCTAAGCTAATCTAAGCTAATTCTAAGCTAAAAGATGGAAAACCTAATTCTAAGCCATTAATGGATGCTCTAAGCTATTTATGTAATTAAAATTAACTAATATAAGCTAAAAGTGAGTGAAATATGAGTGTGAGTGCATATGAGATTCAACAACATATGTTTACTCTAAAAAAGATGGATCCATTTGTCTCCAAATAGTGTTCTATTTATAGGAAAGCAAATGAGAAATGGAGGGGTGAGATTGAAAAGATTAATCAACGGTCTAAGATGAAGGAGATGAGAGGCATGGATCATGGATTCTCATCAACGAATGAGAATGAATGATGAGATTTAATCAAGGAATCACATTTGCATAAAAAAAAAAACACTTTTGACTTGCTCACATAGGTCAAAAGTGACTTGTTCAAAAGGTTAAAGGTTAAAAATTGCTTAAGAAGCTAAGTGAATATATCCCTTTTTCAAATGATGGAGGAATAAGAATATCCCTTAGAATATTCCTTTGGGTGAGGATAAAAGGCATTTTGAAAATTAAAAGAAATTCTTATTTATGCAAAAAAGAGATAAGGAATATTCCATGGGAATATTCCCCTTTTAGAAGAAAATTAGTTTAATTTTTAATTAAACATGGTTTAATTACACAATAAGAGGATTTGAAGAATTAAAGTGATATTCGTTAAATTAAATGATTTAATGAATGGGGGAGAGATGAAATGATATTTAATTAAATAACTTAGGGTTATTTAATTAAATTAGAAGACTTAGGGAATTAAATTAAATGCTTTGATTTATTTAATTTAATGAGATGAAATGTTAGCGTGAAGGGGGAGTGAATTAACCTAAATTGATGAATTAGGTTAATGGATGAAAATGATGCCATTAATTAAATTAACAAGGTCAATTTAATTAATTAAATGAAAAAGAGGATGGGTTTAAAGAGGAAATGATGTTAGTAAATATTTTTTGAGTGTATGATATCAATTAGAACATTTTTTTAGTGTGTACAAAATCCATACAAATAAATGAAATATATGTTATTCAACCCTTCATATAAAATATTTACAACCATCTTGTGGAAGAGTATTTCTAGCATAGATAAAGTTGGCATGAATTTTTGGATGGAATGCCTTAAAGAAAAGTAGTCTAGTGGAATGCCATGATTTAAAGATAGGCACAAAATGGAAGCATTGACAAGGCATGTGAATTGTTTGACAAAACAATTTTGGTAGACATGTATGAAAAATGTGGTACTATAGACACGCTAGTGAGGTCACTAGCTTGTCAATGCAGTAGGATTGACAAGGTATTGGGCTATTTGAAAAAAATACTGATAGAAATGGGGTCTCATGGTGATGTAAGATATTGGGTTGTTTGAAAAAATTCCTCATAGAAATGGGGTCTCACAGTGAGACCCCATTTCTATGAGGCATTTTTTCAAATAGCCCACTACCTTAAATCACCGTGAGACCCCATTTCTATGAGGTATTTTTTCAAACAACTCACTACCTTGTTACCTCATTTCTATGAGGCATTGACAAGCTAGTGACCTACCACTACCTTTTCAATGTGGTAGGATTGAAAAGGTAGTGGGTTGTTTGAAAAAATTCCTCATAGAAATGGGGTCTCACGGTGATATACAAGCTAGTGAGACCCCATTTCTATGAGGAATTTTTTCAAATAGCCCACTACCTTGTCAATCCTACCACATTGAAAAGCTAGAGACCTCACTAGCTTGTGAAGGGTCACATGAATTTTTGGACGAAATTCCTTAAAGAAATGTGGTGTAGTGGTATGCCATGATTGCAAGATAGGCACAAAATGGAAACTATACTTGAGAGAATGAAAAGGGATGAGAACACAAAGGAAGAACTTAAAAATCAAGTAAGGCAATTAACTTCATACTTACATCACCTAATTGGCCCTATTGAATTAGTTGCACCTTTCACCATGTTGCTAACCTAGCCTTGAATAATAAGTCTTGAAACAGTGGAGAGAAGGGTTACATCCCTTGTAGGTAGAGTAATCAAGGAAACATTAAAAATATATCACAAGGTTAGTGATGAGGTAAGTTTAGAAATAGAGATGAAAACCAAAATATATTCAAAGATCTATTGATGTATAAGGAGTATATTCCAAGTTTGTAGAGACAAGCATGGAAAATTTGGTAGCATAGACAAGGAAATTAGATATTTGAAAAAATACACATCACCATGAGACCACATTTCTTTGAGGAATTTCTTCAAACAACTAATTTCCTTGTCTATGCTATTTGATAAAATGCTTTGGTAGACATGTATGGAAAATTTAGTAGCATAGACAAGGCAATCAGCTACTTGGTAGAACTATTTGACAAAATGCCTCAATGAGATATGTCCTTGTGGACTATGATGATTACAGGATATGTACAAAATGGATTTGTTGAAAAGGCTTTAGAAAATTTCAAGCATATGCAATTTCTAGTTGTAAAACCAAATTCCATTACATTTTCTAACATCCCCCATGCCTATATCAAAATGAAAGCTTTGGAAATGGGTATGCACATCCATAGAAAAGGATTCAAAAATCATGTATTATATTACATACGTATAACTACTCTAATATATATTTGTATACAAAATGTGGAAGCATACACAAGGTAGGTCAATTGTTTAACAAAATTCCTCAAAGAGATGTGGTTCAAAAATGTAATTGGCAAGTGTAAAGAATTGTGTAGTTTAAAATGTGCCAAGAGGGGCTAAGGTTATAATGAGAAACAAACAATGATGAACATCGAATATGAAAAATAACAAAATCAAAGCAAGCCAAAATAGAATTAAGGAAAATATAAAGAAAATGTGTAAAGACTTCACGTACCTAAAAAATGGAGATTTGAATGGATGAGTTCTACCCAATTATGTAACCTTTGCTTCTTCTTACATCAAAATCCTCAACAATTTGAGTTTTTCAAAAGCTTGTTTCCTTTTCAATGTTCAAATGTATATCACTCTTGAATGGAATTGAGACTTGAAGTGATATATATCAAATTCAACATGAAACCTCTATTATTTCATGCAAAGGTGGTGGAAAGTTCATAAAAAGGTGGTAGAATGTGAAAAATTTCCATGCACACTTCACAAAAGCATCAAAAAGCTTCATTTTTTCTAGAACATGTGCATAACCAAGAGAATATATAGAATGTGGGCTTGGAGATCATGAGTATATTGACTTTTTTACCATTTTTAGTGCAAGACAAAATGTGCTCGCATTATAACAGGAGTGCATTTTTTCTTCCTATAAAAATGACTACAACTCAACTTCTTCAAAACATGCCCGCATTATGAAAATGGTGATTTTTTATAGGATTATTTTCTCTCTCACTCTATGCTTAGCCATAAATCCCCCCTTAGGCATCTAGGTCTCTCACTTATCCCTAAACCCTCAAACCTGGACACTATGCCTTAAACCCTAATCCCTCAACCCTATACTAAAAAAACCCTTGATATGTCCACCCTTAAACCCTAAACCCTAATCTCTCTCTCCCTCTCTCTTAGGTCTCTCCCTCTCACCCCCTCTGCCTTTCTCTCTCTATCAAGTAGAGAGGGAAGTATCCTTGAGAATTCCCATAATTCAGTGGAATTAGTTTCCTCAATTATTTGGCACCTTTGAATGGCTCTTGATAAAGTTTTTCTATTAATTCTCAATTGTTTCTTCATCTTTCTAATGAGAGGAGATTTCCTTGTTTGATTACTTACCAAAGTCGGTGTAATGACATGTCGGGTGACATTACTATATTTTGAGCATGAGGTATTAACCACATTGTCATAAGCCTCCATTAGATTCTTCACAATAGTATTTTCACCTAAAGCATTCGATGTTCTCAACCCAAGAATCTTCATGATGGACCTATACTTTATACCTCACATCATTTCAACAAATAGAACTGACATCTTGTAGTCTCATTTAACTTTTCAAAGAACAATCTCCAAATTTTATCAGCATATCTTCTACAAGTGCATTTTGGAATCTTACCTTCCATTGGCTGCAAAATATTCTCATTAATATTAATCAAAAACTTTGGATTTCTATTCAAAATTTTAGGTGGTGTTCTCATAGGTACATTCATCTCAACATTAGGAATTTCATCCATATTTAAGTGAGATTGGCTAGATCCCATACCTTGAATCAAGGATGGAATAGATGACACGCCTTGGGGTGGAAATGGAGATGATGGTGTACCTCCTTCCTCAAATGCAAGTGATGTTGTACTCTCAAATTGAGATATGGTAGATCGTGTCCCTCCATATTCACTTGTAGTAGATGGTGTCCCTCCATATTCACTTGTGGTAGATGGTGTCCCTCAGTAGTCACTAGTAGTAGAGAGTGTGTCTCCAACTACGGTATTCAAATCTGTCTTAGCACGATGCTTTCACATTCGTTCCCTTTGTGATGCTAATGCCTTTTCTCTTTTTGATAGTTGAGGTTCCTCTTCAATTGGCATGTCGTCGTCAATCATATCTAATTTATTCTTCTCACAATGTTCTCTCATCCATGTTGCTTTCTTTGATTTCTTAGTTTGGACTCTTCCTGTGTTGGTTTAATCCTTGTTCATTTCCTCGGCATGACAAATAATTTTATCTGTAGCATGATAAAGAGACAAATATTAGATCTTAAAAAAATAATTTGTGAGATGAGGATTTGTAGGGAGGATCGATTATGCTTGATCCATGATGAATAAAAGCACAATTTATCCACTCAACCTCAATCTACCAAACTAGATCATTCAAATTCAAAAGTTAAACTAAGCATTTCACTAAAATTGAAAGTTTCAAACTAAAAACACCATTAAATTCCTACTCTAACCCATTTGAAACTTATCCTGTTTTGGAATTGGTCTCATGTTGATGTGAAACGATGACCCTTTCCCAATCCCATGATTAGTGAGCCTGTTTTAGTCAATTCTATGGAAGAGAATTCATGAAACCATTGTGATAAATTGATGAAAACCTAGTTTATTCTAAATCAAACATGATGCAAGCTAAATTTCCATGATTTTGTGCTAAAAATGAACTAATTATGGAATTTCTAATCTGATATAAGCTAATTCTAACCTAAAAGATGGAGACCCTAATTCATATACAAACTAAGATGGATGCATGGAAGCCATTAATGGATTCTTTAAGCTATTTATGCAATTAAAATTAACTAAGAAAAGCTAAAAGTGAGTGAAATATGAGTGTGAGTGCATATAAGCTTCAACAACATAAGTTTTCTCAAAAAAAGATGGATCCATTTGTCTTCAAATATTGTTCTATTTATAGGAGAGTAAATGAGAAATGGAGGGTTGAGATTGAAAAGATTAATCAATGTTCCAAGATGAAGGAGATGAGAGGCATAGATCATGGATTCTCATCAATGGATGAGAATGCATGATGAGATTTAATCAAGGGCTCACATTTGCTTCAAACAAACACACTTTTGACCTGCTCACACAAATTAAAGGTGACTTGTTCAAAAGTTAAAGGTTAAAACTTTCTTAATAAGCTAATTGAAAATATCCCTTTTTCAAATGATGGAGGAATAAGAATATTCCTTAGAATATTCCTTTGGGTGAGGATAAAATGCATTTTGCAAATTAAAAGAAATTCTTAATTGTGAAAAAAAGGGATAAGGAATATTCCATGGGAATATTCCCTTTTTAGAAGAAAATTATTTTAATTGTTAATTAAACATGGTTTAATTACACAATTAGAGGATTTGAAGAATTAAAGTGATATTCATTAAATTAAATGATTTAATGAATGGGGGAGAGATGAAATGATATTTAATTAAATAACTTAGGGTTATTTAATTAAATTAGAAGACTTAGGGAATTAAATTAAATGTTTTGATTTATTTAATTTAATGAGATGAAATGTTAGCGTGAAGGGGGAGTGAATTACCCTGAATTGATGAATTAGGTTAATGGATGAAAATGATGTCATTAGTTAAATTAACTAGGTTAATTTAATTAATTAAATGAAAAGAGGATGGGATTAAAGAGGAAATGATGTTAGTAAATCTATTTCGAGTGTATGATATGAATTAGGACATATTTTTAGTGTTTAATTTTTTCCCCTCTTTGAAGTGAGGTACTTGCTACTTTGGTTCAAAGAATAATGCTCTTCAGATTAAAACTATTGCTTAAATAAATAAAAAAATTCTGATTTTTTTGATGCCCCAATGGAAGGATAAACCTGACTCCCTTCCCCCTTAAGAAATCGAGCAAAAATTTTGAATTTTGGGTTGATTTCTCAATAAACGTTAAAAGTTGTACCAAGGGTCCAGAAAGTTTCTGGGATGCAAGAAATATGCCAAAAACACAAAAAATGATACAAAATTAGGTCCAGATTGGAAAAATTGGTGAAAATGATGATAAATCCTAGCTTGAAAGTGAAATTAGGGAAAAAAAACCCTAATTTTCTACCATAAATAAGCCAAGAAGGGTCACATTCAATTCATTTTTACATTCACACTTAAGAGATTCTTACTATTTTGAGCTTTGACCCTCTAACGAAATGGTGCGATGAGAGCTTCCAAAGCACATCTCTGACTAAGTTTGAGAGTATTAGGGCCCTCCAAGTGCAGGACCACCAGTATGTAACTCTGAACTTGATATGAAATTTGACTTTTTGATGCATTTATGATGCTTTGAAGTTTAAACTTTGGGGGCATCACTATATAGCAACACCCAAATTGAAATCGACAATGCTCAAATGAATTATAGTGATGCATATGTATATGGTGATGTATTCGTGATTTGAAATTAGGGTTTCTAATTTTAAATAGCGATGCAAGCTTATATAGCGACACACTTGCTAGTTTAGAAATTAGGGTTAGGGTTACCAAAGTTTAGATAGTGATGCCTGTGTGTTTGGTGGTACATATTACAATTTACAATTTTAAATGTTTTCAGGTATCACAATTTGAAAGTTAAATAGAGCAATGCTATTGCAGATAGCGACACTATTGTGAATTTGAAGCTGTAAATTCCAAATTGAGTCAAATTTTCTCGATTTCCAAATGTTGTCTGCTTCATGGATTTAGGAGGTCATTCCATCACTGATGTCGTGTGAGCATAGACCCACCATGTTGGAGAGATTAGATGATTTTTTAGAGTTACGCCAGGAGCACTAAGAGAGATTGGTCTTTGGTATGTCGCATATGCGCTTGCTATTCAAACACATTTGGCCATGATGATTGTCAGGTGCGAGAGATGGCATAGTGAGGCCTTGTCTTTCCACCTTCTGATAGGTGAGGATATGGTGACCTTGGAGGATGTATGGCATATAATGTGTTTTCCAATACATGGTGACCATGTGATCTATGACGTTGATGCCAAGTTTGATGCCTACCTCAAGGTTATGGAGATGGAGAACATTTTTTTGGTTACATCACAGATTGACCTCGAGTCATATAGAGGTCATGTGCCAAGTTTCAGATTGATTATCACAACCATCATTTCAGGTTTGGTGGCCCCTGATAGATGCAACAGAGGATTCATCCTAGGATGGGGCTTGGCATGACATTGCATGCTTCACAGGAGAACACTTTTTGCGTGGGGGCCCATGATGCTAGCCTCTCTGTATCATGATATGCATGATTTTGTTTACTATGATAGGAGAGCCATTGGTGTAGGGGTGACTCTACTACACATTTGGGAATGGGAGCATATAATCATTCACTGACCTATTGTGTAGATGGTATACGTTGAGCCAAATGATCCCATCATTTGGAGATATAGAGGTGTGATCACTTTCAGGCATACCAAACAGATTAGGCTCCCGTACTAGTGATGGGTTATTGATGACATGATATTTTTTAGATGACACTTGTGTCTTCAAATGCCACCCTAGTTGTATGATGTGCAGTAGTTATACTTTTCCAGGAAAACCCAATACATGCAAGGTTGTGAGCATCATATCATTGAGCGATATTTACTAGACAGGGTGGATCGGTAGTTTGGGGAGGTCTAAGATAGACAAAATGATGGTTATAGGACCATTTTTTCTAGGTCAGCTAGAGAGGCTCCCACATGGGGATCAACCATTCCAGTTTCTGAGGCAGTCAAGAGTTTCAGGCAGTTAGTAGCTCAACCTTGGACGTATGATCAGGGTCAAGTAGTAGCATAGACTATGCCTGCATATGATGCTTGGTTTGTACCTACCTGATGGTTGAAAAATCCAGTTGGTGTTCCTCCATGACAGAGACTGAGAGGCAGGGGAGTAGGGAGGGGCAGATACCACTGAGATGTACCCTAGGCACTTATATACCCTAATTTTTTGTAACTTTGTGATGCACGGCCGAGAGCAGAGGATCAGCCTGAGAGGCAAGCTGGAGAGGGTAGCAGCCACTAGGGCTAGCTATTTTGTATACACTTTTTTATTTTGTTGCCCCATTCTTTATCACTGATATACATTCATGGGCTCCTTTTTGATAGCCTCGTGGATATTGTACTTTTGATCGATGTACATACACTAATCCTGATTGTGTACCATGACATTCATTTTTGATATATATATGATACAAATATGGATGATTCTATATGATGTGATGTGTTCACTTTATTTCATGCATGTGATATGAGATGCTTGATGATGTATGAATGTGCTTTACTTATTTCTATATGATATTCAATGATCATGATATGATATGGATGCAATGTTGTGTTATTTTTTAATATCTTTTCATGATATGCTATGGAATGAATGATATGTAATGAAAATTTTATGGATGCAAATGATGTGGATGCAGTTATTTTAGTTTATTTTCTATGCATTTTATGAGATGATGATGTATGTACATGGATGCAAATTCTTATGATATGCAATGATTTAAGATGCTTAGAATAACAAATTTATATTATTCATCACAACTTAAATGATAATGCAAAATGTATGATGTGATATTCAATGATTATGCTGATGGATGTTTTATGAGTATGCTATTCTTATGAGATGCATGTATTTTGATGGTTTGTGGATGCAAGGTGTATGCATTGATGATTCTTTTGTTGACTGTCATGATACTAGGCTAGCATGAAAATAAGATAGAAGAATAAAGAATGACCATTGATTTTGATGATTACTTCAAAAGATCCAACAAGTCCATGATCCATCGAGACTTTATTAGAGATGGTGATGAGACATGAAAAATGAGGATGAAAATGTAGGATGATGAGTTGCTCACACTTCGGGATTGGGATTTTCCGTCATTCCTTATTGTTTGATATAACACATAGATACGATGTATCAAGGCATTAATAACCAGGACGATGTATCTAGTGTAATGGACTTTGACTCGACAAACAAATAGGATAGTACTTGTTCACACCTTGACTTACGGAAACCTCGGCAGAATGTAAGTTATAAGCTTAAAATATATTGGACCAAAGCATACACAATATTCAACAATGGACTCGAAACAACCTTCTCACACACAACTAAGAAAGTATGTGCCAATATTATTTTACAAGAGTATCCACAAGCACAACAAGTGAAAGATAATGATCAATTCCCCATTCCTTTCTCTTTAAATCATTTTGATATACATCATTGAGACATCCTCGGAATGGGTCATTAAAATAAACCATAAGAAAATATAAAATCCAAACAGTTAGTGTTATCTATATCTCCTGCCTAGTTTAATTTTAGCTAAGGTGATATCTGATACTGATGTCCATCACAGGAAGGATACATCCTAGGAAATGTTGATTAGAGGTTGTTTGATGTTGGGATGATGATGCTAAGATGGGTCATTGATATACACTTCATTGACATATTTACCTATGATCTAGACTTTAAATTTTGACACTTAAGTTCTGAATTTATGACTTGCTACACTTTCTTTCTATTTGTTTCACAACAAGTTGCAAGTGACGATCGATTTATTATGGGTGAAAGGCTACTTCGGGTGAAAGTGAGATGGGATGGGTGGTTTTGAATTTTCTAGAATATTTCAATTTTTTTAGTATTTTAAAAATGTTTTGAGGTTGTTTTTGGTCTTTTGAAAGTTTATGCGAATATTTTTTGGCTTTTCGATTATATGAGGTTGTTTAGGGTTTTTTGAGATATTTGAGGCTTTTTAGGTTTTTTGAATGTTTTCTAATGTTTTTGGGATTTTCAATTTTCAAATGTTTTTTATGTTTTCTAGTTTTTTGAATCTTTTGGGGAGGTTTTCCAAGAGTTTTACAAATGTTTAGGGTTTTTTTGAGAGTTTTTGGGTTTCAACCAAGAACCTAACCTAAAGACCTATCCTAGGGGCCTCAAGGGCTGATGAAAGATAAGCCTTGCCTACATTATACACATAGAGACCATGTAGTTCAACTGACTTGACCTATTAACAAGATGAAGATATGAATAGCTGAGAGAAATTAGTTTATTATGACGAACTACTAAAGGATTGACCTAGGGTGTCTCGGGGGCACATCAATGATGGCCTTTCCTACGTTGAAGCTCAGAGACAACATAGTTTGACATGGTATTGTTTTTGGATTTTTGATGTTCGACCTTTTTAGGGATTTTGATGTTTTTCGAATGTTTTGGATTTTGAATTAATAATTTTCTAAATGTTTTTGGATTTTAGTTGTACATGATTTTGCAAATGTTTTTGGATTTTTGAGATAAGATTTTATTGATGCTTTTCAATTTTCAAGATTAGAGTTTATGAATGTTTTTAGGATTTTTGAGATAAGGGTTTATGAATGTTTTTGAGATTTTTTAGGAGAGTTGCGATGACCACAAGATATACAAGAACCCAATTGTGATCCATAACAAATTTCCCCCAGTGTGGTAGGTTAGACTACTTTGATATAGGCAGGAAAAGCTAACCTTTGAAATATGCCAAGTAGTACTAAAGGGGTTACGATACTTCTCAATATTAAGCTATGATAAGGACGGGGTCAGGTGATGGATGAATAGGATAAATGATGCGATGGATAGAGGGTTGTGCAAAGAATGGTAGGATAGAGATCCAAAGAATTGAGGTGCTTTATTTATGCAAGGTGTCTGCTTGCTGGGTTTTCACCAAGTTACTTGCCCAAAGTGACACCGAAGTGGTTTTCACTAGAGGACGATTATTTTTCTTTAATTTTTTCAATCCTTTTTCTCATTTTTTTGGATTTTAATTATTTTTTTATTTTTTTGTATTTTTTGATTTACACCCTTCAAGACTAGGCATAAATTTTTTTGAGATGCAGATTGTTAGTGGGTTCCTATAAGGGCTCACCTTCAGGTGTTAACAGTTGATATGCTCCTAATATGTAGCTTTCTATGATGGCAAACAAACCCAACCAGTTAGGCTCAAACTTCCCTTTTCTATCTTGATCTGGAAGGTTCTTTTGATTATGCTTTAAGACTAGATATCCTACCTGGAATGACTGATATATTATTCTCTTATTATATCTCTTCTTCAATTGGTTCTAGTATACTTGTAAATGATTGAGGGCATCAAGACGACGCTCATCCAGGAATTCTAGCTTATTCATTCAAGACACTCTATATTCTTCCTCAGTTATCAAGTTTTGTAGTGACACTCGTGATGATGGGAGCTCAACCTCAATAGACAAGATGACTTATGATCCATAGACTAGGGAGAAAGGGATTGCACCTGTAGGTGTGCAGATACTGGTTCAATAAGCCCAAAGAGCGGGATTTAGTTATAGATGCCAGTCGCGACCAACTTCATTCACTATTTTCTTTAGGATTTTTAAGATATTTTTGTTTTTAGCTTCTGCTTGACTATTTCCTTGGTGATATTATGAGGTAGAGAATCAATGTTGGATATTGAATCTTTGGCACAACTCTTTGACATCCTAATTTTTAAAAGGGGTTCCATTATCTGAGATGAGGGTTTGTGAAACACCAAAATGGTAGATTAGGTAGCTCAGGATAGATTTGGCTATCTGCTTCCCTATTATAAATGTCATAGGAATAGCTTCAACCCACTTCGTAAAGTACTCAGTGGCAGTTATGATAAAATTGTGGTCGTTAGATGAAGTTGCAGTTATTTTTCCTATGAGGTCAAGTCCCCACTGTGAAAAAGGCCATGGTGTGATCATGGGTTGTAACTCTTGAGCTAGGGTATGAATTAGATCTCCATGCTATTAACATTGGACACACTTTTGCACATAGTGATGGGATTCCTTTTCCATGGTTGTCCAATAGTATCCTATCCTCAATAGTTTCTTAGCTAATTTCATACCACTATAATGGGACCCACATATGCCATCATGTACTTTTGTTAAAGTTGTTAAGGCTTCCTCTTGGTTAAGACATCGTAGTAATGACCCTTCATTGCTTCGGTGGTAAAGGCTATCACCTAGGATCACAAATCGATACGCCTTCTTAACAAAGGTCTTTTTAAATTTTGAGGTGATATTCGATGAGAGGGTTCCTCTGATATGGTAAGTAAACATGTCATGGTACCATGGGGATCCAGGACCAACAAAGACACACACGAATTCTAATTCAAGGATTTCAAAAGTTGGTACGAGAAGTTATTCTACCAAGAATTCACATTGGAGGATGTTGTTCGACATGTCTAGTAGTGATCTGATTATTGCCATGGCATCTACTACTCTATTATTTATGCAAGGAATCTGCTCAAATGTTATGTCTATAAAAAGATCTTTGAGATTCTCCACCATCTTTTTGTAAGGAGTAAGCTTGTCATCCTTAGTTTGATAGTCATCATTGAATTGGTTGATAACCAGCTATGAGTCTCCATAGTCTTTCATCTCTTGAATATGCCACTAAACCACTATCCTTAGACCTATGATTAGGGCTTCGTACTAAAAAATGTTGTTAGTACATGGAAATGATAGTCGGTATGATGTTGGGATATAATCACCTTGAGGGGTGATGAAAATAATTCCTACTCCTGATCCATGTTGGGTGAATGATCCATTAAAGTACATCTTCCATTAAGCTTTGAGGTCAATAAGGAACATTGATTCATTAGGGAACTCAGATATTAGAGCATTCTCAGCATAGATAGGTGCTTCTGCTAGTTGTTCTATGATCACTTGTCCTTTGATTCCCTTGCGCTCCACATATTCTATGTCGAACTCTATTAAGATCATCACCCATTTAGCCATTCATCCTGTGAGAGTTGCTTTGGATAACAAGTATTTCAATGGATCTATTTTTGCAATGAGTTTCATTTGATGTGACAGCATGTAGTGCCTAAATTTTTTTGAAGCAAAAAAAACTACTAGGAAAGCTTTCTCAATAGGTTAATAGTTCATCTCATAGCCCACCGAGGTTCTGCTAATGTAGTAGATGGCCCTTTCCTTTTCTTTTTCATCATGTTGTGCCAAAAGAGCTCCTAGTGTTGTTGGTGTTGCTGAGATATACAAGATCAATGGCTTGTTCGGTACTGGTGGCATGAGCATTGGAGGTGTGAGTAGATAATCTTTGATTTGCTAGAAAGTTTTATCATACTTGTAATCCCACTTGTAGTTTATCCATTTATGAAGAAGATGTGAAAAGGGGTGGATTTTATCTGATAGATGTGTTATGAACCTTCTGATGGACTGCAATCTTCCTTGTAACCCTCCCATCTACTTTAGTGTTCGTGGTGGCTTCATGTCTAGGATAGATTTTACCTTTGCTGGATCAATTTCTATCCCTCTTTGTGAAACAATGAAGCCAAGGACTTTCCATAATGTGACCCCAAAAACACACTTTTCTGGATTTAGCCTTACTTTGTATTCCTCCAACCTATCAAAGATGGGTCCTAAGACTTGTATGTGCTCCTTATTTTCTTTGATTTTTCCAAAATATCGTCCACATAATCTCCAACTATTTTGTTGATCATGTCATGGAAGATGAGGTTCATGTCCCTTTGATAGGTTCCTCCAACATTCTTTAACCCAAATGGCATCACATTCCAGCAATAGGTTACCCATAGACAAGTGAACATAGTTTAATGTTGATCCTCCTTGGTGATTATGATTTGATTATAGCTTGAAAAACCATCCATGAGTGACAAGATTTCATGCCTAGTTGTTTAATCTACAATGAGATTGATGTTATGAAGAGGGAAATAATCCTTCAGACATGCCTTGTTCATATCTCTGAAATTAGTACAGATTTTGATGCCCCCAGTGGGTTTTGAGACTGGTACCATGTTTGAAACCCACTTAGGATAATCTATCGGTCAGATGAATCCAATGTCAAGAAGCTTTTGTAATTCTAGTTTAACCAAGAGTGCTATTTGAGGGTGCATCTTCCTTAATTTTGCTTTCCTGGCTTGGCTTCATGATAAATTGCTAGGTGATGTACAACTACTTTAGGGTCAAGTCCTAGCATATATATGTATCACCATGCAAATTTAGCTCTTCGCTCTTTGAGAAATGCTGAAAGATTCTTTTGTTCTTCATCCAACAAGGATTCAACATAAACATTGATCTTAGGTGCTTCCTCTATTCCCACATTTACTGGAGTGGATTTTTCTACTAGTACTGTTGACTTCTCTAGATGCATTGCACTTAGGGGAAGATTGAATCCCTCATCCTTGCATTCCTCGGAGAGGTTTTCAGAAATGGATGCATCCTTTTTTTTTTTTTAGGATCAAAAAGTGCCATAGTGTGGTTTTCACTTAAAAATCTGCATGTTAGTTGCACTTCGTTTATTTTGTGATAGAGGGATTCAATTGTCTCTCCATAGTATGCCTCTTTATCTAGCTCTATATCAAAACCTGCTTTATGATCTGTCCATGGTAATTTATCATGGAGTCCCATGAATTCTAAGATCACTTCATCGTTTTCAAATAAATCTAGAATTGATTGTCCTTGTTGGTCCATGTCGATGAGTTGTGGGTAGACTAGGCATATTTTAGTTGGTTGATTTGTTTGACCAAAGGATGTAATGTATTTCATGAAATGAGAGTTGTTTTAAAATAAATTAGCAACATCCAAGGGGAAGTCATCTAAGGTTGTATCACACAATGTAGGTGACCAAGAGGAAGCCTCAGCTCGCTTAACGAAAATACTTTTTCCAATAAGTGTGACCTTGCTAGTAGTACAACCTAGGACAAGATTTTTTAGTCATTTCTCAGGAACGATGGGTTCTAGCAAGCTATTACCATTCTGTCCTAGTTTCTCATTCTTTTTATATCCCATACTTTTCATCAGCTGCAAGCCTTTGTTGTCATCTTCCATGGGAGGAACAGGTACAGGTCATTCATCTTGATAGAGGAGTTTAGAGATATCTTCCTCACTGGCATCTTCTTGATTCAAATCACCCCACTTGGTGAAGGTAGTAGCTGCCATATCTTGATAGTCTCGGGCTCTTTGTTGTTGGATGTAGGTTTCCCATGAGATTGAGGAGAAGTAGAAAATTCTCCTAAGAAAAAGGTGTTATTCATTAGTTTGTAATTCCCACAACCATCATCTTGAATCATTCTTTTGATATCAGGTATATTCTATATAATAAGTGATTTTGTTTTAGAAGTAGATGCAAGGGATGATGGATCAAAAAATGAAGTGGAGGTGTAGGCCCTTCATCATTTTTAGGTATTTGGGGGCTTTTATAGAACTTGGCTTCAAGACTCTTGCAATAGTAAAAAGGCTCAAGATCTCCATGGATAGTAATCTATCTACCTTCAAAAGGAAACTTTACACATTGATGATAGGTGGAGGCTACAATTTTTAGGGCATGGATCCAGGGTCGACCAAGCAAAATGTTATAAGGAAGATCCAATTCCAACACTTGACATGTAGTTTCTGTAATGAGAGGGCCTAATTGGATGGGGAGTGCAATGATACCTTGTAATACCTGTTCTTAGTTGTCATATGCTCTGATGGTGGTACCCTTTTCCTTCTCAATAGTATTCTATGAATAGCCCATAATTTTGATCAATTGAAGGGAGAAAATGTTCAATCTAGCCCCTCCATCTACTAAAACTCTTTTGACCTTGTTTTTATGAATGACAACCCCAAGGTGTAAATCATAGTTTTGAGATGGTTGTGATGGTAGATATTGCTCAGAGAAGGTGAGAATATTGCTAGTGATATGGCCTACTATAGCTTGAAACTAATCGGTATCAATGTCGTCGGGAATGGATGACTCTAATAAAGCTTTCTCAAGGATTTCCCTATGTGTAGGCGATATTCTTAATGGTTCTAGGATTGATATCTATGCAGGGGTCTTCTTGAGTTGTTCTAAGATATTTTACTTGTTGGTACTTACTGTGGGATGAGTAGGTTGTGCCTGATATGGGGATGGAGATCCTTGGATGGTGACCTTACCATGTCATGTGGTGACTCCACATTCTACACTATGCCCTTTGATGGTGACAACAGTGATGACGTTATCATACGAAGCAACTAAGTTGGAATACATATGTTGCACATTCATATAATCTTTAGCTTTCCCAGTGTTTCTTTCTTTGTTATGATCTGGCATAGGGTTCTTGTATATCTTAAGATCTTGATTCCCAACTAGTACCTCAAAAGATATGGAATCATTTTCTATAAGTTCTTGGATGATGTTTCTGAGCCTCATGTAGTTTGTCATTTTCTGTATTTTGATCTTATGATAATTACAAAGGTCCTTCTTGTTATACCACGATGGGTTCTCTTGCAGTTCATGGTAGTTTTCAAAGTTGGGAAGTATTATCAGATTTGACTCTACCAAATTTTTCATGATAGTCTCAATGGGTTCAGATAGTTGTGTGTACTTGCATTTAGGATAGTTATTCTTGTTAGGGGTTTTCCTTTACATTTCGGTATTACTGATCTGATTGTTTTGGTGGGGTGTTGTTTGTTGCATGATTGGCTGGATGTTAGAAACTTGATTGTTTTTCAATCTAGGATCACTTAGGACTACCTTAGAATCTACCACACCTTCATTTGTTACATTTTTGTTCTTAGCTTAAACATGAAGCTTGTCATTTGAACTTGTTGATGGGAGGTTGTCTTTGTAAGCTTGAGTGTTAACTTGTGATATTAGAGCTTTCTCGATGTTAACGACTCTAGGTACAAGCTCGTCATGTGATGTGATGCACTACATTTTCAAGTGGAAAGAAAAATTTGGATCTATATTGGCATGATGATTCCCACTTGTTGTTCATCAAGAAGAGTCCACTTACTTTTACTAGCCCTTTGTCTCCATCGTTGTAAGAAATTAGTGAAAGTTTCCCCTTGGTTTTGTCTAAGAGTATACAATTCTTCTAGACTGACGTTCATGTCTAGATTGAAGGAGAAGTGGTCGATGAATTTTTTGGTAATTTCTTGAAAGGTTTTGATACCAGGAGGTAGATGAGAAAACTAATCCATAGCAGGACCTATTAAACTTTGAGGGAAGAGGTGCATTAGACAAAAATCACTATAAGCTACCTCCATGCACATGACGTTAAATTATTTGACATGGTCCATAGGAATTGTTCTCCCTTTGTATTTGTCCAATTTTGGGATTTCAAAACTAGGAGGGAATGGTACCATTTCTATGTTTTAGAAAAATGGATAAGGAAACAAGTTCTGTGTATGGGGTTTCTTTGCCTTGCCCATGCAAAGGTCCTACATTTCTTGTGAGAGTGCTTTAAATTGTGATGCTAGATTATCTTGTAGGTTGGGCGGAGGAACATATGGTGGGATGATGAATGAGTTGTATGCGGTGTATGGTGGTGTGAGATTCTGTGAAGGTGATTGGGGTATTGATTATATGTTCCAAATATGTTTGGATTGATGATGTTCAAGTGAGGATAATAGGAACCTTGCTGTTGTTGTTGGGTATATTGTTGAGCTTGTTTTTGTTGTTGTGCCACTAAGGCTTGTTGTTGGGCCTATTGTTGTTGGTGTGTTAATAAAGCTGCTTGTTGTGCTTGATTTTGTTGCTGTGCTACTTGTTGTGCTACCAAGTCTACTTGTTGTTGTTGTTGTTGTTGTGCTAAGGTTGTTTGTTGTTCTGTTAAGGCAGCTTGCTATTGTTGTGGTTGTTGTTGTTCTAAGGTTGATTGTTTTGTTGATGATTGTTGTTATTGCTCTTGTTGTGCTAAAGCTACTTGTTGTGTTTTTTCTTATTGTTGTTGTTGTAGTTGTTCTAAGGCTACTTTTTGTGCTGCTAAGGATTGTTGATAGACTTTTTGTGCTTGCTCTAAAGCTAAAGCATGCACTTGTAATGTGGGATTAGGTGGCTGCTAAGAAATCTATGGAGGATATTGGATATTTATGTTTTGAGTGGATAATGGATTTATGGTGAGAGGTGGAGGGTTCCCTTGATTTAACATTCCTTGTAAGTTGGTAGATGATGATGGAGGAATGTACATTTGAGATCATGTTTGATTTGGTATAGAAAAGGGAATTGTGGGAAAGGATGAAGATGATGTCATTAAATTTTGTAATAGAAATGACATACTAGGACCTTGAGTCCATTGATTAAAAATATTTCCTTGTCCCATGTCTTTGAGGATTGCCTTGTGCCAAAGATGTAACCATAGGATTCATGATCAAGGTACTTCCTAGATTGATAGAACTCGTAACCAAGGGATTGCTTAGAGGTGGATTGATTTTGGATGGTGTGGATGTATTTTGTGAAACCAATTGTATAGATGAAGCCATTGGAGGATTGGGTAGGGATGTCACTATTTGCTTCAAGGGTTGATTTTTTAGTGTGGTATTGATATGCCCTTGTGAACTGTTTTGAGATACTAGATCCACACTGCTTTTGCATGATGGTAGGAACACTTGTTGTACTCATGTGTATGGATGAAGAGGGATTTCCTTTATATTTCAAAGTCATGGTTGAGTAATGAAGATCAAGTGGTGTGTATATCCATTTAGGATCTTTAGGAACGAGAGGAGCACCAAAGCTAGGTGTCCAAGTGGTTGTGTTAGATGGAGGATTAGTTTCAAGTATTCCCACAAGTGTGTTGTTTTCAAATGAAAGGGGAATATTGGGAATGTAGGTCTGATTTAGACCTAATGATGCAGTTGTGAAACCTCGTGTTAAATTTTTTGCCACAAATGTTGGGGAGATAGGAGCTACATTTTCAAAGATTTGATGTTGCATGAGTTCCTCCCTAGTGAGTTCAAAGGGGTTGTTTGTGATATCTTCTATCTCATATGGTCCTCACGGTGATAAGGCTGTTGTGATGGTGTAACTTGACTCCTTGGATCAAATTCTAAAGGATTTGGATCACTTGAGGTAAATGTCACTTTGGTTTTCTCCATGATTCTCGTGTTGTGATCTAGTATTTGCCATAAATGTTGTGTCACCTGTGGGAGAGTTTTGTTTTGATTTTTCATGTTTGAACTCTCTAGTTGACTCAAATCTAGGTAAAAGGGATTCTCTAAGTAATTTGGGAGAAATTATGATAGCGAGGGATGAAAATATGGATGATGTGGGGAGTGATCTTTGCAACTATTTTGAAACAACACTTTTGACCTTCTTCTGATGTTTTGATGTTAGGATAAAGGATGTTTATGAACTTGTAAATCTTTGGGCTAGACTCCTGACCTTCAAGATGAACTAGTTCAAGGATGATAACTAAATTTTCTAAATTCATGGAAAAGGATGCATTTCACATACAAAATAGCCAAGTTAGGGGGTTATTTTTATTTGATTTGATGTTGTCACAAAGTGTTGGTGTATTTGAAATTTTGCAAAGATAGGTGAATTGAGAAATGAAATTTGATAAATGGGTGAGTGAGATGTTTGACCCAATGTTGACTTTAAAGTTAAGCTTTGTTTTGACAAGATCAAGGTAGTGAGAATGATGCTATACCTCTAAAATGTTTGAATCCTAAAGACCCAATTTAGCTGAGAGGATGGATGGGGATGTTTAGACCTATTCAGATCCTCCTAGCTCAAGCATACAAGTTTCTTAACAAGTGGTAACAATTGTGATAAAGTATTTCCACCCACTTCCTACTAAATTATGCACTATGATACTTATGTTTACAATGACGGGATGGAAATCTTCCCCTATTGATTTTAATTGTGCGGTGGATCATTTAGAGGAGTTCGGTATCATGAAAAGGACTAGGATTTTGACTCCAAAAGAATGCATATAATTCTAGACTATTTCTCGAAATGTGTCTATAGAAGTTTGCTACCAACCTGTCTCTATCCTTGTGAATTACTAAGAGATTTTTCTTGAAATCTTTTGGAGTGAGATTCCCAAGTCTAAAATGAGGACCTATAGACCTTACTTTAGGGATCCTAACTTTACATGAGATCATGTAAAAAAATAGTTTAAGTTTATGGAAGAAAAGAAGATATTTATTGCCACGCAGGTGGTGCAAATATGGGCCTTCTAGCCTCAATATCAACATGTTCCTGGGTATGTGCAGGATCATCATGGAAAAAATAGGCTCTTAAGTGGCAAAAAATTCAGAAAAATTAGAGTTAGGCAACTTGACGTAAAAATTTGAATAAGTTATCTATATTTTTTCAAAAATATGTAAGAATAGAATCTATAGAAAATTGAATGTGGTTTCTAAACTACTAGGTTTATTTAAAGAAAAAAAATCTATTTTGTGAAAATTTGAAATTTCAATGCAGTAGTACTTAAATTTCAGGGAAAAAATAAGAAGTAGGTGTCTGTTTGACCACCCTAACCACAATAAAATGATAATATTTTTTTATAAGATTTTAAATGTAAGTAGAGGACTCATGTCTGAATTTGATGCATATTTTTTGTAATTTATTTCCAAGTAAATAATTAATTATGATTTTTTTATTACAACTTTTAAAAAATATAAAAACTCATATGTCTGACCACCTTAACTTGATCAAAACTTCATGAAATTCAATAATTTTTTTTAATCCTATAGTATGCAAAGCATAGAATGTGATGCATATTTCAAATTAAAAAAATGTGATACCATTTGAAAGATATAGATGTTTTTGAATCAACCTATCAATAAGGACTTTAGTCGTAATTCAAATAGAAAATGAATAATAATTATTTATTAAATTTAAAGTAAAGCATAATTTGTATTGGTGGAAAGCTAAGAATCTCCTTTAAAAACCCTTTTCGTTTCATCAATTTTGGGTAAAAATAAAGTCGTCAGCCACTTACCCTACAAATACCCATCGTATCGCCAGTTTTTGGCCCATCATGATCCTACACATAGCCTCCTCTTCTTCATCTAAAATGGTTGTTGTGTTTCTCCACTATGTATTTGTTTCCTTGGTTTCAAAAGTGAAGCTTCTCAAACTGCCAATGAGATCGGTTTGTTCTTCATTAATGAGTTCAAAGTTGGCTAAATTATAGCACATGGAAGATCAGGTTGTTCAACGAGAGAAATCGGTCTCTAAATAGTCATGTGGGGTTCATTTGTCAATTTATCTCACTTAATGAGTTCATTTTACCACAATCACTTGTCTTGATTAAGTTTCAAACTAAATGTTTATGTCCAAAACACCATAACTTTCACAATGTCCATTTTCTGAGAATCATGAGGTCAAAGCCATAATTGCCTATGTTATCTTTTGAAAATATGGAATTTGATATAAGTCAAGATATTTAGATATCTCTAAGGATAAATCCTTAGGAAAAGTAGCAATATCAAGGATTTTTCAAGAGGTATCCATATTTAGGCCAAAGTATTTGAAATTTTGAGAAAGATAGTGAATGTTCTTTTTTGCATCATTTTGGAATCATGCAAAGTATTAAACTGATTCACAATCATTACAACCCTAGGTTTGAAATGGCTATATTTGTTGAATCCCCACTAGGATTTCTCCAAACACTAAACAATGCAAACAGTTAGAGATTTGGCAAAACTGGCTCCCTCCATGACACACACTTCTCAAGACCACCAAATCTCAAAATCCTTAAAATTTAGAGATCAAAAGGATTTTTTCTATTTCTACAATTGAATAGTACAAATGTGGGGCACCTTCAGAACGACCGTTCTTGCACCAACAAATATTAAGGATTTTTGGCTTCTAAACAAGGGTTCATAATAAGGGCTTCCAATTTAGGGGGTGCAATGATAAAATCCCTAAAGAGGTCTCCCAACCCTTAGAACAAGGGATTTATGCATCATATAGATACTAGGGAAGAGCTATCATGTACCTCTTCCCATTGATCAAAATTTGCATTGCAACCACAAATTTATATCATCGTTTGGAAGAGCTTGGCATTAGCTCGTTACCACTTGGGTCATTCCCTTGGGGTGAGTACTTTTTCCCACCAAGCAAGGCCCTCTAAAGGTGAACAATAGCAAGGAAGTACATCTGTAGTTTGATCATCTTCATTCGTATGAACAAAGAGAGAACACACACTATTCTTTTTTTCTCACATTTGCAAGGGGGTTCAATTTTAATCCAAATTGAAAGATGTAGGTAATTTTTCAAAGTGTTAAGGAATGTTTCTATTTCTCAAGATCACCAAACCATGTGAGAAAATTGCATACACATCCACTAACAACATTATAAATCATAAAACATAACAAGCAGTTGTAAATTTTAACTCCTCAAAGCAGCACTTGATGAGTTCGTTTTAAGCACCAAATGAAATATAAAGTTGCGTAGTTCAATTTTAAACCCAAAAAAGTAGTAATGAGATGAGGGTTCAATTTCAATCCCATTTGTGCGTTCTTTTTAAACCCAATTGAAATTTAGTGTTTCCTAAAGCAAAAAGTAGAAAGCATAAAATTTGGGTTATAATTGCCCCAAAGCATTAAACGCTTGTTACAATCACATAATTTGAAGATAGAGAACATTTCTTCACTTTTCCTCCATATCTTTCAACCTACAAAACCCTATTAATCTAACAACCAAAATATAGTTAGACATACATCAATGATCAAATAAATCAAGGAAATTAAAGCACGTCAAAAAAATGATTGTAAAGCTTCTTACATTGGTTGGGTGTCGTTGGACACGATAGCGTCGCAATTTGAACTGTGGGCATCACTCCCTTGAAAAAGTGGGTGTCGCTCTACAATAAAACAGAGAGCGCAATAGCATCGATATTCGGTCTGGTGTCACTGCACACCCTAGCGTCGTGATTTGAAATTTGGGAGTATTGCTTTGGTGAATTTTGGGTGTTGTCGTTTAAACTTTTTGATACCTCTATATTAAATCGGTGTTGCTAGATTTAAATCGGTCATAGTGCACTTAATTAGTGGCAGTATTTCAAATTGCAATAGCATCGCTATATGGTGACACACTTCAAAGGGCATCGTTGTTTATGATTTGGGCATCACTGCAACCTGCAAAACAAGCACAAAATGGAATTCAAGCTAAAAAATGGTTAAATTAACAGTTTATCCTCCTTGAAGCACCAGAATGTGAGATGAGGAATGGTAGGATGAATCAATTATGCTTGATCCATGATGAATTAAAGAAAAATTTATCCACTAAACCTCAATCTACCAAACAATATCATTCAAATTCAAAAGTTAAACTAAGCATTTCAATGAAATTGAAAGTTACAAACTAAGAAAACCATTAAATTCCTACTCTAACCCATTTAAAACTTATCCTATTTTGGAATTGGTGTCGTGTTGATGTAAAAGGATGACCATTTCCCAATCCCATGATTAGTGAGCCTATTTCAATCAATTCTATGGAAGAGAATTGATGAAACCATTGTGATAAATGGATGAAAACCTAGTTTATGCTAAATCAAACATAATGCAAGCTAAGATACCATGATTTTATGCTAAAAATTAACTAATTATGCAATTGCTAAGCTAATCTAAGCTAATTCTAAGCTAAAAGATGGAAACCCTAATTCATATACAAACTAAGATGGATGCATGGAAGCCATTAATGGATGCTCTAAGCTATTTATGTAATTAAAATTAACTAAGATAAGCTAAAAGTGAGTGAAATATGAGTGTGAGTGCATATGAGATTCAACAACATAAGTTTTCTCTGAAAAAGATGGATCCATTTGTCTCCAAATAGTGTTCTATTTATAGGAAAGCAAATGAGAAATGGAGGGGTGAGATTGAAAAGATTAATCAACGGTCCAAGATGAAGGAGATGAGAGGCATGAATCATGGATTCTCATCAACGAATGAGAATGCATGATGAGATTTAATTAAGGGATCACATTTGCTTCAGACAAACACACTTTTAGCTTGCTCACATAGGTCAAAGGTGACTTGTTCAAAAGGTTAAAGGTTAAAAATTGCTTAAGAAGCTAAGTGAATATATCCCTTTTTCAAATGATGGAGGAATAAGAATATTCCTTAGAGTATTCCTTTGGGTGAGGATAAAAGGAATTTTGCAAATTAAAAGAAATAATTATTTATGCAAAAAAGGGATAAGGAATATTCCATGAGAATATTCCCCTTTTAGAAGAAAATTAGTTTAATTGTTAATTAAACATGGTTTAATTACACAATTAGAGGATTTGAAGAATTAAAGTGATATTCATTAAATTAAATGATTTAATAAATGGGGGAGAGATGAAATGATATTTAACTAAATAACTTAGGGTTATTTAATTAAATTAGAAGACTTAGGGAATTAAATTAAATGTTTTGATTTATTTAATTTAATGAGATGAAATGTTAGCATGAAGGGGGAGTGAATTAACATGAATTGATGAAAATGATAACATTAATTAAATTAAATAGGTTAATTTAATTAATTAAATGAAAAGAGGATGGGTTTAAAGAGGAAATGATGTTAGTAAATCTATTTTGAGTGTATGATATTGATTAGGACATTTTTTCAGTGTGTACATAATCCATACAAATAAATGCAACATATGTTATTCAACCCTTCATATAAAATATTTACAATCATCTTGTAGAAGAGTATTTCTAGCATATATAAAGTTGAGATGATTTTTTGGATGGAATTCCTTAAAGAAAAGTGGTCTAGTGGAATGCCATGATTGAAAGATAGGCAGAAAATGGAAGCATTGACAAGGCATGTGAATTGTTTGAAAAAACAAATTTGGTAGACATGTATAAAAAATGTGGTACTATAGACACACTAGTGAGGTCACTAGCTTGTCAATGTGATAGGATTGACAAGCTATTGGGCTATTTGAAAAAATTCCTCACAAAAATGGGGTCTCATGGTGATGTAAGATACTGGGCTGTTTGAAAAAATGCCTCATAGAAATGGGGTCTCATGGTGAGACCCCATTTCTATGAGGCATTTTTTCAAATAGCCTACTTCCTTACATCACCATGAGACCCCATTTCTATGAGGTATTTTTTCAAACAACTCGCTATGTTGTTACCTCATTTCTATGAGGAATTGACAAGCTAGTGACCTACAACTACCTTTTCAATCCTACCAATTGACAAGCTAGTGAGGTCAGTAGCTTGTCAATGTGGTAGGATTGAAAAGGTAGTGGGTTGTTTGAAAAAAATCCTCATAGAAATGGGGTCTCATGGTGATGTACAAGCTAGTGAGACACCATTTCTATGAGGCATTTTTTCAAATAGCCCACTACCTTGTCAATCCTACCACATTGAAAAGCTAGAGAACTCACTAGCTTGTGAAAGGTCACATGAATTTTTGGATGGAATTCATTAAATAAATGTGGTGTCATGGTATGCCATGATTGCAAGATAGGCACAAAATGGAAACTATACTTGAGAGAATGAAAAGGGATGAGAACACAAAGGAAGAACTTAAAAATCATGTAGGGAAATTAACTTCATACTTCCATCACCTAATTAGCCCTATTGACTTAGTTGTACCTTTCCCCATGTTGCTAGCTTAGCTTTGAATAATAAGTCTTGAAACAGTGGAGAGAAGGGTTACATCCCTTATAGGTATAGTAATCAAGGAAACATTAAAAATATATCACAACGTTAGTGATGAGGTAAGTTTAGAAATAGAGATGAAAACCAAAATAGAGTCAAAGATCTATTGATGTAGAAGGAGTATATTCCAAGTTTGTAGAGACAAGCATCGAAAATTTGGTAGCATAGACAAGGAAATCAAATGTTTGAAAAAATACACATCACCATGAGACCACATTTATTTGAGGTGTTTCTTCAAACAACTGATTGCCTTGTCTATGCTATTTGATAAAATGCTTTGGTATACATGTATGGAAAATTTAGTAGCATAGACAAGGAAATTAGCTACTTGGTTCTAGAACTGTTTGAAAAAATGCCTCAATGAGATATGTCCTCATGGACTATGATGATTGCAGGATATGCACAAAATGGATTTGTTGAAAAGGCTTTAGAAAATTTCAAGCATATTCAATTAGTAGGTTGAAAACCAAATTCTATTACATTTTCTAACATCCCCCATGCCTATACCAAAATGAAAGCTTTGTAAATGGGTATGTACATCCATAGAAAAGGATTCAGAAATCATGTATTATATTACATACATATAACTACTCTAATATATATGTGTATACAAAATGTGGAAGCATACACAAGGTAGGTCAATTGTTTAACAAAATGCCTCAAAGAGATGTGGTTTAAAAATGTAATTGGCAAGTGTAAAGAATTGTGTAGTTTAAAATGTGCCAAGAGGGGCTAAGGTTATAATGAGAAACAAATAATGATGAACATCGAATATGAAAAATAAAAAAATCAAAGCAAGCCAAAATAGAATTAAGGAAAATATAAAGAAAATATGTAAAAACTTCACATACCTAAAAAATGAAGATTTGAATGGAGGAGTTCTACCCAGTTATGTAACCTTTGCTTCTTCTTACATCAAACTCCTCAACAATTTGAGTTTTTCAAAAGCTTGTTTCCTTTTCAATGTTCAAATGTATATCACTCTTGAATGGAATTGAGACTTGAATTGATATATATAAAATTTGACATGAAACCTCTATTATTTCATGAAAAGGTGGTGGAAAGTTCATAAAAAGGTGGTAGAATGTGAAAAATTTGCATCCACACTTCACAAAAGCATCAAAAAGCATCTTTTTTTTGGAACATGTGGATAACCAAGAGAATATATAGAAGATGGGCCTAGATATCATGAGTATATTGAATTTTTTACCATTTTTGGTGCAAGACAAAATGTGCTCGCATTATAACGAGAGCATGTTTTTCTTACTATACAAAAAACTACATCTCAACTTCTTCAGAACATGCTTGCATTATGAAAATTTTGATTTTTTATAAGATTATTTTCTCTCCCCCTCTAGCCTTAGCCATACATCCCCCTTAGCCATCTAGGTCTCTCACTTATCCCTAAACCCTCAAACCTAGACACTATGCCTTAAACCCTAATCCCTCAACCCTATACTAAAAAAACCTTGATAGATCTACCCTTAAACGCTAAACCCTAATCTCTTTATACCTCTCCCTCTCTCTCCATCTCTCTTAGGTCTCTCCCTCCAACCATCTCTCCCTCTCTCTCTATCAAGTCTCTCCCTTGTACCCCTCTCTCTCTCTCAAGTCTCTCCCTTGTACCCCCTCTCCCTTTCTCAGGTCTCTCTCTCTCCCACTCTCTCTAACTCCATGTCTCTCTCT
>VDFB02000015.1:554018635-554044352 GCA_007258455.2 Sequoia sempervirens
AACCATAATCCTTCAACTCTTAAGCCTTGAAAGCCTCAAACCTATACCCTCTACACTATACATTAAACCTTGAACCCTCAACTCTCAATCATCTACCCTATACATTGGATCCTCAACCATATACCCTAAAACCTTTATACTCAACCCTATATCCTCAAACCTCAACCCTATATCCTCAACCCTCAACCCTAATCCCTTAGCCCTAAACCCTTAAAACGTAGACCCCATCCCTCAAATCTTAAACCCTTAACCCCTCAACCCTCTACCCTATACATTGTAACATCAACCCTAATCCTAAAACCTATAGGTTCTTAACCCCTATCCCTCTATCTCTATCTATCTATATCACCTCTCTCTCTCTCCCTAAACCTTTAAGCTCTCTACCCTAATACCTCAACCATATACCCTCAAACCTATACCCTAAACTCTCTACCCTCAACCCTAAACACTTAAACCCTCTATCCTCAACCCTAATCCCTCGAACTTATACCCTTAAAACCTAAAACCTCAACCCTATAGGTCCTCAAACCTATACCCTCAATTCTTAATCCTCTACCCTATACATTGGATCCTCAACCCTCATCTCTCTATGTCCTTCCCTCCTCTTCTCTCCTTCTCTCAATCTAAATTATCCCTCCATCTCTCCCTCCATCCATCCCTCCTTCTCTACCCTAATCCCTAAACCCTTAAACCCTTAAACACTCAACCCTAAACCCTAAACCCTCAACCTTTAAACTTGTTACCAAATTTTTGCCTCGGCTCAATTGGTGAGGCCGATTGAATGTTATTTATCATAAGGTGGAATTGCACTTGAGTTCAATGTTGTTTCGCATTATCATTATAATACATTGAGTGACAGTTATGCATATTTAAAGAAGAAATAGAGTTTCAGAAATTAAGTTTCCAGAATGCCATTCAAATGTTCCAGAAATGACAAAAATACAGAATTGAACAAATGAGAAAAATAACTTTTGAGATGCTTTATTTTATTTCATAAAAACTCATTTTTTACAAGGCTTCATTTGATTTCACAATTAGAATGATATTACAACATTGCATGTAAATGCATTTTTCTTTTCAAATGAAAAGCAAAGAATTGAAATAAGAAATCCACACAAGTCATGGATGTAACTGTTACAACATATTGCTAATAGCACATTGCACTACTGAGGATGCAGAAAGTAAAATACATAAGTGACGACATAATCATCATTGCCTGATTATTGACGTTTGATGCTGAATGGTGCACCTTGCCTTCTTGAGCTCCATCGACCTGTAAGAGGAAAAGAGGGGTGTCAGTGGCTCTAATTATGATGTAACTTATATGGAGCACCCACAATAGTACAACCTACTATTAACCATGCATTGAAACAATCAATTAAGTGCAATATGAAAGAAGTGAGTTGAAGGAGAAATAACAATATCATGATCAACATGTTCTATTTTTTATGCTAACGTTGTTTGCTTCCTTGTGCAGGTATAGGTAAAATCATGAAGCTGAAAGTTATTCGAAGACCAAGCATGTGGAGAAAACCGGGCTCCCTCAAGGGTAGAGCTCGGCATGCTGCCCTATTCATTAAATGGGCTGATTTAAAGATACATTATCATGTTCATCAAGAGAAATGAAATACAACTGAAGGAGTAAAAACAGATTTATCCATCGAGCAACTAGACCAAGTGTGCATTCATAACAATCAGGTTTGTTTTCTGAAGGCTACAGGTGAACAGTGAGTTTAGTTCACTAAATGAATTTAACTGAGTACATTTATACTAGATATTGCTGAATAAGTTCATTTTCTATGCTGATTGTAATCATATGTCATGAAAGTTTCAGTTCATCAATTTTTTCTCTTTACAGTCAAGGATAGTGAACATGCATACATTATGCCTTAATGTTTTGTTTTAACTTTTATCACGAAAGAGAAAAGATTTTGAAAGCAGTTTGATAAGTAGAACATAAAAATGCATGAGGAGTACCATGTTGCCCAAAAGTACAAAATGCGGACAGTGCATTCAAATGACAAATGATAGCTACTTCTAGTTTAACAGTTTCATTCTAGAATGGTGCTTCTAAGGCTTTAGACATACATAGGAATTGGTGAGTAGAGGTGATTCATGGTGTTGCAATGTTCAATCTAAGCCTCTACATAAAGTCTAAAGGTAGAAAGAAATGTTGTTGTATGGTAAGATCAAAGATTTCAAAAGGAGAAAATTTTAGATATGCAAACGAAAGTAACTTGATACAGTAGCAAGCATCTATGATATAGTACTTGGATATGGAGCACTGGTTAATGAAAAGCTAGAGCAAGGATAGCTAACTCAGTTTGGTTGGGATGGTGCTTCAAACATAATCATTTATCAATGTTTAAGCCGAGGCAGCAATCACTGTACATTCAAATGGTTTTCAACTAGGCACACTTGAACAGAGTTGTCAAAATCAGACTTTGGAAGGCACGAGAGGGATCTTTTAGATGTAGATATGTGGACATTTCAGGCGATAGAAATCCTGGGGAATATCAAGTTTTAATGTAATGCAACATCGGAGAATGCAATATGAAATGATCATTTCAGAATGCTCCAGAAGGTGTTAATCATGTATAGAAAGGGGTCAAGTAAGCTGTAGTCCATAAAGTGATTCAATGTTTCAACTTTAAAATCTCTATGGAGTTCAAGAATAGAAGGTAAAAGTTACTATGTTAAAGTTGAGAGAAATTAAAGGGACACTGCTGAGCGTATAGAAAAAAATGCATGGATACAGTATATTTAAGAAGTCTTTCTCTTCACAATACATAAGCATAGAATCATGCTAGAATTAACAGAAATCTGAATGCTTAAAGAAGCCCAAACTGTGTACAATCTTTGGGATTACTAATCTTTTATATCTTAAGCAAGTTTTCATGGTGAAGATTGTTCTATTTTTTCTTCAAAGGAGTTACAAGTATCAAGCAAATGATTGTCCCAGATTCGAACATGTCTATATACACAAGCTTCATTTCCAGAATATCAGGTTTTTCAACACTATACAAGCAGGAAGGAACCAGATGGAGATAACTATTTTTTTTTCTTCAGAAATATATGAAGTTCTAATTAATGTAGTGTTCCCAAGAGTATCAGGCTATATTCATTTCAAGTTAAGGGACACATGAATAACGAGTGTAGAGTACCAAGGAGATGAAATGAAAATACAAACAGTTGAGCCATATGAATTGAGCCAAGAACGAAGAAATTCAGTTTTCTTTAGAAATAGATTAATAGCTATGATTTAGGAGTACGAAATACAACCATTCTCAATTGTCTGTAATTCCCACATGTGGGTTTGTTTTCAAAATACAGTAAAGGCAATAATCACGGTGACCCATGTGAATTTTTTTTCCCGATACAGTGTTGTTCTAAATGCTAAGATGGTAGTGACCAAAGGCATTTCACTTAAGTTAAAAGCATTTTAAGTATGGAGATCATGAATTGAACAAAGGACAAGCTCATCACAGTCATCTCAAAAGGAAGTCTTTCTCTAACAAGGAGTGACATCGATGATAGATTTGGAGCAGCATGGTCCCCACTACTGTCAAAAGAGATGACAAACAGAGTAATGGAAGATACAGAAATGAGCATCATTTCTTCAAATATCAAATGCCAATATGGAGTTTTATGTTACAGCTAACGATGTGAGTGTCTTTCCTAAAATATAAATGCATATAGAGCTATTATGAATCAAACCCCAGTAGGAAATGCATACATTGTTCTTTGAAATATGGTATACCCATATGAGGGTTCGTGCCAAAATGCAAGACTACATGTAATGTATGATGGGTCGAGCCCATAAACTGAATTTAGTGAAAATACACAGATTTTGTTACTCTTACAGGGGCTTTCAGTTCTGAAGGTAAACAAAGAAAAACAGCAGTAACCCACGTTGGGGTTTCCAATAAACACAGATTTTCACTATTTTCGGCCAAGTATGATACCCATATTTGGGTTGAGCTTCCAAAAACAGAAAAATGCAATAATGGAGTGAACCTATATGGGTTTTATATAAAACAACAGTAGAATACAAAAATGTGAATTCCTTGTGATCAATCGGGCTTCAAAATAAAGGAAATGCAGTTTTCTTCAGGGATTACAAATACCCATATGCAGATTCATCCTCAAATATACAAAAGGGAAATTTCTTGTTTTGGGTCGAGCCCAAAACCTTTATGTTAATCTTTCTATAATAGACACTAGATGCGGCCTGAACATGGCCAGAAGTTTATCAAATAAAAGAGAGCTTCTTTAGGTTTCTATAGAGCAAAAAGGATTACCAGTTCAAGGCAGAAACTGAGTATTCTCGCCGCAGCCAAGAGCTTCACAAAGCATCCAGAAGCTGAGAGTCGAGCTCTCAAAGAAGGTCGAGCTCACATAACAGCAAACAAAAGTCACAGGAAATGCAATATAAAGAGATATTAGAGTGTGTAAAGCCACGACCTTGAAGCCATAATGAACAGAATGAGAAGCCATGAAAAGTTGTGACAGGAAGTTACCTCATGCATAGTAGATAGAGTAAAAAATGCAAGGTGATCTCTCTCATAGAGCCTCCAATGGAACTCAAGCTCATAGGAGGACCAAGAAAGCCAAAATCATGAGGAGTGCAAAGAAAAATCAAAGAATAAGCTCATACAGGCTACGACCTTAATGTATTCCTGGTTCTTTGAAATGAAGGGAAAGAACTTCAATAATATAAAAACGAGCCTATCCACTGAAGATTTCGACCTTCTGAAGATCATGATGAAGTTCTCAAAGCACATGAGTACCAGTTCAAAGTCCATCATGGCGGCATGCTTACTAGCAGAGCTCTTTTTCTTCAACGGTGATCATGTGTGAAATGATCATTTTAGGGTTTGACCCCGTTTTGTTCATGCCCTAATGTCAGCCAACATTATAATTTCCTTTTGAATTTTTACCTTTTAATAAAGCCCATGTGAGTTTTGAATTAGGTCAGTCCTTGCTTCATATTTTATTCAAAGATTAAAGTCTAATGTATTTGAGGGTGGCCGAAATTATGAGCTAGGTCGATGTTTTAGGTCTAGGGACTTATTATATGCCTTAGAGAAATATGGGTTTGTGCCTTATGTGATTGATTTCAGTGAAGGGAAATTAAGGGTGAATTGTGAATACCTTTTGACCTAGTACCTATTTGCTTAGGGTCAATGATCTTTTTAGGGTTTTATTTTTGATTGATTTTAAAGAAATAAATGTGAATTAAGATATGAAAGAGGATAATTGTGTTAATGTTTTTATGATTTTTGAGAAAATTAGATATTGTAATGGAGAAATAAGGAGATTTTCTTTTTGAAAAACATTTTCAATCTTTAATTGCAGAAATAGATTGATTGTGCAAATCTGCACCTTGTAAAGTAGAATCATAAAGTGATATTCTATAAATTTCTTTGTGTTTTCTTGTTATTTTTAGCAGATCTTTTAATTGAATTTTACTCTTGGACGGATTTTAGACCTTATCTTGTTGAGATAAGATGTTTTTGAGCTTTTAAAAGTGTGATTAGCGTATTTTTAGAGGCTTGACAGTGTGATCATAAAAGCAGTATGCTTTTTTCTATTTTTTTGTAGTTTTTTGAGACAGTTTGAGTCCTTTTTTCCTAGAGCTTTTTCTGAGCTCGGATTAGGGTTTCTTGAGAGCTATGTTTTCAAAGACTTAGTCTTTTCAGCTCTCCTCTCAGAGTAGTTCAGATCAGAGTTCCTGCTCATACACATTTTTGAGCTTGTGAACCCATTATTGTACTCAGTTTCAAATTATGGCATTCTCCTTCAGTTGAATAAAGACAACATTCCTACTTCTCATTTATGTGTCTGTTTGCAGTTTCAGTTTGATTTTATCTTGTGATTTCTATTTACAGAATCCTTGTTTTGTCCTTAAGTTGTAATTCTTAATGCAGAAAGTTTAGAAATATAGGTTGCATGTTGTGCTTCAAGTCGAGTCTTCATGCAAATCATTTATGTATTAATTGTTCTTGAGAGGTTGTGAAATATTGCATCTTTTTGAAAATTGTTTGTGAGGAAGAGATCATAACCGTTATTAAATCATTATTAGGTTCTGAAAGTCATTTGTTAGAAATAGGTTTTATGTTCAGTCATCTTTTATCCCTTTCCTCAAAGGCTATTTTAAAATAGAATTCATCATTCGGAGAACCAGCTCACTCTGGAGATTCCTGTTTCGTGTAGATCACCCACATCTGAAAGAGGTTTCCATGTTTCACTAGTTTGCTGAATATTGCATTCAGCAGGGTGCAAAACTATTGATAACAATTTTTGGCATGCCTGGTGGGACTCTGAAAAGTAATTTCAGATAAGTTTTAATCTTTTAAAGTTGTTGTCTGGTGTATGTAGCAGGTTTTTCAGCCTTTTGGAGGCCCTTTTCAATATACCTGGTGACCCCGTTCTCTGATTTTCAAGCAGATCCAGTGTGAATAGTGCACAAAAGAACACATACTGAAGGGTTGGGTGTTCTCTTCAAAATTATCAGCCTTTGGAGGCATAGTCATCAAACACCATGGCGACTCCGAGAAACCTTTTCTGGTTTTGAAATGATCAAGTGTTGGTATTCTTTTAAATATTCTAAGTTTTGCTCGTTTTTAGCCTTTAGATGAACAAGCATGTTAGGGATTCATGATAATATGTCATACCATCCGCCATATCATGAAAGCCCTACGTATCCATATTCATATCAACCATATCAGCATAATCATATTGTTGGTTTCAGTTCCATGACTTTTCAAAACCAACATACCCAATATAGTTGCCACCCACCCACCCATGCTCATTATTCATCTCAGCCCCCATATGTTCAAAATCAGTCACAAGAGATTGAAGACCGAAGCTTCAAAGATATAAAGTTGAACCATGAGAGGAAAATATGGGGAATAGAAGAAGAAAGGGATTGGTCAAATCATCAAGGGGAGATGGCGATTATAAAGAGTACGCTACTTGATTACGTGAGTCAGCTAGCGGAGATCAAGAGGCATTATGAGTGTAATCGGCAGCAGGAGGAGCTGGCTTATCAAGCCTATCTTCATGATCAGGAGCTGGAGACCCAAAGAGCATAGTTTGAGGAGGATTTAGAGAGAGAGGTAGCCACACAGACACATCTTTTTCTTGCTCGGTGTCAAAGGTTGGAAGCCCAAATAGCTCCTATCAGTTCTGAACATCCTATTCAAGAAGAGGTTCGTAAATTCAAATTTTGAAGTTTTATGAAAAATGAGCCTCCTATCATACCGAAAGTCAAAATCCCAAGTTTTAGGCAAAATAGTGCTTTTAGCTCCCCAAATCAACCTCCTAATCTTGAAATCTCGAGTTTTCAAAACCACCATCCCTTACAAGTCGAGGGAAATGACTATAGTCAACCTGTCAGCATTCGTGACTAGTCCATTAGGAAGCAACCTCCTTTCCTCCAGGAAACTCCAAAAATCCCACAAGTTTCCCAACCAGATAATTCTGATTGTCCTGTCACTATTGGGGACAGACCTATTGACTCAGAAGATGACTCATCATTCACCATGAAGAAAGAAGTTACAAGAATAAATTTACTGCATATAGCTATGGAGGAATATTAGTTAGAACAACAAAATATTGAACAAGAGAAGTCTTCTACTGATGAGTCCTTTCATGTTTTCACTAATGAGTTGCCTTGGTTTGTGGAGGATGGAGACAACTTTTTAGAGGATCAACAACATACCAAGCAGGAAGTTTCTGTTGATTGCTCCATTTTTTCAGCGGAACCAAAGAATGTTGCATGTATGGAGAAGATTGGTTCATTGGAGAAGAAAAATATCGATGGTCATTTTGAAGTCTCCAGTTGGGACAACGTTAAAAAAGACCCAGAGCATCATGAGCCATTATTGCAGGGGGTAGAGGAGGCCTTGTTTGAAGAACAACATATTCTAGATCAAAGAACAAGTGACAGTTCTCAAGTCTTGCTTGATTTGTTTAATGGATTACTATTCTTTGTGGATAACGAAGTAAGCACCCATCAAATTACACCCATACCAGCTCTAGAGCAACGGGAAGAAGTTCAAAGTTCTGATGTTTCGATACCTTAGAAGAGTTGCAGTGATGAAGAAAATAGTCCTCTTCCACAAAAAACTGAAAGTGAGAGGGAGGACGACACGTTTTGGGATGATCTTGAGGATTTTGTTTCAAATTTAGATACCAAACACTCATCTTTAGAAGGATAAGGTTTGAGGCAGCAACTTGAGGAGACAACAGGGGCTATCCAAACTCGAGGTGGGAAGAGCGTGGCTATCGAATGCCATAACCCCGATGAACCTGGTGCAATGGCTCAAATAGAACAAAGTCAACCTAAGCTAAATCCTGACACTGTTGTCCAAGGTAGGGGTCATAATTTTTTTCAAATTTTTCAAGAAAGTAGTTAGGAGGACACCTCAAAGCCTATTATGCGTACAAGAGATAATGATGGGACCCATGAGAACCTGTACACTAATATAATTGATGAGTTTTGTGCAAGGTTGGGTGATCTGTTTTCAAATGATCCTCATCAGAAGGATGAGATTGAAGTAGTAGGTAACTACCAAAGAGGAGGTGCAAGTTCTGGTTTCACCCTTTCAAGAGGCTGCCCCATCAGACATCTAGCCAGGGATGTCGTGAAGATCCAAAGGATTTCTAGTACACCTAAGGATGAGGTGGCAGTTGAGGGGCATCAAGTCCCACTTATTCATTCTGGGAAAACTAGAGGTATGCTTGACCAGACTCACACGAACTGTGCTTTCAGTTGTTTTTTACAAGTTACAGTACGACAACGTATGGGAGGCATATTCATTTTTTGCTTTCTCTAAGCGCTGCTATGCATTGTTCTATTGGCCATTAGGGCCTATTAGTTTGCTTTCAGTTTTGTTTTTTTTCTTGCTGCTATTTGGAATGTTGTCGTTCAAGTTTCTGAGTTTCAAGAAAGGGAAAAATTGACTCCGCGCCCAATGAATTGTTTAAAGGCCACTGATCTATGCTTAGCAGGCAAGCATATAGCGGATGTCACCAAAATGTTACCAAATTTTTGCCTCGGCTCAATTGGTGAGGCCGGCTGAATGTTATTTATCATAAGGTGGAATTGCACTTAAGTTCAATGTTATTTTGCATTATCATTATTATACAATGAGTGATAGTTATGCATCTTTAAAGGAGAAATAGAGTTTTAGAAATTAAGTTTCTAGAATGCCATTCAGATGTTCCAGAAATGACATAAATACAGAATTGAACAAATGAGAAAAATAGCTTTGGAGATGCTTTCATTTATTTCATAAAAACTCATTTTTTACAAGGCTTCATTTGATTTCACAATCAAAATGATATTACAACATTGCATGTAAATGCATTTTTCTTTTCAAATGAAAAGTAAAGAATTGAAATCAGAAATCCACACAAGCTGTGGATGTAACTGTTACAACATATTGCTAATAGCACATTGCACTACTGAGGATGCAAAAAGTAAAATACATAAGTGACATCATAATCATCATTTCCTGATTATCGATGTTTCATGCCGAATGGTGCACCTTGCCTTCTTGAGCTTCGTCAACCTGTAAGAGGAAAAGAGGGGTGTCAGTGGCTCCGATTATGATGTAACTTATATGGAGCACCCACAATAGTACAACCTACTATTAACCATGCATTGAAACAATCAATCAAGTGTAGTATGAAAGAAGTGAGATGAAGGAGAAATAACAATATCATGATCAACATGTTCTATTTTTTATGCTAACATTGTTTGCTTCCTTGTGCAGGTATAGGTAAAATCATGAAGCTGAACCTTATTCGAAGACCAAGCATGTGGAGAAAAATAGGCTCCCACAAGGGTAGAGCTCGGCATGCTGCCCTATTCATTAAATGGGCTGATTTAAAGATACATTATCATGTTCATCAAGAGAAATGAAATACAACTGAAGGAGTAAAAATAGATTTATCCATCGAGCAACTAGACCAACTGTGCATTCATAACAATTAGGTTTGTTTTCTGAAGGCTACAGGTGAACAGTGAGTTTAGTTCACTAAATGAATTTAACTGAGTACATTTATATCAGATATTGCTGAATAAGTTCATTTTCTATGCTGATCGTAATCATATGTCATGCAAGTTTCAGTTCATCAATTCTTTCTCTTTACTGTCAAGGATAGTGAATAGGCATACATTATGCCTTAATGTTTTCTTTTAACTTTTATCACGAAAGAGAATAGATTTTGAAAGCAGTTTGATAAGTAGAACATAAAAATGCATGAGGAGTACCATGTTGCCCAAAAGTACAAAATGCGGACAGTGCATTCAAATGACAAATGATAGCCACTTCTAGTTTAACAGTTTCATTCTAGAATAGTGCTTCTGAGGCTTTAGACATACATAGGAATTGGTGAGTAAAGGTGATTCGTGGTGTTGCAATGTTCAATCTAAGCCTCTACATAAATTCTAAAGGTAGAAAGCAATGTTGTTGTATGGTAAGATCAAAGATTTTGAAAGGAGAACATTTTAGATATGCAAAGGAAAGTAACTTGATACAGTAGCAAGCATCAGTGATATAGTACCTGGATATGGAGCATTGGTTAATGAAAAGCTAGAGCAAGGACAACTAACTCAGTTTGGTTGGGATGGTGCTTCAAACAGAATCATGTATCAATGTTTAAGGCAAGGCAGCAATCACTGTACATTCAAATGGTTTTCAGCTAGGCACACTTGAACAGAGTTGTCAAAATCAGACTTTGGAAGGCACGAGAGGGATCTTTTAGATGTTTATATGTGGAGGTTTCAAGCGATAGGAAGCATGGGGAATATCAAGTTTTAATGTAATGCAACATCAAAGAATGCAATATGACATGATCATTTCAGAATGCTCCAGAAGGTGTTAATCATGTACAGAAAGGGGTCAAGTAAGGTGTAGTCCATAAAGTGATGCAATGTTTCAATTTTAAAATCTCTATGGAGTTCAAGAACATAAGGTAGAAGTTACTATGTTAAAGTTAAGAGAAATTAAAGGGACACTACTAAGTGTACAGAAAAACATGCATGGATACAGTGTATTTAAGAAGTCTTTCTCTTCACAATACATAAGCATAGAATCATGCTAGAATTAACAGAAATCTGAATGCTTAAAGAAGCCCAAACTGTGTACAATTTTTGGGATTACTAATCTTTTATATCTTAAGCAAGTTTACATGGTGAAGATTGTTCTATTTTGTTTTCAAAGGAGTTACAAGTATCAAGCAAATGATTGTCCTAGATTTGAACATGTCTAAATACACGAGCTTCATTTCCAGAATATCAGGTTTTTCAACACAATACAAGTAGGAAGGAACCAGATGGAGATAACTATTTTTTTTTTTTATAGAAATATATGAAGTTCTAATTAATCCAGTGTTCCCAAGAGTATCAGGCTATATTAATTTCAAGTTAAGGGACACATGAATAACGAGTGTAGAGTGCCAAGGAGATGAAATGAAAATACAAACAGTCAATCCATATGAATTGAGCCAACAACGAAGAAATTTATTTTTCTTCAAGAATAGATTAATAGCTATGATTCAGGAGTACGAAATACAAACATTCTCAATTGTCTATAATGCCCACATGTGGGTTTGTTTTCAAAATACATTAAAGGCAATAATCACGGTGACCCATGTGAAGTTTTTTTCCCGAGATAGTGTTGTTCTAAATGCTAAGATGGTAGTCCTCAATGGAGCATAAGATAATGAGTGACCAAAGGCATTTCACTTAAGTTAAAAGCATTTTAAGTATGGAGATCATGAATTGAACAAAGTAAAAGCTCATCACAATCATCTCAAAAGGAAGTCTTTCTCTGACAAGGAGTGACATCGATGACAAATTTGGAGCAGCATGGTCCCCACTACCATCAAAAGAGACGACAAATAGAGTAATGGAAGATACAAAAATGAGCATCATTTCTTCAAATATCAAATGCCAATATGGAGTTTTCTGTTATAGCTAACGATGTGAGTGTCTTTCCTAAAATATAAATGCATATAAAGCTATTGTGAATCAAACGCCAGTAGGAAATGCATACATTGTTCTTCAAAATATGGTATACCCATATGAGGGTTCGTGTCGAAATGCAAGACTACATGTAATGTATGATGGGTCAAGCCCATAAATTGAATTCAGTGAAAATACACAGATTTTGTTACTCTTACAGGGGCTTTCAGTTCTGAAGGTAAACAAATAAAAACAGCAGTTACCCACGTTGGGGTTTCCAATAAACACATAGATTTTCACTATTTTCGGCCATGTATGATACCCATATTTGGGTTGAGCTTCTAAATACAGAAAAATGCAATAATGGAGTGAACCCATATGGGTTTTATATAAAACAATAGTAGAATACAAAAATGTGAATTCCCTATGATCAATCGGGCTTCAAAATAAAGGAAATGCAGTTTTCTTCAGGGATTACAAATACCCATATGCAGATTCATCCTCAAATATACAAAAGGGAAATTTCTTGTTTTGGGTCGAGCCCAAAACCTTTAAGTTAAGATTTCTATAATACACACTTGATGTGGCCTAAACATGGCCAGAAGTTCATGAAATAAAAGAGGCCTTCTTTAGGTTTCTACAGATCAAAAAGGATTACCAGTTCAAGGCAGAAACTGAGTACTCTTGCCGCGACCAAGAGCTTCACAAAGCATCCAGAATCTGAGAGTCGAGCTCTCAAAGAAGGATGAGCTCACATAACAGCAAACAAAAGTCATAGGAAATGCAATATAAAGAGATATTAGAGTGTGTAAAGCCATGGCCTTAAAGCCATAATGAACAGAATGAGAAGCCATGAAAAGCTATGACACGAAGTTACCTCATGCACAGTAGATAGAGCAAAAAATGCAAGGTGAGCTCTCTCATAGAGCCTCCAATGGAACTTGAGCTCATAGGAGGACCAAGCAAGCCAAAATCACGAGGAGTGCAAAGAAAAATCAGAGAATAAGCTCATACAGGCCGCGGCCTTAATGTATTCCTGGTTCTTTGAAATGAAGGGAAAGAACTTCAATAATATAAAAACGAGCCTATCCACTGAAGAGTTTGAACTTTTGAAGATCATGATGAAGTTCTCAAAGCACATGAGTACTAGTTCGAAGTCCATCATGGCGGTATGCTTACTAGCAGAGCTCTTTTTCTTTAGCGGTGATCATGTGTGAAATGATCATTTTAGGGTTTGACCCCATTTTGTTCATGCCTTGATGTCAGCCGACATTATAATTGCCTTTTGAATTTTTACCTTTTGATAAAGCCCATGGGAGTTTCGAATTAGGTCAGTCCTTGCTTCATATTTTATTCAAAGATTAAAGTCTAATGTATTTGAGGGTGGCCGAAATTATGAGCTAGGTCGATGTTTTAGGTCTAGGGACTTATTATATGCCTTAGAGAAATATGAGTTTGTGCCTTATGTTATTGAGTTAAGTGAAGGGAAATTAAGGGTGAATTGTGAATACCTTTTGACCTAGTACCTATTTGCTTAGGGTCAATGATCTTTTTAGGGTTTTATTTTTGATTGATTTTAAAGAAATAAATGTGAATTAAGATATGAAAGAGGATAATTGTGTTAATGTTTTTATGATTTTTGAGAAAATCAGATATTGTAATGGAGAAATAAGGAGATTTTCTTTTTGCAAAATATTTTCAATCTTTAATTGCAAAAATAGATTGATCGTGCAAATCTGCACCTTGTAAAGAAGAATCATAAAGCGATATTCTATAAATTGCTTTGTGTTTTCTTGCTATTTTTAGCAGATCTTTTAATTGACTTTTACTCTTGGTCGGATTTCAGACCTTATCTTGGAGAGATAAGATTTTTTTGAGCTTTTAAAAGTGAGATTAGCCTATTTTTAGAGGCTTGACAGTGTGATCATAAAAGCAATATGCCTTTTTCTACTTTTTTGCAGTTTTTTGAGACAGTTTGATGCCTTTTTTCCTGGAGCTTTTTCTGAGCTCGGATTAGGGTTTCTTGAGAGCTATGTTTTCAAAGACTTAGTCTTTTCAGCTCTCCTCTCAGAGTAGTTTAGATCAGAGTTCCTACTCATACACATTTTTGAGCTTGTGAACCCATTATTGTACTCAGTTTCAGATTATGGCATTCTCCTTCAGTTGAATAAAAATAGCATTCCTACTTCTCATTTTTGTGTCCGTTTACAGTTTCAGTTTGATTTTATCTTGTGATTTTTGTTTACAGAATCCTTGTTTTGTCCTTAAGTTGTAATTCTTAATGCAGAAAGTTCAGAAATATAGGTTTCATGTTGTGCTTCAAGTCGAGTCTTCATGCAAATCATTTATGTATTAATTGTTCTTGAGAGGTTGTGAAATATTGCATCTTTCTGAAAACTGTTTGTGAGGAAGAGATCATAACCGTTATTAAATCATTATTAGGTTCTGAAAGTCATCTGTTAGAAATAGGTTTTATGTTTAGTCATCTTTTATCCCTTTCCTCAGAGGCTATTTTAAAATAGAATTCATCATTCGGAGAACCAACTCACTCTGTAGATTCCTCTTTCGTGCAAATCACCCACATCTGAAAGAGGTTTCCATGTTTCAGTAGTTTGCTAAATATTGCATTCAACAGGGTGTAAAACTATTGATAACAAAACCATAGACCCTTAAACCATCTACCCTCTACCCTCAAACCAATACCTTAAACACTCAACCCTAATCCCTCAACCCTATACCCTCAACCCTTAAACTCTCTACCCTAAATCCTCAACCCTTAACCCTAATCTCTCAACCCTTAAACCCTAATCCCTCAACCCTTAATCCCTCAACCCTCAATCCCTAAACCCTCAACTATCAACCCTTAATCCCTCAACCCTTAACCCTTAAACCGTAATCCCTCAACTCTCAGCCCTTAAACCCTAATCCCTCAACCCTAAAATCCTTAAACCCTTAACCCTCTACCCTCTACAATATACCTTAAACCTCGAGCCCTCAATTCTCAACCATCTACCCTATACATTGGATCCTCAACCATAATCCCTCAACCATATACCCTAAAACCTATATACTCAACCCTATACCCTCAACCCTAAACCCTTAAACCCTAAACCTCATCTGTCAACTCTTAAACCCTTAAACCATCAACCCTTAACCCCTCAACCATTAAAAGCTTAAACCCTCATCCCTCTACCCCATACATTGGGACCTAAACCATAATCTCTCAACCCCTATCCATCTCACCTCTCTCTCCCTCCCTCTCTCCAAACCTCTCTAATTATCTCTATCTACCCTCTCCCTCTTTCTACATACCTCTCACTCAATCAATCCCTACCACTCTCTCTCTCTCACACTCCCTCCCTCCCTCTCTCTCTCTCTCTCCCTCCCACTCCCTCTCCATCACTCCCTCTCTCTCCCTATCTCTCAGGTCTCTCCCTCTAGCACCCTACCTTGGTAACTCTCTCTCCCCCCCTCTCTGTATCCCTCCCACCATACCTAGATAACTCCCTCTCACTCCACCCCCTCTCTCACACTCCCTTTCTCTCTCTCCCTCTCTCTCAAGTCACTCTCTCCCACACCCTCTCCCAGGTCTCTCTCTCTCTCACTCCCTTTCTCTCTCCCACTCGTCTCTCTCACTCCCTCTCTCTCCCTATCTCTCAAGTCTCTCCCTCTCATCCCCTTCACACTCTCAAGTATCCCCCTCTAGCACCCTACCTACATAATTCTCTCTTTCTCTCCCTCTCTCTCCCCCCTCTCTCTATCTCTCTCTCCCTCTATCCCTATCACCCTACCTAGCTAAGTCCCTCTCTCTCCAACCCCTTCTCTCCCACTCCCCCTCTTAGTTCTCTCTCTCACTACCTCTCTACCTCCCTCCCTCTCTTAAAATTATCCCTCCCTCTAAAGAAATGCACGCATACATACATATAAGTAGACATGCATGCATCGAGGCATACATGCATACATATAAGTATATACATTTGTACATACAATCTTACATACATATAAGCATACATACATACATATAAGCAAAAATACATGCATACATGCATACATACCTATATACATACATACATTTGTACATACATACATACATACATACATACATGCCATAAAAGCATACATACATACAAACATATACAAATATATATACATGTACATTCAATAGACTAGCATTTATCACAAAGCAAGACATAACATGAGCATGTTATAATGCACTCACGTTATGTCTTGCTAAACATGTCTTGGGCACAAATGCAAAAAACATGTCAAAACTCATAAATAATTTGAGCGCGTTATAACAAGCTCACATTATAATGTACTTGCATTATTTATTATTTTGGGAATCCCCAAGACTTGGGCTTGGTATTTTCTTTGGAATACCAACCCAAAGGCTTGGAGTGCCTTCCCAATGTCCAAAGACATGTTTTTGAAAATTCTACAATATTTCACATAATTGTGTTTGTACTAAGCATCGGGTTTGCACATGTTTCAAGGTAAATCAAATCAAACACCTAGGTAATGTTAGGCTCTCTCTTAGCTATCTAAAGATGTAATTTTTTTCATAATTTAACAATGTTGAGCCTTTGATCTATAATTTCTTTTGTTTGTCTGTATTTTTTTTTTGGCAAAAACTAGTGTTTGGTGTTTTTTATTATAAATTAATTGTTCATCAAAATTTCAAATAAATTACATTTTTAGAAACTAGACTCCATTCTACACATATTAAAAAAAAAAAATCAATTAGTTTTCAAAATTTATAGGGGTAGCATGGTCAAAAATATGTTTTCTAGGAAGTGTCCACTTTGAAAATTAATAAAAAATCAAATATTCATCAAAAAATTATCAGAAAAATTAGGCATAAACTACATACTATTAGCTAATTTCTCACTGAAGCAATTTTAAAAATACTAAAAAAAAGTTAACCTTTTGAAGGAGCCACAAAAGTTGCTATGTTATGTTTTTTTGACAAAAACAACACCAATTTATGTGGCCCCTCTTTTGAACCCCTTAATCTCTACCATTTAAAAAAAAATAGTTGTTTAGAAAGTAGACTCAGAGCACTATGATCCTTTTTTTGTTGTATCTCAAAATTTTCAGTGCAACTATCCTCAATTTCATGTCCAAGGTCAGTATTTCTTGATTTCAAAAAAAAAAAGTGGCCACTTAAGCCCCCTTTTTAGCCCCCCATCTTTTTGCTTTTACCCCTTATTAAGATGAACTGTAAAACATCATGATTCTTATTAAAATAAATCATTTGGTAGTCACCACATAGTCAAAGGTTCTTAACAAATATAATTGTTATTCTAAAATAAATACAATGTCTAACTTCTCACTATGGTGGTAATGGAATAAAAAAATTCACTCCTCCTCCACATCATTTAATACAAGTTTTGCATCTAGAATATAACTTACTTCCTTCATCTCCAAAGCCAATTTTTTGAGCATTATGTAGATATCATGTGTCTATGGATGTAATTTGACTCCTACACAAAAATCATATTCTATTTTATGGACTTCAATTAGAATACATATAGGTGGGTATGTGTAGGATCATCATGGAAAAAACATGCCCTTAAGTGGCGAAAAATTTAGAAAAATCAGAGTTAGGCAACTTGAAGTAAAAATTTGAATAAGTTATCTATATTATTTCAAAAATATGTAAGAATAGAATCTGTAGCAAATTGAATTTAGTTTCTAAACTACTAGCTTTGTTTAAGAAAAAAAATCTATTTGGTGAAAATTTGAAATTTCAATGCAGTAGCACTTAAATTTTAGGGAAAAATAAGAAGTAGGTGTTTGTCTGACTACCCTAACCACAATAAAATGATAATATTTTTTTATAATATTTTATATATAAGTAGAGGACTCATATCCTAATGTGATGCATATTTTTTTATAATTTTTTTCCAAGTAAATAATTAATTATGAGTTTTTATACAACTTTTAAAAATATAAAAACTTGTATGTCGACCACCTTAGCTTGGTCAAAACTTCAAGAAATTCATTTTTTTAATCCTATAGCTTGAAGCATAGAATGTGACACATATTTTAGATTCAAAATGTGATACCATTTGAAAGCTATAGATGTTTTTCAATCAACCTATCAATTAGGACTTTAGTCATAATTCAAATAGAAAATGAATAATAATTATTTATTAAATTCAAAGTAAAGCATAATTTATATTGGTGGAAAGATGAGAATTTCATTTAAAATCCCTTTTTGTTTCATCAATTTAGGGTAAAAAAAAGTCGTCAGCCACATACCCTACACATACCCATCATGTCGTCACTTTTTGGCCCATCATGATCCTGCACAGACCCAGGTATATTTATAATTTCTCTAACCTTTATCAAGGTTCTACCTTTTAATACAAACCCTCTAACCACTTTTTCCCAAGGTGCATCAAATTTTAGATCCAACTCAAAAAAAGAGTTTTTCTACAAATTTTATTCAATATCATATACAACCCAACATGTGTGGATTGCGTTTCTATCTTCCATCTTGCAACTTAAAATTTAATAATTAATGTAATTTATAATCATTTTAACAATATATATACCCAAAAAATGTAAATGGACAATAATATTAATATATTCCACTTAATGTGTTATATTACATTAAACACAATTTTCATCTATATAACTATTAATTATTTAACTAAAATTGATCTTATCATATAACTTACAAATATAACTTACAAATACATGAAGATTATGGTTAGGGTTATTCCCTATATTTTTTGAACAACTTCCCCCATAACTTTTCCACTTAGAAAATTATTTTTATGGAATGATCTAAGAAGCTAAGAGATCCAAGATCCTTTTGTAATATCCTCCAAACTTTGAAGAATCTATTTATATTGATAGATATATATCTTATTTACTAATGGTAGTGGCAATAATGTAAGAGAAATTTTGCTTGGCTCCTTTCGTAATGTACTTTACAATCCGAGAATTAGTTTTATAGTATAGTCATATCAACTGTGGAAATTTATAATTAAAATGTAATAGTATAAATTATCATAATAGTCTCTAGAAACACAATATTCATGTTTTATAATAAATGCAATTGCAAGAAAATTTATATGATTAAAATACTAAAAATTGTTTTTAATGAATGTTAGGTAAAAATAAATCCAAATAACCTATTTATGGGTGTGATTGCAACAACAAGGAAAAATAGTAGACATGTGGATATATTGAATGCTTCATCTATCATTGCATCCATATAGTTTAATTCTCAAAAAATAAATCAAAAGTTTAATCAATTTCCAAGGGTTAAAATTCCATATATATAGCCCTTAGGTGTGGTGTGTTTTCTCAACCCACTCTAGCTTCTTGTTCTTCTATTTATAGATAATAGTAGCATAGATGTTACATAAAATTATTATGTAATTTCCTACAATAAATGGTTCCCTTCCCCCTAACACAAGCCCTAGCTTCTTCATACAATTTATTGTGTAGCCACTAGTAACAACGATAATGCTACATACTAAACATTTTATAAAAAACCCATGCTATTCTAATGCAATTGATAATTAATATTTATTTATATGCATTAACTTGAATCTAATTCTATAATAAGTGTTTCTAATTTATAATGCAATTTTAACATGTATAGCCATATTATTTTTAGTTAAATACACTAAAGTAAATATTGTGAATATATATCAACATTTTAAGTAGTTGCTAAAAATATAACCAAGTTGTGTAAATAAATTCTCTATTAGATATTGGCAGTGAAAAATTATGATAAGAATTGTTGAGTTTGAATAGTCATATAAATGTAGGTTCATTTATAACTAAATTATAACAACATAAATTATCACAATATTACATAGAAACATAACTAGAGTCAACTGCATGGAAGTGGATATGGAATTGGCTATAGATGTAGTATTAGATATGGATATAACAAATTTTATAGACCCCCTAGTACAAATATGGTTAGATATGACATTCATAAAATATATAATTATTTATACATCTAGTACAAATATGGGATTCATGTCATGTATGAAAGTATCATATTTGTATTTGAAATGTATCTAAATGAGGGAAGGAATGTATCCAACAAATGTAAACATAAAAATCATGTTTAGTTGCAAATATTACAATTCTAAAAATGTTAAATGATGGAAACTTGGGAATCATATCTTTATCAAAGGCTAACTACAAATTTTACAAACGGATCATCCCTTATAAATTTTACATAAACCCTAAATTCTCTCTACATTTTGGTATTGAATTGTTAGTCATTTCTAGTTTGTTAGCTTAAAATAATCAATTTGGATATTTTTAAAATTAAAAATATACTTTTATATTTGTGTTTTTCTACTAAATAGATGTCAAATCATCTTGTATCATGGATAAAGTAACTTAACACCCCCTTGTAGAATTTTTTTCTATGAAAACATTTCATGGGAGACATATGTCTTTAAGGATCACATTTATTTTTGGATTGGATTGAGTTTGGTAGACTAATTTATTTTATAGAGAGAGAAATTAGTAGAGTTATACCCAAAAAACTTCTATTATAGTCATGGTAGTAAGAACCCCCTCCTAATGATGGCACAAAAAGAAATATTAGTAATTGCTAAAAATAAATATAAAAACCATTGGTTTAGTATAAATGTTCATATTTACAATTGGGTCTGAGGGAATGTTTTGTGGAGCCTGAGTAGAGGTTTTAGGAGCCTTCTTAGATAACTACAAAATACATATTTTCTGAAACATCTTCTTTTCCCTCTTTTCATGAGTGTCTTCCACCTTCTTTTGGATTATCTTGTTCATGATTTCTTTGTAGGTGAAAAACCTTTATGCTACTGGGTCCTAGGGTTTTCTCAACAAATTTTCAACATAATACTTGAATTCTACACCTAGGAAACATCATATGGAAATTTTGGAATCCAAGAGCTTATTGGTTCCATAGCTTATATATAGTAGTAGTCCTTATCAACTAGAAAGGTAATCTCATCTTTATATTTTCTTACCTAATCAAAGGGAATTCTTTCCTTATCCTGAATTTCTACTTGTAGATTCTTGAAGAATCCCAAGTATGTAGAGTTGCAAACTTGTCTATCATTAAGCCCTCTCATGCATGGTTCTAATCTGTGTGGCAAATAGAATGTGTTGTTGTCAAACCTTTCCCTTAAAGCCAGTTAGATCATTGAGAAAGTAAAATGCCAAGCAGATTATTAGAGACCCATGCTTGAAGTTATATTTGATATCCTTGGCTCTTTTGAGATTATCAAATAGTTGTTCCCTCATCAATTCACATATGTCAAAATCCTTTCCTTCTTTGACCATTTGGTATGTAGTGTGGATTGCAATTCTAATTGCAAAGCCTTATCTATTTGTGAAATACACTTTATATGCTATTCCCATGGAAGCATACTTAGCCCCTGTATCATTAATTTCATTTATGCTTAGGGTTCTCTTGTCAAAATTTTCACTAGTTAACTCTATTTCATCACCATCCTTATCTACCTCCATTGCTTTGAAGGGATATTTCTTATACTTCAGCCTTAGTTTCTCATAGACATCAACCAATTTTGGAGAAGCCATTGAAATTTATTTTTTAACTTTAGAAACTAGGGTTTATGAGAAATTTGAAAATATCTCATCAAGAATGTTAGTGCTTTTCTTGAGTTTCAGATCCTTGTCTATTTCATCCTTTTCTTTTTCCAATTATTTTCTCAAGGAAACAGTTTCTTCTTCAAGCTTGGAGCATTCAATTGATTTTTCATTTAGCTTATTGTTCAGACAATTTGCAACCCTTTTACCTTCTTCAATATGAACTTTCAAATTGATGATTATCGATCTTTTGATTCTTCGAGTCTAATCTTCAATTATCCACTTTATTTTCTTGCAATTTATTTAGATCATCTAATGTTGAAATGAGTTCTCCTTCAAAGTTAACTTCACAATCTTATTTATTAAATTTTTCCTTGTCTTCATGTTTATCAACCTTCAGAGGATTCTTCTCATTTTTCAATGCTTTAGTTCCCATGTGTTCCACTCAAGATCTACCTCAATTGTTAGGCTATATCAAGGCACTTAGCTCTGATACCAATTGTTGAAAACACAAAAGTATTGAGAAGGGATGAATTAGTACATAATCAAATTATTTTCATTCATCAACATGTAACCAAATAGATCATAACAACAATAAGAACACAAAAGCATACAACCATAACACCCGATTTACATGGAAAACCCTATAAGGGAAAAATCATGGTGAGCAAGCTGCTTGGATCTACTGACCAAATCCAACCTCACAAATAAGACATATTTTACAATAGGTTTTTATGGTCTTAAACCAATGGAAGTTCACAACTCCTTGCTTAATACAACACTTACAATAGAGGTTTCCAACCTCAACATACAACTGGAATATATCAACACTTCTATTACCTCCAGCTCACTACCTTTAGTAAATTCACACATACATCTACTTCAACAGGCTCTATTGCCTATGACTCACTATCTTCAATACATTTTATCATTTACATTCACAAATTTTTCTTAGCGTATTCACATGCACTTACTATTGATCTCTTAGAACTGATCTTTGCCACATTTCATTATCAAGAGATATTTTGTGGATTCTTATTCACACATTGTCTACTCAAAACATTCACAATGCACACACACTCATTATCAAAAGCTTTTATCTTCTATTTATACCCTTTGAAAACTTCAAAAGGTTTCTCCTTGTCGACTACAAACATGCAATATGAGATATACATTGGTCACAACAAGTTAGCTTCAAAAACATTTGAAATAGAAGGAAACCTCATGTGGTTCAAGCTAAAAGATATTCAAGACCTATTTTCCATATTACGCATTTCCAAAATCAACGTACATATCCACACACTTGGTGCAAGAAACACAACCTATCAAGTTGGCTCAACAAGCATGTAAACTATTGTGCATCAACTCTAAACTAAGGAAGTACCAAAGAGACTAAGAAATATTGTGTGAACCACTCCAACATATTGATATGGATTGTAATAACACTTATTTGCACTCCTTTCATCATTTCAAATCATTTACTATTGGTGCAAACACTTCATGCCTAAAAACATTGACTCCAAGCATACTATGGTATAGGGGAGGATCACATACCAACTTTTGGGTTATTTAGTGAACATAGTGAGACTCCACTATGCATCTCATAACCTCTTTACACAAATTTTAGCAAGTAATTGTTGACACAGATCATTTGAACACCAACAGACCAATGTACTAGGTTTCTAAAACATAGAAAACACACTATCATCTATAGAGACATTGGTGATGCACCAAAATAAGTGAAACTTGGACTAAGCAAATATACAACCTTCAGAAGCATAAACCCAAAATTGTAAGGAAAAACAATATGATGCAATGAAGTGCAAAGACATTAGTAATTCCTTCATAGGAACTTAACATGTGCTTACTCTGTTAACATCGAAACACTCTACGATAAAAAATATACATAGAAACATGGAACATGCATATCTCATAGCTATGTAGAGCTACCCTTCGAACCATAAGACCATATCTTCATCTATGGAGAAATACGAAGCTTCTGATAGAGCTCATGTAGTGCCAAACTTTGTTCCTTTGACAGTTTGGAGACATATGCATTTCTCTTCATATCCCATGTGAAAACACTTATCAGGAACAGCACTCGAAATACTTTGACATTAAACACAAACTTCATAAGATAAGGTACAACTATGTATCAATGCCTGCATTATCCCAACAATCACAATTCTTCAACAAGAACAGTATAAGTGCATGTGGTAGTAACATAACATAAGTTGACAACAATGACAATACACTAACAACACATTTTTCAACAAGAGGGATACCACTAGCCTACAATCCATAAAAAAGGGTTGTACACTAAGGATAATTTTTATTGAATTTAAATAGGGCATATATTTGTAAAGTGTTCAATTTAGATACCAATGCTCGGTTGTCGATATATTTGGGGGATTTGACCGAACAAAATCAGAGACATAAAGACAACTACAGAGCTAACTGGTTGCCAAGATTTAGGCCTAGAAAGAGAAATAAAGAAATAAGGGGGTTTTCTAGTGGGGAACTGAATCCATTTAATTATTGATATATATTTGAATATTATTTCATAAAAAATATGCTTTACCCTCTATTAGATATTGGGAATATATTGCAAAACTCAGATGCTAGTAAATTTGATGGTGTTGATTGTAGACAATCAAATTCAGGATGTCAACAAACCATATGACTATGCAAGTTATACTGTAGATGAGATTCACAAAGCCTTGAGTTCTCTTAAAAAGGATGGTCATATTGTCTATTTTAAGTGGCACTCTTTGCTATGTCATATCATTTTGTCCAGTGGAAAGAATATCTGGTCCGACCACATGCAAATAATGTCTTGGGATGCACAAAATAGATTACTAACAGTGCATGAATGGACCTATCTATGGGATAAGGACTATGATAAATCAAATTATCTAGTCTTTGAAGAATATTTTGTTAGATAAGTTCTAAGGAATTTGGGCTAGTGTGTCGATTGGAGGCTCTTAGAATGTTGGTAAACAAATTTGTCACTGTAATTGTTTCTCCAAAAATGACCTTGTTAATTCTCAATGAGTACTAACAATTGTTCCAATAGTTGGAGAAATCATTATGGAATAGAAATATTCCTCTACGTTTGAGAGGGGCAACTCCCTTGTATGATGGGGGGTTTTGTAGTATTTTTACACTTTTAACTTGAAAGTACATAAAGAAGAAAACGAGAAAACTAAAGAAAGATAAATAACAAATACCATATGGATAGACATACAAATACCAAATAGGACTTCATGACTGACAACCATTACAAGAGGGGTTTCACCATAATGTATATTTCAATATGCAATGACAATGCAAGACATGTTACAATTCTTGACATACAAAGAGATGAGTAACTCCAATGCATTCAAACTGAGATACCAAAGCATGCTTTTGTTTCATTACATCAATTGCATAGGTTAATAAGAATTTTAAAAGATAATAAATGATCGTCACCAAGACATAAAGGGATTACTGATTTGACATACCAAAAAACAGTAATAATAACTCAAAAAAACATTTAGAACAATCTTGAGCCAAAAGTATTTTGTATTATCTTTATGAAATTCTACAATTTTAGAAACCCTTTCGATACAAGGTGTAAAGCCAAAAGACATCAAAAAGTCTCTGTGAAAAATCCTCCAAAGTTTCCCCCCTTTGTAAAAGTCACTTTCACAATACCAAAGCCTTATATTTATAGGCTTCCTTCAATAACTACCTTGTAACTAACTTATAACCACCTAGTAATTACCCTTTTGAATTACAATGTTTTGAAAATAATAAACCTCATTTGGTTCTATTTTACATCACTTTTTGGAAATAAGGTTTATTTTCTAACTTTTAGTTACAATAAGTGATATATATCATTTTTACAAAAGGTAACTAGAAAATTGTGAATTTTCTAGATATGGTCTTCCTGAGGCAGGCACTGCACCATGTCTTCTTCCAATCGTAAGTTAATTGTTCACGCAAAATCTACCATATTATTTCTCTAATTATCACCAACAACAAGAATTTCCAAGATAATAAATCTCAAGTAGTCATGACTAGAATGTTCATAAACATGTACATGCCCTGAAAGTACAATTTCAACATTTGCATCATGGAAAAATGACTTCATGAATGCCATCATATCATCACCTTTGT
>VDFB02000015.1:554044372-554151000 GCA_007258455.2 Sequoia sempervirens
CCTCATCTCTCTCTATCCTTCCCTCCTCTTCTCTCCTCCTCTCTATCTCATTTCTCCCTCCATCTCTCCCTCCCTCAATCCTACCTCTCTACCATAATCCATCAATCCTATACCCTCAACCCTCTATCCTTAAACCCTCAACTGTCAACCCTTAATCCATCAACCCTAATCCCTTAACCCTCAACCCTTAAACCATAATCCTTCAACTCTTAAGCCTTGAAAGCCTCAAGCCTATACCCTCAACTCTCAATCATCTACCCTATACATTGGATCCTCAACCATATACCCTAAAACCTTTATACTCAACCCTATATCCTCAAACCTCAACCCTATATCCTCAACCCTCAACCCTAATCCCTTAGCCCTAAACCCTTAAAACCTAGACCCCATCCCTCAAATCTTAAACCCTTAAACCCTCAACCCTTAACCCGTCAACCCTCTACCCTATACATTGTAACATCAACCCTAATCCTAAAACCTATAGGTTCATAACCCCTATCCCTCTATCTCTATCTATCTATATCACCTCTCTCCCTAAACCTTTAAGCTCTCTACCCTAATACCTCAACCATATACCCTCAAACCTATACCCTAAACCCTCTACCCACAACCCTAAACCCTTAAACCCTCTACCCTCAACCCTAATCCCTCGACCTTATACCCTTAAACTCTAAAACCTCAACCCTATAGGTCCTCAAACCTATACCCTCAATTCTTAACCCTCTACCCTATACATTGGATCCTCAACCCTCATCTCTCCATGTCCTTCCCTCCTCTTCTCTCCTTCCCTCAATCTCAATTCTCCCTCCATCTCTCCCTCCATCCATCCCTCCTTATCTACCCTAATCCCTAAACCCTTAAACCCTTAAACACTCAACCCTAAACCCTAAACCCTCAACCTTTAAACCTGTTACCAAATTTTTGCCTCGGCTCAATTGGTGAGGCCGACTGAATGTTATTTATCATAAGGTGGAATTGCACTTGAGTTCAATGTTGTTTCACATTATCATTATTATACATTGAGTGACAGTTATGCATCTTTAAATAAGAAATAGAGTTTCAGAAATTAAGTTTCCAGAATGCCATTCAGATGTTCCAGAAATGATACAAATATAGAATTGAACAAATGAGAAAAATAACTTTTGAGATGCTTTATTTTATTTCATAAAAACTCATTTTTTACAAGGCTTCATTTGATTTCACAATCAGAATGATATTACAACATTGCATGTAAATGCATTTTTCTTTTCAAATGAAAAGAAAAGAATTAAAAAAAGAAATCCACACAAGTCGTGGATGTAACTGTTACAACATATTGCTAATAGTACATTGCACTACTGAGGATGCAAAAAGTAAAATACATAAGTGACAGCATAATCATCATTGCCTGATTATCGACGTTTGATGCCAAATGGTGCACCTTGCCTTCTTGAGCTCCGTCGACCTGTAAGAGGAAAAGAGGGGTGTCAGTGGCTCCAATTATGATGTAACTTATATGGAGCACCCACAATAGTACAGCCTACTATTAACCATGCATTGAAACAATCAATCAAGTGCAGTATGAAAGAAGTGAGCTGAAGGAGAAATAACAATATCATGATCAACATGTTCTATTTTTTATGCTAACGTTGTTTGCTTCCTTGTGCAGGTATAGGTAAAATCATGAAGCTGAACGTTATTCGAAGACCAAGCATGTGGAGAAAAATAGGCTCCCACAAGGGTAGAGCTCGGCATGCTTCCCTATTCATTAAATGGGCTGATTTAAAGATACATTATCATGTTCATCAAGAGAAATGAAATACAACTAAAGGAGTAAAAACATATTTATCCATCGAGCAACTAGACCAACTGTGCATTCATAACAATCAGGTTTTTTTTCTGAAGGCTACAGGTGAACAGTGAGTTTAGTTCACTAAATGAATTTAACTGAGTACATTTATATCAGATATTGCTGAATAAGTTCATTTTCTATGCTAATCGTAATCATATGTCATGCAAGTTTCAGTTCATCAATTCTCTCTTTACAGTCAAGGATAGTGAACAGGCATACATTATGCCTTAATGTTTTGTTTTAACTTTTATCACAAAAGTGAACAAATTTTGAAAGCAGTTTGATAAGTAGAACATAAAAATGCATGAGGAGTACCATGTTGCCCAAAAGTACAAAATGCGGACAGTGCATTCAAATGACAAATGATAGCCACTTCTAGTTTAACAGTTTCATTCCAGAATGGTGCTTCTGAGGCTTTAGACATACATAGGAATTGGTGAGTAGAGGTGATTCGTGGTGTTGCAATGTTCAATCTAAGCCTCTACATAAAGTCTAAAGGTAGAAAGCAATGTTGTTGTATGGTAAGATCAAAGATTACGAAAGGAGAAAATTTTAGATATGCAAAGGAAAGTAACTTGATATAGTAGCAAACATCAGTGATATAGTACTTGGATATGGAGCACTGGTTAATGAAAAGCTAGAGCAAGGACAACTAACTCAATTTGGTTGGGATGGTGCTTCAAACACAATCATGTATCAATGTTTAAGGTGAGGAAGGAATCACTGTACATTCAAATGGTTTTCAGCTAGGCACACTTGAACAGAGTTATCAAAATCAGACTTTGGAAGGCAGAAGAGGGATCTTTTAGATGTAGATATGTGGAGGTTTCAGGCGATAGAAAGCCTGGGGAATATCAAGTTTTAATGTAATGCAACATCGAAGAATGCAATATGACATGATCATTTTAGAATGCTCCAAAAGGTGTTAATCATGTATAGAAAGGGGTCGAGTAAGGTGTAGTCCATAAAGTGATGCAATGTTTCAATTTTAAAATCTCTATGGAGTTCACAAACAGAAGGTAAAAGTTACTGTGTTAAAGTTGAGAGAAATTAAAGGGACACTGTTGAGCATACAGAAAAACATGCATGGATACAGTATATTTAAGAAGTATTTCTCTTCACAATACATAAGCATAGAATCATGTTGGAATTAACAGAAATCTGAATGCTTAAAGAAGCCCAAACTGTGTACAATTTTTGGGATTACTAATCTTTTATATCTTAAGCAAGTTTGCATGGTGAAGATTGTTCTATTTTTTCTTCAAAGGAGTCACAAGTATCAAGCAAATGATTGTTCCAGATTCGAACATGTCTATATACACAAGCTTCATTTCTAGAATATCAGGTTTTTCAACACTATACAAGCAGGAAGGAACCAGATGGAGATAACTATTTTTTTTTTCTTCGAAAATATATGAAGTTCTAATTAATGCAGTGTTCCCAAGAGTATTGGGATATATTCATTTCAAGTTAAGGGACACATGAATAACGAGTGTAGAGTACCAAGGAGATGAAATGAAAATACAAACAGTCGAGCCATATGAATTAAGCCAAGAACAAAGAAATTTAGTTTTCTCTAGAAATAGATTAATAGCTATGATTCAGGAGTACGAAATACAACCATTCTCAATTGTCTGTAATGCCCACATGTGGGTTTGTTTTCAAAATATAGTAAAGGCAATAATCACGGTGACGCATGTGAAGTTTTTTTCCCGATACAGTGTTGTTCTAAATGCTAAGATGGTAGTGACCAAAGGCATTTCACTTAAGTTAAAATAATTTTAAGTATGGAGATCATGAATTGAACAAAGGACAAGCTCATCACAATCATCTCAAAAGGAATTCTTTCTCTGACAAGGAGTGACATCGATGACAGATTTGGAGCAGCATGGTCCCCACTACCATCAAAAGAGACAACAAATAGAGTAATGGATGTACATAAACGAGCATCATTTCTTCAAATATCAAATGCCAATATGGAGTTTTTTGTTATAGCTAACGATGTGAGTGTCTTTCCTAAAATATAAATGCATATAAAGCTATTGTGAATCAAACCCCAGTAGGAAATGCATACATTGTTCTTCGAAATATGGTATACCCATATGAGGGTTCGTGCCGAAATGCAAGACTACATGTAATGTATGATGGGTCAAGCCCATAAACTGAATTTAGTGAAAATACACAGATTTGTTACTCTTATAGGGGCTTTCAGTTCTAAAGGTAAACAAATAAAAACAATAGTTACCCACGTTGGGGTTTCCAATAAACACATAGATTTTCACTATTTTCAGCCATGTATGATACCCATATTTGGGTTGAGCTTCCAAATACAGAAAAATGCAATAATGGAGTGAACCCATATGGGTTTTATATAAAACAATAGTAGAATACAAAAATGTGAATTCCCTGTGATCAATCGGGCTTGAAAATAAAGGAAATGCAATTTTCTTCAGGGATTACAAATACCCATATGCAGATTCATCCTCAAATATACAAAAGGGAAATTTCTTGTTTTCAGTCGAGCCCAAAACCTTTAAGTTAAGCTTTCTATAATACACACTAGATGCGGCCTGAACATGGCTAGAAGTTCATGAAATAAAAGAGAGCTTCTTTAGGTTTCTACAGATCAAAAAGGATTACCAGTTCAAGGCAGAAACTGAGTACTCTCGCCGCAGCCAAGAGCTTCAAAAAGCATCCAGAAGCTGAGAGTCGAGCTCTCAAAGAAGGTCGAGCTCACATAACAACAAACAAAAGTCACAGGAAATGCAATATAAAGAGATATTAGAGTGTGTAAAGCCACGGCCTTTAAGCCATAATGAACAGAATGAGAAGCCATGAAAAGCTATGACAGGAAGTTACCTCATGCATAGTAGACACAGCAAAAAATGCAAGGTGAGCTCTCTCATAGAGCCTCCAATGGAACTTGAGCTCATAGGAGGACCAAGCAAGCCAAAATCACGAGGAGTGCAAAGAAAAATCAAAGAATAAGCTCATACAGGCCATGGCCTTAATGTATTCCTGGTTCTTTGAAATGAAGGGAAAGAACTTCAATAATATAAAAATGAGCCTATCCACTGAAGAGTTCGACCTTCTGAAGATCATGATGAAGTTCTCAAAAGCACATGAGTACCAGTTCAAAGTCCATCATGGTGGCATGCTTACTAGCAAAGCTCTTTTTCTTCAACGGTGATCATGTGTGAAATGATCATTTTAGGGTTTGACCCCATTTTGTTCATGCCCTAATGTCAACCGACATTATAATTTCCTTTTGAATTTTTACCTTTTGATAAAGCCCATGGGAGTTTCGAATTAGGTCAGTCCTTGCTTCATATTTTATTCAAAGATTAAAGTCTAATGTATTTGAGGGTGGCCGAAATTATGAGCTAGGTCGATGTTTTAGGTCTAGGGAATTATTATATGCCTTAGAGAAATATGGGTTTGTGCCTTATGTTATTGACTTCAGTGAAGGGAAATTAAGGGTGAATTGTGAATACCTTTTGACCTAGTACCTATTTGCTTAGGGTCAATATTGATCTTTTTAGGGTTTTATTTTTGATTGATTTTAAAGAAATCAATGTGAATTAAGATATGAAAGAGGATAATTGTGTTAATGTTTTTGTTATTTTTGAGAAAATCAGATATTGTAATGGAGAAATAAGGAGATTTTCTTTTTGCAAAATATTTTCAATCTTTAATTGCAAAAATAGATTGATTGTGCAAATCTGCACCTTGTAAAGCATAATCATAAAGTGATATTCTATAAATTTCTTTGTGTTTTCTTGTTATTTTTAGCAGATCTTTTAATTGACTTTTACTCTTGGTCAGATTTCAGACCTTATCTTGGAGAGATAAGATGTTTTTGAGCTTTTAAAAGCGAGATTAGCCTATTTTTAGAGGCTTGACAGTGTGATCATAAAAGTAGTATGCTTTTTTCTGCTTTTTTGTAGTTTTTTAAGACAGTTTGAGGCCTTTTTTCCTAGAGCTTTTTTTGAGCTCGGATTAGGGTTTCTTGAGAGCTATGTTTTCAAAGACTTAGTCTTTTCAGCTCTCCTCTCAGAGTAGTTCAGATTAGAGTTCCTGCTCATACACATTTTTGAGCTTGTGAACCCATTATTGTACTCAGTTTCAAATTATGGCATTCTCCTTCAATTGAATAAAGACAACATTCCTACTTCTCATTTATGTGTCCATTTGCAGTTTCAGTTTGATTTTATCTTGTGATTTTTGTTTACAGAATCCTTGTTTTGTCCTTAAGCTGTAATTCTTAATGCAGAAAGTTCAGAAATATAGGTTGCATGTTGTGCTTCAAGTTGAGTCTTCATGCAAATCATTTATGTATTAATTGTTCTTGAGAGGTTGTGAAATATTGCATCTTTTTGAAAATTGTTTGTGAGGAAGAGATCATAACCATTATTAAATCATTATTAGGTTCTGAAAGTCATCTGTTAGAAATAGGTTTTATGTTCAGTCATCTTTTATCCCTTTCCTCAAAGGCTATTTTAAAATAGAATTCATCATTCGGAGAACCAGCTCACTCTGGAGATTCCTCTTTCGTGTAGATCACCCACATCTAAAAGAGGTTTCCATGTTTCAATAGTTTGCTGAATATTGCATTTAGCAGGGTGCAAAACTATTGATAACAGTTTTTGGCAGGCCTGGTGGGACTCTGAAAAGCAATTTCAGAGAAGTTTTAATCTTTTAAAGTTGTTTGGTGTATGCAGCAGGTTTTTCAGCCTTTTGGAGGCCCTTTTCAATATACCTGGTGACTCCGTTCTTTGATTTTCAAGCAGATCTAGTGTGAACAGTGTACAAAAGAACACATACTGAAGGGTCAGGTGTTCTCTTCAAAATTATCAGCCTTTGGAGGCATAGTCATCAAACACCATGGCGACTCCGAGAAACCTTTTCTGGTTTCAAAATGATCAAGTGCTGGTATTCTTTTAAAGATTCTAAGTTTTTCTTGTTTTTAGCCTTTAGATGAACAAGCATGTCAGGGATTCATGATAATATGTCATACCATCCACCATATCATGAAAGCCCTACGTATCCATATTCATATCAACCATATCAGCATAATCATATTGTTGGTTTCAGTTCCATGACTTTTCAAAACCAACATACCCAATATAGTTGCCACCCACCCACCCATGCTCATTATTCATCTCAGCCCCCATATGTTCAAAATAAGTCACAAGAGATTAAAGACCGGAGCTTCAGAGATATAAAGTTGAACCACAAGAGGCAAATATGGGGAATAGAAGAAGAAAGGGATCGGTCAAATCAGCAAGGGGAGATGGTGATTATAAAGAGTACGCTACTTGATTATGCGAGTCAGCTAGCGGAGATCAAGAGGTAGTATGAGTGTAATCAGCAGTAGGAGGAGCTGGCTTATCAAGCCTATCTTCATGATCAGGAGCTGGAGACCCAAAGAGCATAGTTTGAGGAGGATTTAGAGAGAGAGGTAGCCGCACAGACAAATCTTTTGCTTGCTCGATGTCAAAGGTTTGAAGCCCAAACAGCTCTTGTCAGTTCTAAACATCATATTCAAGAAGAGGTTCATAAATTCAAATTTCCAAGTTTTATGAAAAATGAGCCTCCTATCATACCGAAAGTCAAAATCCCAAGTTTTAGGCAAAATAGTGCTTTTAGCTCCCCAAATCAACCTTCTAATCTTGAAATCTTGAGTTTTCAAAACCACCATCCCTTACAAGTTGAGGGAAATGAATATAGTCAACCTGTCAGCATTCGTGACCAGTCCATTAGGAAGCAACCTCCTTTCCTCCAGGAAACTTCAAAAATCCCACAAGTTTCCCAGCTAGATAATTCTGATTGTCCTGTCACTATTGTGGACAGACCTATTGACTCAGAAGATGACTCATCATTCACCATGAAGAAATAAGTTACAAGAATAAATTTACTGGATATAGCTATGGAGGAATATCAGTTAGAACAACAAAATATTGAACGAGAGAAGTCTTCTACTGATGAGTCCTTTCATGTTTTCACTAATGAGTTGCCTTGTTTTGTGGAGGATGGAGACAACTTTTCAGAGGATCAACAACATACCAAGCAAGAATTTTCTGCTAATTACTCCATGTTTTTAGCGGAACCAAAGAATGTCGCATGTATGGAGAAGATTGGTTCATTGGAGAAGAAAAATATCGATGGTCATTTTGAAGTCTCCAGTTGGGACAGCGTTAAAAAAGACCCAGAGCATCATGAGCCATTGCTGCAGGGGGTAGAGGAGGCCCTGTTTGAAGAACAACATATTCTAGATCAAAGAACAAGTGACAGTTCTCAAGTCTTGCTTGATTTGTTCAATGGATTACCGTTCTTTTATGGATAACGAAGTAAGCACCCATCAGATTACACCCGTACCAGCTCTAGAGCAACGGGAAGAAGTTCAAAGTTCTGATGTTTCGATACCTCAAAAGAGTTGCAGTGATGAAGAAAATAGTCCTCTTCCACAAAAAATTGAAAGTGAGAGGGAGGACGACACGTTTTGGGATGATCTTGAGGATTTTGTTTCAAATTTAGATACCAAACACTCATCTTTTGAAGGAGAAGGTTTGGGGCAGCAACTTGAGGAGACAACAGGGGCTATCCAAACTCGAGGTGGGGAGAGCGTGGCTATTGAATGCCAGAACCCCGATGAACCTAGTGCAATGGCTCAAATAGAACAAATTCAAGCTAAGCTAAATCCTGACACTATTGTCCAAGGTAGGGGTCATAATGTTTTTCCAAGTTTTCAAGAAAGTAGTCAGGAGGACACCTCAAAGCCTATTATGCGTACAAGAGATAATGATGGGACCCATGAGAACCTATATACTAATATAATTGATGAGTTTTGCGCAAGGTTGGGTGATCTATTTTCAAATGATCCTCATTAGAAGGATGAGATTGAAGTAGTAGGTAACTACCAAAGAGGAGGTGCAAGTTCTGGTTTCACCCTTTCGAGAGGCTGCCCCATCAGACATCTAGCCAGGGATGTCGTGAAGATCCAAAGGATTTCCAGTACACCTAAGGATGAGGTGGCAGTTGAGGGGCAACAAGTCCCACTTATTCATTTTGGGAAAACTAGAGGTATGCTTGACCAGACTCACATGAACTGTGCTTTCAGTTGTTTTTTACAAGTTGCAGTACAACAACGTATGGGAGGCATATTCATTTTTTGCTTTCTCTAAGTGTTGCTATGCATTGTTCTGTTGGTCATTAGGGCCTGTTAGTTTTCTTTCAGTTTTGTTTTGTTTTCTTGCTGCTGTTTGGAATGTTGTCGTTCAAGTTTCTAAGTTTCAAGAAAGGGCAGAATTGACTCCGCGCCCAATGAATTGTTTAAAGGCCACTGATCTATACTTAGCAGGAAAGCATATAGCGGATGTTGCAAAAATGTTACCAAATTTTTGCCTCGACTCAATTGGTGAGGTCAGCTAAATGTTATTTATCATAAGGTGGAATTGCACTTAAGTTCAATGCTATTTTGCATTATCATTATTATACATTGAGTGATAGTTATGCATCTTTAAAGGAGAAATAGAGTTTTAGAAATTTAGTTTCCAGAATGCCATTCAGATGTTCCAGAAATGACAGAAATATAGAATTGAACAAATGAGAAAAATAGCTTTGGAGATGCTTTCATTTATTTCATAAAAACTCATTTTTTACAAGGCTTCATTTGATTTCACAATCAGAATGATATTACAACATTGCATGTAAATGCATTTTTCTTTTCAAATGAAAAGTAAAGAATTGAAATCAGAAATCCACACAAGCTGTGGATGTAACTGTTACAACATATTGCTAATAGCACATTGCACTACTGAGGATGCAAAAAGTAAAATACATAAGTGACGGCATAATCATCATTTCCTGATTATCGACGTTTTATGTCGAATGGTGCACCTTGCCTTCTTGAGCTCCGTCGACCTGTAAGAGGAAAAGAGGGGTGTCAGTGGCTCTGATTATGATGTAACTTATATGGAGCACCCCAAATAGTACAACCTACAATTAACCATGCATTGAAACAATCAATCAAGTGTAGTATGAAAGAAGTGAGCTGAAGGAGAAATAACAATATCATGATCAACATGTTCTATTTTTTATGCTAACGTTGTTTGCTTCCTTGTGCAGGTATAGGTAAAATCATGAAGCTGAATGTTATTCGAAGACCAAGCATGTGGAGAAAAATAGGCTCCCACAAGGGTAGAGCTCGGCATGCTGCCCTATTCATTAAATGGGCTGATTTAAAGATACATTATCATGTTCATCAAGAGAAATGAAATACAACTGAAGGAGTAAAAACAGATTTATCCATTGAGCAACTAGACCAACTGTGCATTCATAACAATTAGGTTTGTTTTCTGAAGGCTACAGGTGAACAGTGAGTCTAGTTCACTAAATGAATTTAACTGAGTACATTTATATCAGATATTGCTGAATAAGTTCATTTTCTATGCTGATCATAATCATATGTCATGCAAGTTTTAGTTCATCAATTCTTTCTCTTTACACTCAAGGATAGTGAACAAGCATACATTATGCCTTAATGTTTTGTTTTAACTTTTATCATGAAAGAGAACAGATTTTGAAAGCAGTTTGATAAGTAGAACATAAAAATGCATGAGGAGTACCATGTTGCCCAAAAGTACAAAATGCGGACAGTGCATTCAAATGAAAAATGATAGCCACTTCTAGTTTAACAGTTTCATTCTAGAATGGTGCTTCTGAGGCTTTAGACATACATAGGAATTGGTGAGTAGAGGTGATTTGTGGTGTTGCAATGTTCAATCTAAGCCTCTACATAAAGTCTAAAGGTAGAAAGCAATGTTGTTGTATGGTAAGATCAAAGCTTTCGAAAGGAGAACATTTTAGATATGCAAAGGAAAGTAACTTGATACAGTAGCAAGCATCAGCGATATAGTACCTGGATATGGAGCACTGGTTAATGAAAAGCTAGAACAAGGACAACTAACTCAGTTTGGTTGGGATGGTGCTTCAAACAGAATCATGTATCAATGTTTAAGGCGAGGCAGCAATCACTGTACATTCAAATGGTTTTCAGCTAGGCACACTTGAACAGAGTTGTCAAAATCAGACTTTGGAAGGCACGAGAGGGATCTTTTAGATGTAGATATGTGGAGGTTTCGGGCGATAGAAAGCCTGGGGAATATCAAGTTTTAATGTAATGCAACATCAGAGAATGCAATATGACATGATCATTTCAGAATGCTCCAGAAGGTGTTAATCATGTACAGAAAGGGGTCAAGTAAGGTGTAGTCCATAAAGTGATGCAATGTTTCAATTTTAAAATCTCTATGGAGTTCAAGAACAAAAGGTAAAAGTTATTGTGTTAAAGTTGAGAGAAATTAAAGGGACACTGCTAAGCGTACAGAAATACATGCATGGATACAATATATTTAAGAAGTCTTTCTCTTCACAATACATAAGCATAGAATCATGCTGGAATTAACAGAAATCTGAATGCTTAAAGAAGCCCAAACTGTGTACAATTTTTGGGATTACTAATCTTTTATATCTTAAGCAATTTTACATGGTGAAGATTGTTCTATTTTGTTTTCAAAGGAGTTACAAGTATCAAGCAAATGATTGTCCCAGATTTGAACATGTCTAGATACACGAGCTTCATTTCTAGAATATCAGGTTTTTCAACACAATACAAGCAGGAAGGAACCAGATGGAGATAACAGTTTTTTTTCTTTTTCAGAAATATATGAAGTTCTAATGAATGCAGTGTTCCCAAGAGTATCAGGCTATATTCATTTCAAGTTAAGGGACAGATGAATAACGAGTGCAGAGTACCAAGGAGATGAAATGAAAATACAAACAGTCGAGCCATATGAATTGAGCCAAGAATGAAGAAATACAGTTTTATTCAAAAATAGATTAATAGCTATGATTCAGGAGTACGAAATACAACTATTTTTAATTGTCTATAATGCCCACATGTCGGTTTGTTTTCAAAATACATTAAAGGCAATAATCACGGTGACCCATGTGAAGTTTTTTTCCCGAGACAGTGTTGTTCTAAATGCTAAGATGGTAGTCCTCCATGGAGTATAAGATAATGAGTGACCAAAGGAAATTCACTTAAGTTAAAAGCATTTTAAGTATGGAGATCATGAATTGAACAAAGGACAAGCTCATCACAATCATCTCAAAAGGAAGTCTTTCTCTGACAAGGAGTGACATCGATGACAGATTTGGAGCAGCATGGTCCCCACTACCATCAAAAGAGACAACAAATAGAGTAATGGATGTACATAAATGAGCATCATTTCTTCAAATATCAAATGCCAATATGGAGTTTTCTGTTACAGCTAACGATGTGAGTGTCTTTCCTAAAATATAAATGCATATAAAGCTATTGTGAATCAAACCCCAGTAGGAAATGCATACATTGTTCTTCGAAATATGGTATACCCATATGAGGGTTCGTGCCGAAATGCAAGACTACATGTAATGTATGATGGGTCGAGCCCATAAACTGAATTTAGTGAAAATACACAGATTTTGTTACTCTTACAGGGGCTTTCAGTTCTGAAGGTAAACAAATAAAAACAATAGTTACCCACATTGGGGTTTCCAATAAACACATAGATTTTCACTATTTTCAGCCATGTATGATACCCATATTTGGGTTGAGCTTCCAAATACAGAAAAATGCAATAATGGAGTGAACCCATATGGGTTTTATATAAAACAATAGTAGAATACAAAAATGTGAATTCCCTGTGATCAATCGGGCTTCAAAATAAAGGAAATGCAGTTTTCTTTAGGGATTACAAATACCCATATGCAGATTCATCCTCAAATATACAAAAGGGAAATTTCTTGTTTTCAGTCGAGCCCAAAACCTTTAAGTTAAGCTTTCTATAATACACACTAGATGCGGCCTGAACATGGCTAGAAGTTCATGAAATAAAAGAGAGCTTCTTTAGGTTTCTACAGATCAAAAAGGATTACCAGTTCAAGGCAGAAACTGAGTACTCTCGCCGCGGCCAAGAGCTTCACAAAGCATCTAGAAGCTGAGAGTCAATCTCTCAAAGAAGGTCGAGCTCACATAACAGCAAACAAAAGTCATAGGAAATGCAATATAAAGAGATATTAGAGTGTGTAAAGCCATGGCCTTAAAGCCATAATGAACAGAATGAGAAGCCATGAAAAGCTATAACAGGAAGTTACCTCATTCACAGTAGACACAGAAAAAAATGCAAGGTGAGCTCTCTCGTAGAGCCTCCAATGGAACTCAAGCTCATAGGAGGACCAAGCAAGCCAAAATCACGAGGAGTGCAAAGAAAAATCAGAGAATAAGCTCATACAGGCCGCGGCCTTAATGTATTCTTGGTTCTTTGAAATGAAGGGAAAGAACCTCAATAATATAAAAATGAGCCTATCCACTGAAGAGTTCAACCTTCTGAAGATCATGATGAAGTTCTCAAAGCACATGAGTACCAGTTTGAAGTCCATCATGGCGGTATGCTTACTAGTAGAGCTCTCTTTCTTCAGCTGTGATCATGTGTGAAATGATCATTTTAGGGTTTGACCCCGTTTTGTTCATGCCTTGATGTCAGCCGACATTATAATTGCCTTTTGAATTTTTACCTTTTGATAAAGCCCATGGGAGTTTCGAATTAGGTCAGTCCTTGCTTCATATTTTATTCAAAGATTAAAGTCTAATGTATTTGAGGGTGGCCGAAATTATGAGCTAGGTCAATGTTTTAGGTCTAGGGACTTATTATATTCCTTAGAGAAATATGGGTTTGTGCCTTATGTTATTGAGTTAAGTGAAGGGAAATTAAGGGTGAATTGTGAATACCTTTTGACCTAGTACCTATTTGCTTAGGGTCAATGATCTTTTTAGGGTTTTATTTTTGATTGATTTTAAAGAAATAAATGTAAATTAAGATATGAAAGAGGATAATTGTGTTAATGTTTTTATGATTTTTGAGAAAATCAGATATTGTAATGGAGAAATAAGGAGATTTTCTTTTTGCAAAAGATTTTCAATCTTTAATTGCAAAAATAGATTGATTGTGCAAATCTACACCTTGTAAAGAAGAATCATAAAGCGATATTCTATAAATTGCTTTGTGTTTTCTTGCTATTTTTAGCAGATCTTTTAATTGACTTTTACTCTTGGTCGGATTTCAGACCTTATCTTGGAGAGATAAGATTTTTTTGAGCTTTTAAAAGCGAGATTAGCCTATTTTTAGAGGCTTGACAGTGTGATCATAAAAGAAATATGCTTTTTTCTACTTTTTTGTAGTTTTTTGAGACAGTTTGAGGCCTTTTTTCTTGGATCTTTTTCTGAGCTTGGAATAGGGTTTCTTAAGAGCTATGTTTTCAAAGACTTAGTCTTTTCAGCTCTCCTCTCAGAGTAGTTCAGATCAGAGTTCCTGCTCATACACATTTTTAAGCTTGGGAACCCATTATTGTACTCAGTTTCAGATTATGGCATTCTCCTTCAGTTGAATAAAAATAGCATTCCTACTTCTCATTTCTGTGTCCGTTTGCAGTTTCAGTTTGATTTTATCTTGTGATTTTTGTTTACAAAATCCTTGTTTTGTCCTTAAGTTGTAATTCTTAATGCAGAAAGTTTAGAAATATAGGTTTCATGTTGTGCTTCAAGTCAAGTCTTCATGCAAATCATTTATGTATTAATTGTTCTTGAGAGGTTGTGAAATATTGCATCTTTCTGAAAACTGTTTGTGAGGAAGAGATCATAACCATTATTAAATCATTATTAGGTTCTAAAAGTCATCTGTTAGAAATAGGTTTTATGTTCAGTCATCTTTTATCCCTTTCCTTAGAGGCTATTTTAAAATAGAATTCATCATTCAGAGAACCAACTCACTCTGGAGATTCCTCTTTCGTGCAAATCACCCACATCTGAAAGAGGTTTCCATGTTTCAGTAGTTTGCTGAATATTGCATTCAATAGGGTGTAAAACTATTGATAACAAAACCATAGACCCTTAAACCCTCTACCCTCTACCCTCAAACCAATACCTTAAACCCTCAACCCTAATCCCTCAACCCTATACCCTCAACCCTTAAACTCTCTACCCTAAATCCTCAACCCTCAACCCTAATCTCTCAACCCTTAAACCCTAATCCCTCAACCCTTAATCCCTCAACCCTCAATCCCTAAACCCTCAACTATCAACCCTTAATCCCTCAACCCTTAACCCTTAAACCCTAATCCCTTAACTCTCAGCCCTTAAACCCTAATCCCTCAACCCTAAAATCCTTAAACCCTTAACCCTCTACCCTCTACAATATACATTAAACCCTGAGCCCTCAATTCTCAACCATCTACCCTATACATTGGATCCTCAACCATAACCCCTCAACCATATACCCTAAAACCTATATACTCAACCCTATACCCTCAACCCTCAACCCTAATCACTCAACCCTAAACCCTTAAACCCTAAACCTCATCCATCAACTCTTAAACCCTTAAACCCTCAACCCTTAACCCCTCAACCATTAAAAGCTTAAACCCTCATCCCTCTACCCCATACATTGGGACCTAAACCCTAATCTCTCAACCCCTATCTATATCACCTCTCTCTCCCTCCCTCTCTCCTAACCTCTCTAATTATCTCTATCTACCCTCTCCCTCTTTCCACATACCTCTCGCTCAATCAATCCCTACCACTCTCTCTCTCACACTCCCTCCCTCCCTCTCTCTCTCTCTCCCTCCCACTCCCTCTCCATCACTCCCTCTCTCTCTCGCGACTCCCTCTCTCTCTCCCATTCTTAGGGTCTCTCCGTAACTCTCCCCTCTCTTATCCCTCCCACCATACCTAGCAACTCCTCTCACTCCACCCCCTCTCTCACACTCCCTTTCTCTCTCTCCCTCTCTCTCAAGTCACTCTCTCCCACACCCTCTCCCAGGTCTCTCTCTCTCTCACTCCCTCTCTCTCTCCCACTCCTCTCTCTCACTCCCTCTCTCTCCCTATCTCTCAAGTCTCTCCCTCTCATCCCCTTCACACTCTCAAGTATCCCCCTCTAGCACCCTACCTACATAATTCTCTCTTTATCTCCCTCTCTCTCCCCCCTCTCTCTATCTCTCTCTCCCTCTATCCCTCTCACCCTACCTAGCTAAGTCCCTCTCTCTCCAACCCCTTCTCTCCTACTCCCCCTCTCAGTTCTCTCTCTCACTACCTCTCTACCTCCCTCCCTCTCTTAAAATTATCCCTCCCTCTAAAGAAATGCACGCATACATACATATAAGTAGACATGCATGCATCGAGGCATACATGCATACATATAAGTATATACATTTGTACATACAATCTTACATACATATAAGCATACATACATACATATAAGCAAAAATACATGCATACATGCATACATACCTATATACATACATACATTTGTACATACATACATACATACATACATACATGCCATAAAAGCATACATACATACAAACATATACAAATATATATACATGTACATTCAATAGACTAGCATTTATCACAAAGCAAGACATAACATGAGCATGTTATAATGCACTCACGTTATGTCTTGCTAAACATGTCTTGGGCACAAATGCAAAAAACATGTCAAAACTCATAAATAATTTGAGCGCGTTATAACAAGCTCACATTATAATGTACTTGCATTATTTATTATTTTGGGAATCCCCAAGACTTGGGCTTGGTATTTTCTTTGGAATACCAACCCAAAGGCTTGGAGTGCCTTCCCAATGTCCAAAGACATGTTTTTGAAAATTCTACAATATTTCACATAATTGTGTTTGTACTAAGCATCGGGTTTGCACATGTTTCAAGGTAAATCAAATCAAACACCTAGGTAATGTTAGGCTCTCTCTTAGCTATCTAAAGATGTAATTTTTTTCATAATTTAACAATGTTGAGCCTTTGATCTATAATTTCTTTTGTTTGTCTGTATTTTTTTTTTGGCAAAAACTAGTGTTTGGTGTTTTTTATTATAAATTAATTGTTCATCAAAATTTCAAATAAATTACATTTTTAGAAACTAGACTCCATTCTACACATATTAAAAAAAAAAAATCAATTAGTTTTCAAAATTTATAGGGGTAGCATGGTCAAAAATATGTTTTCTAGGAAGTGTCCACTTTGAAAATTAATAAAAAATCAAATATTCATCAAAAAATTATCAGAAAAATTAGGCATAAACTACATACTATTAGCTAATTTCTCACTGAAGCAATTTTAAAAATACTAAAAAAAAGTTAACCTTTTGAAGGAGCCACAAAAGTTGCTATGTTATGTTTTTTTGACAAAAACAACACCAATTTATGTGGCCCCCTCTTTTGAACCCCTTAATCTCTACCATTTAAAAAAAAACTAGTTGTTTAGAAAGTAGACTCAGAGCACTATGATCCTTTTTTTGTTGTATCTCAAAATTTTCAGTGCAACTATCCTCAATTTCATGTCCAAGGTCAGTATTTCTTGATTTCAAAAAAAAAAAGTGGCCACTTAAGCCCCCTTTTTAGCCCCCCATCTTTTTGCTTTTACCCCTTATTAAGATGAACTGTAAAACATCATGATTCTTATTAAAATAAATCATTTGGTAGTCACCACATAGTCAAAGGTTCTTAACAAATATAATTGTTATTCTAAAATAAATACAATGTCTAACTTCTCACTATGGTGGTAATGGAATAAAAAAATTCACTCCTCCTCCACATCATTTAATACAAGTTTTGCATCTAGAATATAACTTACTTCCTTCATCTCCAAAGCCAATTTTTTGAGCATTATGTAGATATCATGTGTCTATGGATGTAATTTGACTCCTACACAAAAATCATATTCTATTTTATGGACTTCAATTAGAATACATATAGGTGGGTATGTGTAGGATCATCATGGAAAAAACATGCCCTTAAGTGGCGAAAAATTTAGAAAAATCAGAGTTAGGCAACTTGAAGTAAAAATTTGAATAAGTTATCTATATTATTTCAAAAATATGTAAGAATAGAATCTGTAGCAAATTGAATTTAGTTTCTAAACTACTAGCTTTGTTTAAGAAAAAAAATCTATTTGGTGAAAATTTGAAATTTCAATGCAGTAGCACTTAAATTTTAGGGAAAAATAAGAAGTAGGTGTTTGTCTGACTACCCTAACCACAATAAAATGATAATATTTTTTTATAATATTTTATATATAAGTAGAGGACTCATATCCTAATGTGATGCATATTTTTTTATAATTTTTTCCAAGTAAATAATTAATTATGAGTTTTTATACAACTTTTAAAATATAAAAACTTGTATGTGACCACCTTAGCTTGGTCAAAACTTCAAGAAATTCATTTTTTTTTTAATCCTATAGTAGAAGCATAGAATGTGACACATATTTTAGATTCAAAAAATGTGATACCATTTTGAAAGCTATAGATGTTTTTCAATCAACCTATCAATTAGGACTTTAGTCGTAATTCAAATAGAAAATGAATAATAATTATTTATTAAATTCAAAGTAAAGCATAATTTATATTGGTGGAAAGATGAGAATTTCATTTAAAATCCCTTTTTGTTTTATCAATTTAGGGTAAAAAAAAGTCGTCAGCCACATACCCTACACATACCCATCATGTCGTCACTTTTTGGCCCATCATGATCCTGCACAGACCCAGGTATATTTATAATTTCTCTAACCTTTATCAAGGTTCTACCTTTTAATACAAACCCTCTAACCACTTTTTCCCAAGGTGCATCAAATTTTAGATCCAACTCAAAAAAAGAGTTTTTCTACAAATTTTATTCAATATCATATACAACCCAACATGTGTGGATTGTGTTTCTATCTTCCATCTTGCAACTTAAAATTTAATAATTAATGTAATTTATAATCATTTTAACAATATATATACCCAAAAAATGTAAATCTGGCAGGGTGATCCCATAATAGTGGTTTACAATTTTTGGCCAAACTGGACACTGAAATTATTATTTTTAACTAAATCTTCACATTCGGGCACCTATAGCGGCTAAACTGTGAGGAATTTGAAGATGGTGCAAACTAGAGTCTCATCAAATTTTTCTGTAGATTCTAAAATATTTTTTCAAATTTTTGAAATCAAATTGCACTTCTTTTCCATCTCCCACAAAATAATTTTTTTTTGAGGAAAACAACATTTTTTAAAAGTGATGCACACCGTATAACGCATAACTTTTTTTCCATGAAGGCTAAAATTCTAATTCTTTCAAATTTAAATTTGTAACTCTGATATCTAGTGCTTCCACTTGGTTAGATAGTTTTTTATTGAATATTTTTTCCTTAATCAAGTTTTAAAGTCAAATGAATTACAATTCAGACACAGTGCGACTGTATAACGTGTAACTTTTTTTGTATATGTCAAAATTTATTTTTATTTTTTTTGTTGGATCAAGGACTTCAATATCTGGTGCACTCATGTTTTTCAAATTTTTTTTTTTATAATCTTCTATTTTTCCACATGTGAAGAACAAAGAAATTCATTTTCGATGAAAACCTATGTTTAATAAAACTTAAAAAAAAATACATAACAAAGCCAAAACATATTAAAATTATATTCATTGGATAGCTTGTTCTGAGGAATACCATAATCATTTGAAATAAATTTTAAATGAATTCATTTGATCCCCCAAAATCTAAATCAAAAGTGATTTTTTATCGGCATTTTGATAGGTGTAAAGGAGACGCATTTATAGGTATGGTTTAAAACTAGCGAGGTTCTATCCAAGGGGGTTTGATCTAAGGTGATTTGATCAAAACCTCTTCAATTGGAATCCTTAAAATGGAACTTTTTAAGGCTTAAATCATTATATTTTCTAAAAATATGTGATTTCAGCTAAAATTCATTCCTCTCAGGAATTGTAAACCACTATTATGACAGCACCTTCCAATAATATTAATATATTCCACTTAATGTGTTATATTACATTAAACACAATTTTCATCTATATAACTATTAATTATTTAACTAAAATTGATCTTATCATATAACTTACAAATACATGAAGATTATGGTTAGGGTTATTCCCTATATTTTTTGAACAACTTCCCCCATAACTTTTCCACTTAGAAAATTATTTTTATGGAATGATCTAAGAAGCTAAGAGATCCAAGATCCTTTTGTAATATCCTCCAAACTTTGAAGAATCTATTTATATTGATAGATATATATCTTATTTACTAATGGTAGTGGCAATAATGTAAGAGAAATTTCGCTTGGCTCCTTTCGTAATGTACTTTACAATCCGAGAATTAGTTTTATAGTATAGTCATATCAACTGTGGAAATTTATAATTAAAATGTAATAGTATAAATTATCATAATAGTCTCTAGAAACACAATATTCATGTTTTATAATAAATGCAATTGCAAGAAAATTTATATGATTAAAATACTAAAAATTGTTTTTAATGAATGTTAGGTAAAAATAAATCCAAATAACCTATTTATGGGTGTGATTGCAACAACAAGGAAAAATAGTATACATGTGGATATATTGAATGCTTCATCTATCATTGCATCCATATAGTTTAATTCTCAAAAAATAAATCAAAAGTTTAATCAATTTCCAAGGGTTAAAATTCCATATATATAGCCCTTAGGTGTGGTGTGTTTTCTCAACCCACTCTAGCTTCTTGTTCTTCTATTTATAGATAATAGTAGCATAGATGTTACATAAAATTATTATGTAATTTCCTACAATAAATGGTTCCCTTCCCCCTAACACAAGCCCTAGCTTCTTCATACAATTTATTGTGTAGCCACTAGTAACAAGGATAATGCTACATACTAAACATTTTATAAAAAACCCATGCTATTCTAATGCAATTGATAATTAATATTTATTTATATGCATTAACTTGAATCTAATTCTATAATAAGTGTTTCTAATTTATAATGCAATTTTAACATGTATAGCCATATTATTTTTAGTTAAATACACTAAAGTAAATATTGTGAATATATATCAACATTTTAAGTAGTTGCTAAAAATATAACCAAGTTGTGTAAATAAATTCTCTATTAGATATTGGCAGTGAAAAATTATGATAAGAATTGTTGAGTTTGAATAGTCATATAAATGTAGGTTCATTTATAACTAAATTATAACAACATAAATTATCACAATATTACATAGAAACATAACTAGAGTCAACTGCATGGAAGTGGATATGGAATTGGCTATAGATGTAGTATTAGATATGGATATAACAAATTTTATAGACCCCCTAGTACAAATATGGTTAGATATGACATTCATAAAATATATAATTATTTATACATCTAGTACAAATATGGGATTCATGTCATGTATGAAAGTATCATATTTGTATTTGAAATGTATCTAAATGAGGGAAGGAATGTATCCAACAAATGTAAACATAAAAATCATGTTTAGTTGCAAATATTACAATTCTAAAAATGTTAAATGATGGAAACCTGGGAATCATATCTTTATCAAAGGCTAACTACAAATTTTACAAACGGATCATCCCTTATAAATTTTACATAAACCCTAAATTCTCTCTACATTTTGGTATTGAATTGTTAGTCATTTCTAGTTTGTTAGCTTAAAATAATCAATTTGGATATTTTTAAAATTAAAAATATACTTTTATATTTGTGTTTTTCTACTAAATAGATGTCAAATCATCTTGTATCATGGATAAAGTAACTTAACACCCCCTTGTAGAATTTTTTTCTATGAAAACATTTCATGGGAGACATATGTCTTTAAGGATCACATTTATTTTTGGATTGGATTGAGTTTGGTAGACTAATTTATTTTATAGAGAGAGAAATTAGTAGAGTTATACCCAAAAAACTTCTATTATAGTCATGGTAGTAAGAACCCCCTCCTAATGATGGCACAAAAAGAAATATTAGTAATTGCTAAAAATAAATATAAAAACCATTGGTTTAGTATAAATGTTCATATTTACAATTGGGTATGAGGGAATGTTTTGTGGAGCCTGAGTAGAGGTTTTAGGAGCCTTCTTAGATAACTACAAAATACATATTTTCTGAAACATCTTCTTTTCCCTCTTTTCATGAGTGTCTTCCACCTTCTTTTGGATTATCTTGTTCATGATTTCTTTGTAGGTGAAAAACCTTTATGCTACTGGGTCCTAGGGTTTTCTCAACAAATTTTCAACATAATACTTGAATTCTACACCTAGGAAACATCATATGGAAATTTTGGAATCCAAGAGCTTATTGGTTCCATAGCTTATATATAGTAGTAGTCCTTATCAACTAGAAAGGTAATCTCATCTTTATATTTTCTTACCTAATCAAAGGGAATTCTTTCCTTATCCTGAATTTCTACTTGTAGATTCTTGAAGAATCCCAAGTATGTAGAGTTGCAAGCTTGTCTATCATTAAGCCCTCTCATGCACGGTTCTAATCTGTGTGGCAACTAGAATGTGTTGTTGTCAAACCTTTCCCTTAAAGCCAGTTAGATCATTGAGAAAGTAAAATGCCAAGCAGATTATTAGAGACCCATGCTTGAAGTTATATTTGATATCCTTGGCTCTTTTGAGATTATCAAATAGTTGTTCCCTCATCAATTCACATATGTCAAAATCCTTTCCTTCTTTGACCATTTGGTATGTAGTGTGGATTGCAATTCTAATTGCAAAGCCTTATCTATTTGTGAAATACACTTTATATGCTATTCCCATGGAAGCATACTTAGCCCCTGTATCATTAATTTCATTTATGCTTAGGGTTCTCTTGTCAAAATTTTCACTAGTTAACTCTATTTCATCACCATCCTTATCTACCTCCATTGCTTTGAAGGGATATTTCTTATACTTCAGCCTTAGTTTCTTAGAGACATCAACCAATTTTGGAGAAGCCATTGAAATTTATTTTTTAACTTTAGAAACTAGGGTTTATGAGAAATTTGAAAATATCTCATCAAGAATGTTAGTGCTTTTCTTGAGTTTCAGATCCTTGTCTATTTCATCCTTTTCTTTTTCCAATTATTTTCTCAAGGAAACAGTTTCTTCTTCAAGGTTGGAGCATTCAATTGATTTTTCATTTAGCTTATTGTTCAGACAATTTGCAACCCTTTTACCTTCTTCAATATGAACTTTCAAATTGATGATTATCGATCTTTTGATTCTTCGAGTCTAATCTTCAATTATCCACTTTATTTTCTTGTAATTTATTTAGATCATCTAATGTTGAAATGAGTTCTCCTTCAAAGTTAACTTCACAATCTTATTTATTAAATTTTTCCTTGTCTTCATGTTTATCAACCTTCAGAGGATTCTTCTCATTTTTCAATGCTTTAGTTCCCATGTGTTCCACTCAAGATCTACCTCAATTGTTAGGCTATATCAAGGCACTTAGCTCTGATACCAATTGTTGAAAACACAAAAGTATTGAGAAGGGATGAATTAGTACATAATCAAATTATTTTCATTCATCAACATGTAACCAAATAGATCATAACAACAATAAGAACACAAAAGCATACAACCATAACACCCGATTTACATGGAAAACCCTATAAGGGAAAAATCATGGTGAGCAAGCTGCTTGGATCTACTGACCAAATCCAACCTCACAAATAAGACATATTTTACAATAGGTTTTTATGGTCTTAAACCAATGGAAGTTCACAACTCCTTGCTTAATACAACACTTACAATAGAGGTTTCCAACCTCAACATACAACTGGAATATATCAACACTTCTATTACCTCCAGCTCACTACCTTTAGTAAATTCACACATACATCTACTTCAACAGGCTCTATTGCCTATGACTCACTATCTTCAATACATTTTATCATTTACATTCACAAATTTTTCTTAGCGTATTCACATGCACTTACTATTGATCTCTTAGAACTGATCTTTGCCACATTTCATTATCAAGAGATATTTTGTGGATTCTTATTCACACATTGTCTACTCAAAACATTCACAATGCACACACACTCATTATCAAAAGCTTTTATCTTCTATTTATACCCTTTGAAAACTTCAAAAGGTTTCTCCTTGTCGACTACAAACATGCAATATGAGATATACATTGGTCACAACAAGTTAGCTTCAAAAACATTTGAAATAGAAGGAAACCTCATGTGGTTCAAGCTAAAAGATATTCAAGACCTATTTTCCATATTACGCATTTCCAAAATCAACGTACATATCCACACACTTGGTGCAAGAAACACAACCTATCAAGTTGGCTCAACAAGCATGTAAACTATTGTGCATCAACTCTAAACTAAGGAAGTACCAAAGAGACTAAGAAATATTGTGTGAACCACTCCAACATATTGATATGGATTGTAATAACACTTATTTGCACTCCTTTCATCATTTCAAATCATTTACTATTGGTGCAAACACTTCATGCCTAAAAACATTGACTCCAAGCATACTATGGTATAGGGGAGGATCACATACCAACTTTTGGGTTATTTAGTGAACATAGTGAGACTCCACTATGCATCTCATAACCTCTTTACACAAATTTTAGCAAGTAATTGTTGACACAGATCATTTGAACACCAACAGACCAACGTACTAGGTTTCTAAAACATAGAAAACACACTATCATCTATAGAGACATTGGTGATGCACCAAAATAAGTGAAACTTGGACTAAGCAAATATACAACCTTCAGAAGCATAAACCCAAAATTGTAAGGAAAAACAATATGATGCAATGAAGTGCAAAGACATTAGTAATTCCTTCATAGGAACTTAACATGTGCTTACTCTGTTAACATCGGAACACTCTACGATAAAAAATATACATAGAAACATGGAACATGCATATCTCATAGCTATGTAGAGCTACCCTTCGAACCATAAGACCATATCTTCATCTACGGAGAAATACGAAGCTTCTGATAGAGCTCATGTAGTGCCAAACTTTGTTCCTTTGACAGTTTGGAGACATATGCATTTCTCTTCATATCCCATGTGAAAACACTTATCAGGAACAACACTCGAAATACTTTGACATTAAACACAAACTTCATAAGATAAGGTACAACTATGTATCAATGCCTGCATTATCCCAACAATCACAATTCTTCAACAAGAACAGTATAAGTGCATGTGGTAGTAACATAACATAAGTTGACAACAATGACAATACACTAACAACACATTTTTCAACAAGAGGGATACCACTAGCCTACAATCCATAAAAAAGGGTTGTACACTAAGGATAATTTTTATTGAATTTAAATAGGGCCTATATTTGTAAAGTGTTCAATTTAGATACCAATGCTCGGTTGTCGATATATTTGGGGGATTTGACCAAACAAAATCAGAGACATAAAGACAACTACAGAGCTAACTGGTTGCCAAGATTTAGGCCTAGAGGGAGAAATAGAGAAATAAGGGGGTTTTCTAGTGGGGAACTGAATCCATTTAATTATTGATATATATTTGAATATTATTTCATAAAAAATATGCTTTACCCTCTATTAGATATTGGGAATATATTGCAAAACTCAGATGCTAGTAAATTTGATGGTGTTGATTGTAGACAATCAAATTCAGGATGTCAACAAACCATATGACTATGCAAGTTATACTGTAGATGAGATTCACAAACCCTTGAGCTCTCTTAAAAAGGATGGTCATATTGTCTATTTTAAGTGGCACTCTTTGCTATGTCATATCATTTTGTCCAGTGGAAAGAATATCTGGTCCGACCACATGCAAATAATGTCTTGGGATGCACAAAATAGATTACTAACAGTGCATGAATGGACCTATCTATGGGATAAGGACTATGATAAATCAAAGTATCTAGTCTTTGAAGAATATTTTGTTAGATAAGTTCTAAGGAATTTGGGCTAGTGTGTCGATTGGAGGCTCTTAGAATGTTGGTAAACAAATTTGTCACTGTAATTGTTTCTCCAAAAATGACCTTGTTAATTCTCAATGAGTACTAACAATTGTTCCAATAGTTGGAGAAATCATTATGGAATAGAAATATTCCTCTACGTTTGAGAGGGGCAACTCCCTTGTATGATGGGGGTTTTGTAGTATTTTTGCACTTTTAACTTGAAAGTACATAAAGAAGAAAACGAGAAAACTAAAGAAAGATAAATAACAAATACCATATGGATAGACATACAAATACCAAATAGGACTTCATGACTGACAACCATTACAAGAGGGGTTTCACCATAATGTATATTTCAATATGCAATGACAATGCAAGACATGTTACAATTCTTGACATACAAAGAGATGAGTAACTCCAGTGCATTCAAACTGAGATACCAAAGCATGCTTTTGTTTCATTACATCAATTGCATAGGTTAATAAGAATTTTAAAAGATAATAAATGATCGTCACCAAGACATAAAGGGATTACTGATTTGACATACCAAAAAACAGTAATAATAACTCAAAAAAACATTTAGAACAATCAAGCCAAAAGTATTTTATATTATCTTTATGAAATTCTACAATTTTAGAAACCCTTTCGATACAAGGTGTAAAGCCAAAAGACATCAAACAGTCTCTGTGAAAAATCCTCCAAAGTTTCCCCCCTTTGTAAAAGTCACTTTCACAATACCAAAGCCTTATATTTATAGGCTTCCTTCAATAACTACCTTGTAACTAACTTATAACCACCTAGTAATTACCCTTTTGAATTACAATGTTTTGAAAATAATAAACCTCATTTGGTTCTATTTTACATCACTTTTTGGAAATAAGGTTTATTTTCTAACTTTTAGTTACAATAAGTGATATATATCATTTTTACAAAAGGTAACTAGAAAATTGTGAATTTTCTAGATATGGTCTTCCTGAGGCAGGCACTGCACCATGTCTTCTTCCAATCGTAAGTTAATTGTTCACGCAAAATCTACCATATTATTTCTCTAATTATCACCAACAACAAGAATTTCCAAGATAATAAATCTCAAGTAGTCATGACTAGAATGTTCATAAACATGTACATGCCCTGAAAGTACAATTTCAACATTTGCATCATGGAAAAATGACTTCATGAATGCCATCATATCATCACCTTTGTATTGATGAACCATGTTACTATACCAAGGGCATGAATCCACAATCTATACCAATGTGTCTTCACCTTATCTATCATTGGAAAATCATACTGAACTCACCAATATTGATATGAGCTCCCTTTGTAGTCAATGTAGGGATCAAGCATAAAAACATGTATTCCTTCTCAAGAAAAAAAGATCAAAATATCAGTTCCCCAACCGTCTCTGCTTTTCTATTTAGATGAAGCATATATGTTATTAGGTTGAAAATTCTAATTAAGTCCATCGATACTCTCTTTTTGTTATTTTTCAAAAACCATGTGTGGATTTGCTCGAGTATGCTCCATTACTAGGGTTCTCTTTTATATGTCATTCTCATCCTTTCCCTCGTAAACATTTCTGAATTGGAATGATACGAACAATGGCACCTTAATTGATGTTACTTTTTTTCCTATATTTCTTGATGCGGCGTACATGAATTCCTTTGATTTAAGATGCCATTTGAATTTGTATAGATGAGTGGGATCAATTCTACATTCTTAACAAACTCCTCAAGTATAAAGATAACAAAGGTATGTACCATTCTGTCTGCCTTCGATGTCTGTAAAAGAGATCATTTTTACATATGCTATTGTGAAATTCCACTATTCTTGCATTATTCTTCCTTCCAACATAACATGAAAGAGATCACTTGTCACATATTTCATAGATTTTGTCTTTAAACTCACAAATGATAAGTTCTTGTATCAACTACAAATGCCACCTTGTCTATGTGTCCAAATTTATATGAAGTCTACAAGTGCGGCTTTGTATGCACAGGCCAAGAGGATGGCGTTAGAATTCACAGACTTTAGCTTTACACTGCTAAGAATATTTGCTTGAATGTTTCTAAAACCTTTCAACAACACCATTTCGTGCATATCCTCTAATCATTGCATTCCATTGGGTTAAACCTCTTTTAAGGCATTCGGTTTCCACACTTTGCATACATATCCTCTAATCACTGCCAAATGCATTTGCTCGATAGCTTCTAAAGCCTTTTCAACAAATCCATGATTTTGATCTATATTCTGCAATCATGGCATTTCAAGAAGCCACACTTATTGGAAATATTTTAAACAAACCCATTAATGCATGTTCTGCAGTCATGGCATGCATAACTTTCACATGCAATTTGCATTGGCTTTAATTGCTTCCTTTCCCCCTTTAAAATCTCATGTTTTGAAGTTTTGATTTTGTGAGCAAGGCAGCAATAGAGAGTTAGGATTTTTGAAAAAGTGAGCAAGGTAGCAATAAAGAGTTTTGAAGTTTTGATTTTGCTAGCAAGGTAGCATTAGTGAAGGTTGTGTAGTGAAGGTTGTGTGTACAAATACTCACTCTACCTCGTCATCAACCAAATAAAACATTTAAATTCTCAAAAAAGAACTCTTTATTATGAACATTTAAAACATTAGAAAATCTTTAAAATAATTTCACATACTTTTCAAATGAACCCCCTAATTACCCTTAACACTACAAAACAAGAACATGCCTAACTCTTGACTGGTAAAACCTTTTTCCTTAAAAAAAAATTGTGATGATAAAATCACCATGATGACCAAAACCCAATTTTATTTTTTTTGTTTCAAACAATTAGACCTTTTTATTTTAATGATTTCCAAAATTTGGTCAAAAAAATTGAAACTTGAAATCCCCCCAAACCAGGAAGTGCGTCATTGCAAAAATCGGCCGCATTTCTTGAAATACCATAAAAATGCATGTATCTTCAAATTTAATTGTTTTTGTAAATATTGGCTAGCTGTATCACTACTCTTGAGGGTTTTGATTGAGACAAATGAAAATTTTGCTTCAAAATAGAAAGAGGCCTAGTATTTGTAGTTGATTGAGAATAACTTTAACTAGGAGGTTTTCAATTTAAGGATGTTGACTCAAAATTTTCAATTTTTTTAAGTTTAAAAATAGGGTTAACAACTAGCTCTAACTAGGGACAAGGACTGCAAAAGACACAACATGAACCCAAATTTTTTGTAGAGGCCAGTGTTTTATCCAATGGGTAATAGAGTTAAGGTAAAATAAAATAGGTGACTAATGAAAGAGAAAGGACACAAGCCAAAAATGGGACACACAACAAAACCTTACTACCTAAAATATGTGCATGGTAGGTGATCACTACCCCAAACCACTCCAATTGAATCATGCATGAACCCATTGACTAGCTAAGGAAAATAAATTCCACGATGAAATAACAAGTGATGTTCTTGAAAAACAAGTGCACTCATTTGTAAGTTTATTCTATTCTCTTTAATCTTGTGATTTTTTATGTGCACTTTCCCTAGGTGAGGCAACATATCCAAACAACCATTGTTCGTTGAAAATATCTAGTTCTAGAATCAATTTGATCTCCTCTTACATGTTAGAAATCACTTCTTCTTGAATTATCTAAATTATTATAAATTCAAGCTTGTTAATACACCTTTGATGATTTAGATCCATAACTAAATGACTTGAATATTTACTTTTAAGCAATGGATCAATATAAAAGAGATCATCATGGTAGTATTTTTTGCAAAATGTCTTAGTTTCAAGTTTTTTGCTTATATCTTGAGCTTCTAAATAATATCTCTATGCTAGGGTTTGATATAAATACTATTATTAGCCTTTGTTTAGGTTAAAAACCCTAAATCCCCTAGCCCCAAACAAGCATGGTTGTTACTTTTGTTTAAATTTTGTGTTGACTGCCTATCACCAATTGCTAGTACTTTAAGTTACAATGTTGAGTCTCTTATTCATCCATTCATCAACCCCTCATGCCTAAGGTTACTGTATAAACCCATGGTCTTAAAAATATTTATTAAGGGCCTAAGGTCAAATGTTTATGACCCCATATTTTATTATTAAGATGGCCCTATTGGAAGTTACACAAGAGAAGATAACTGAGGGGGGGTTGAATCAGTTGTCTCAGAAATTATAAATATTAAACTTATTCTCAGATCCGATAAATAAACATGAAAGTGTAGACAATCACCACATCAAAAACACACATAACACCATGATTTTTTACGTGGAAACCTTGTTAGGGGAAAAACCATGGTGGAAGTTAGTCCATAAGATTATACCCTGTTAAAAGTATAAAAGAATTATAAATGAGGGATGCACATGCATTCAGGCACACTGCCTAGAGCTCATTGCTCAAATACAAAAAGGCTTACTGCCCAAAGGAAGACACGTCTTACAAAAAAATTCAGATTACATCTAAAAGATTTTGAACTAAGAAAATAGCATCTACTAATCCCTGATTATAGTTTTAGTTAAGCACATAAACATCTGTTCACTCTTCTTCACACTTTACTTCTACCTTCGAAAGATTAGAACATTATTCACACATAGCACTCACACACTTTGCACACCACTCGCACCATGTCTTCAAATGGTATAAAAAATTGATCATATATATCCACTACTAAGGATAACATCATTTACATGTTGGCTTTAACAAAATATAAAATGTGTACAAATTGTTAGCCCAAATCAATAAACAATTATCAATGTGAATCAAACAATGTCAGCCAAAACATAGTAAAGACCCAAAACAACATCCTCGAACACAAAAAACCTTAAACAATTATGCCTCAAAGATCCACAACACACTACAATCACCCTGCTGGCCATGAACATGAAAAACATGAACTCACAAAAGAAGATCACTAATCACGAGCACAATGATCAATGTAGATCAACAACACATCTATAGAGAATGATCTAGAAACATCCACAAGCATCATGAATCACCACAGAAGCATCTGCAACAACTCAAATTAGTAGAATCACATCATCTTCTTTCAGGAACACCAACTAAAGAAACAAAACAACTCTTAGAACACAGATACTTATAACTCGATCAAATCTTCATGCGGATCTCTAAAACTTAATGTGGATAAACTAGATATACTATACAAAAAACCCTTTAATCCACAACCTCTTATCATCGACATACTAAGCTAGCCATCATACTAAACTTCACTGTATCACTAACAACCTACAACTTATTTTATTACAATTTTCTCAATATCCTCGACATATACAACCTTAAAGACATTAATGCCAATAGTGTTGACATCAATGACAACCACATATCAGCAACATCCAACAATCTCCCCCTTTGGCATTGATTGTAACACATGATGTGAAAAACACCATCAACACAACTTTCTCTTAGCACTTTCTCCCCCTTAGATTTTGACTCTTTTCTCCAAGTAACTCTTTCACATTTTTTCACATGACTCTTCTCCCCCTTTGAAATCAATGACAAAGATACACATTGTCTTTCTCCACACAAGCTCTAAACCATATTTATGAACATTTGACTACTCCCTCTGAGTAGTAGCCACCGCAACATCAATCTGGATTAAGATATGACTATGAAATGCACGAACTAATGCAAGTCAATGCATCTCAATTTTGATTAGGAGGGGTAATCGCCCCTAGATTCTCTCTGAGATACTCAAAAGTATCCTTCGGCAAGGGCTTGGTAACGATATCTGAAATTTGTTCCTTAGTGGGCACATACTCCAATATGACTTCCTTTTCACTCACCTTCTCTCTCAAAAAGTGAAACTTGATAGATATATGCTTGGTTTTTTAATGTAGCACCGGATGCTTAGAAATGTTAATTGCACTTGAATTATCACAGAATATAGCAATAGGTTCATCATACACAACTCTAATATCTTTCAACATCTGCTTCATCCACAATACTTGAGTACAATTGTTAGCAACAACAATGTATTTTGCCTCTGCAGTAGATAAAGAATTGGCATTCTACTTCTTACTTAACCATGAAATCAACTTCTTTCCCAAGAAAAATGCACTACCACTAGTACTTTTTATGCCATTCACATCTCCTACCCAATCAGCATCAGTAAAAGCACTCAAAGTAAAGTCATATTCTTTAAGATACCATAGGCCAAAATCAACTATCCCCTTCAAGTACCTAAAAATCCTCTTCACAACTGTCACATGAGATTCCTTAGGATCAGCTTGAAATCTTGCAACAATGCATACAAAATTTATGATGTCAGGTCTAAGTTTAGTCAAATAGGGAAATCCACCAATCATGGATCTGTATCTAGTCTGATATGTTTTAGGAGAATTATCATCTTGTATCAAATTACATCTGGTCACCATAGGTGTACCAACTAGCTTTGAATCTTCCATACCAAACTTCTTTAGCAATTATTTCACATACTTGGAATGAGATATAAAGACACATAACCAAGATATCTTGTAAGAAAATATTATTTTCAAGAGCATTCAAGAGTATTAAGATCCTAACATCAAGTTCAATTCTATGTGTGTTCATGTCATCTTGTGAAGGCTAATATGCATTGTTGATCCTAAAACATCCAAGCATTTCAAGTATCCAAATCCATCAAGCAAAGCAAGATCAAGTTACTTGGAGTGATGTGTTTGACTTCAATCCTCTAAGGGAAGCCATTGAAGGGTGATGAGTTGTAGCAAGCATTGTTCATTCATCATTTCCTTCTTTTTTGTCATTATATTTCTATCAAGGTTTAAATACCAAACTTGGGGTTTGACCAAGGCAAACCCCCATTCAAATCAAAACAATTTTTCCTCTTTGTGTATGTGCAAATTATAGGTTGATGAAGGATTGAAGAAATATTAAATGAGCAATTTTGCATTGTTGCACAAGTTGTCATAATTTTTGTTAAAACATAGAAACTAAGTTGTAGACTTTATTTATGAATTTCCAACAGTGGGACCTTTGTCAAATTGAAGCCAAGATCTAGCATCATAGGACTATCAAAAGTTATTTTTGGAGCCAGGCTAGATTGAGACCCATTCACCCAGGGGTGAATGAGTCCCTTTGCACTTCTCAAAACAAGTTTTTGGTGACAAGTACATGTGTTTAGACCCTTCTCAGATCTTCCTACAAAGTTTTGTAACAATCTTTGTATTTTCAAAAATATCCATTTTAGGTACTAGGTCTTATTGTTCATTTAATTTGAGTGTTTCAAATCATTTAGTTTGGTTTCAGATTTGTCCTATTGTCTTAAAGACTGAGATCCATGTCTAATTGGCTCACCATTGAGGTTGAAAGTCAATCTTTACACCTTGTGATTTGTTTCCTGATAAAATATGTGGGGCAAGGTAGCTACTAAGACCCCTAAGGTTTTATAAAACATCCCATCATCATAAACCTTTTGTGGGGATCCCTTTTCCCACCATTTTAGAAAGAAACCATTGAGGTTTACTTAGAAAATTCCTTATCCAATATATAGATTATTGTTGATTATTTTATATCGCATTGCTAAACAATGGATTACTTGTTCACAACTACAAGTTAGACTATGGAGCCTCAAGAAATACCAGGTCTATTCAATTCATGAATGATATAGGTTTGAAGGTGTCCAATTCAAATAGTAAATTTTCTATCCACACTTACACATGTCAAAAAACAACATAACTTATTTTTCAAAGATATTTAGTATACTATTCTCACACTACATGATAAAATGTTTCATGGACACTCATCCTCATTGTAAATGCAACACAACAAATTGCACATAAAAAAAATGAACAAAGAGACTCGATGACAGTAGAAACTATAGAACATATTTTTTTCATCATAGGAAAGTGAAGACATCCTAGTTAAGGTAGTTCATCATGCCTCAATGGTCAAACCAAGAAATAATAATTAAATTAATTTTTTAATCAAGTGACTTCCATCCTATTAATTATATGAAAACAACTAACCTACTTACACATTCACCCAAATATCATAAGGACATATTGGAAAGAAATGGTACCATTTCTCAATAATAACTTGAAACCATAAGATGAAAGCCAGTTAAATTTAGTTATAGTATAATCTCATTCACTAGCTATGTAATTTTTAATTAATATTTATTAACTCAAGAATATTTTGAAGCATTTCATAGATCAAATTCTAAATTATAATTTTTAATTTAAAAATTAATTAAATATTTAGATATCATAATTTATTAAGGAAAATTTAAACCTGCAAGGTGTATAAGGTACTTAGAACAATTTACATTTGTACACATGTTTCTACAAAATCATTTATTAATTTTTTTTTAATTAATTTTAATATTTTTGACCAAGTTGTAATATAAAAAAAAATTCAATTCTTTATAATTAAATAAAAGATAGTATTTATTTAATTTATTTTTATAAATTAATAAAATTTTGACACTTTTAACTTTAACCACCTATCCAAAATATTCATCTAATTCAAATTCCTAATTAATGTTAGATTAAAATAAATTTAGACCAATTTAAATTAAACTATCAATAAGAGTGTAACAATAAATTAATTAGTTAACTACTAATTAGCTAAATTAAATAATAAAATAACAAAAACCTCAAAATTTCAAAAATATTAAAATCTTAACTCATGTTAAAATCAAAGTTTATTTAAAAATTATTAAATAAAATAATAATTAAATTAAATTAAACCTCAAAATTCACAAGTTATTCTACTTTCTAAAATAGTACAATAGTCTTTTAAGTACAAATAAATAAACTAAAACACCCATATTAAAAAAATAAAAATTGTTTAATTAGTAAAAATTAGATGAGAACTCATTCTTTCTAATTTATGAAATGATATAAATAATATGATTTTCATACATTTTTTTCATTGACATGCCCTTTATTTTGTTGTCTTTATTCTTTTCTTCTTTTTTCTCTCCAATGTCCGCATTAACCCAACAATCACAATTCTTCAACAAGAACAATATAAGTGCATGTAGTTGTAACATTACATAATTTGACATCAATGAAAATACACTAATATATTTGCCAACAAGAGGGATAGAACAAGCCTACAATCTAGAAAAAAGGGCTTTGTACACTACAAAGGGAGAATTTTCAATGAATTTAAATAGGGCCTATATTTGTAAAGTGTTCAATTTAGCTACCAATGATCAACTGTTGATAGATTTGGGGGCTTTGACTAGAAAATATTAGAGGCACAAAGATAACTACAGAGCTAATTGGTTGCCAGGCTTTAGGCCTAGAGGGCCAAATAGAGAAATAAGGAGGTTTTCTAGTGGGGAATTGGAGCCATTTAATTATGATGTATTTGAATATTATTTGAACATAAAAAATCTACTTTTCCCTCTATTAGATATTAGGCATAGATTGCAAAACTCAGATGCTAGTAAATTTGATGGTGTTGGTTGTAGACATTCAAAGTTAGGATGTCAACAAACCATATGACTTTGTAGGTTATTCTGTAGATGAGATTCACATATCCTTGAGCTCTTTTAAAAAGGATGGTCATATTGTCTATTTTAAAGGGTACTTTGTGCTATGTCACAACATTTTGTTCAGTGGAAAGAATATCTAGTCCCACCACATGCAAATAAGGTTTCAGGATGCACATAAAAGATTGCTAACAATGCAAGAATGGACCTATATATGGGACAAGGATTGTGATAAATCAAATTATCTAGTCTTTGAAGAATATTTTGTCAGATAAGTTCTAAGGAATTTGGGCTAGCATGTGGATTGGAGGTAGAAAGTTGGTAAACAAATTTGGCACTACGACTAATTCTGCAAAAATGGCCCTATTTTCTCAATGAGTAGTGACAATTGTTCCAATAGTTGGAGAGATCGTTACGGAATAGAAATATTCTTCTACATTTGAGAGGGGAAACTCCCTCGTATGATGGGGGTTTTTGTAGTTTTTTGGTACTTTTAATCTGAAAGTACATAAAAGAGGAAAAAAGAAAACTAAAGAAAACTAAATAACAAAGACCATATGGAGAGACATACAAATACCAAATAGGACTTCATGATTGACAACCATTACAAGAGGGGTTTCACCATAATGTGTATTTCAATATGCAATAACAATGAAAGAAGGTTACAATTCTTGACATACAAAGAGATGAGTAACTCCAACACATTCAAACTGAGATACCAAAGCATGCTTATGTTTCATTACATCAATTGCATAGATTAATAAGAATTTAAATAGATAATAGATGATCTCCACCAAGACATAAAGGGATTACCAATTTGACAAACAACAAAATAGTAATAATAACTCAAAAATACAGTATAAACACATGAGCCAAAAGTATTTTGTATTGTCTTTATGAAATTCTACAATTTTAGAAACCCTTTCTGTACAATGTGTAAAGTCAAAAGTCATAAAAAAGTCTCTATGCAAAGTTCTCCAAAGTTTTCCCCCTTTGTAAAAGTTTCTTTCACAATACCAAGGCCTTATATTTATAGGCTTTCTTTGATAACTACCTAGTAACTAACTTATAACCAACTAGTAACTACCCTTTTGAATTACAATGTTTTGAAAATAATAAACCTTATTTCGTTCTATTTTACATCACTTTTTTGGAAATAAGGTTTATTTTCTAACTTTTAGTTACAATAAGTGATATATATCATTTTTATAAAAGGCAAATAGAAAATTGTAAATTTCCAAGATATGGTCTTGTTGAGCTAGGCACCATACCATGTTTTCTTCCAATTGTGAGTTAATTGTTCACGCAAAATGTACCATATTATTTCTCCAATTATCACCAACAACAAGAATTCCCAAGATAGTAAATCTCAAGTAGTCATGACTAGAATGTTCATAAGCATGTACATGCCCTAAAAGTACAATTTCAATATTTGCATCATGGAGAAATGACTTCATGAATGCCATCATATCATCACCTTTGTATTGATGAACCATGTTATTATACCAAGGGAGTGAATCCACAATATATGCCAAGGTGTCTTCACCTTATTTATAATTGAAAAATCACACTGAAGTCACTGATACTGATATGAGTTATCTTTGTAGTCAATGCAGGGATCAAGCATAAAAACATGTATTCCTTCTCAAGAAATAAAGATCAAAATATTAGTTCCCCAATTGTCTCTGCTTTTCTATTTAGATGAACCATATATGTTATTAGGTTAAGAATTCTAATAAAATCCATAAATACTTTATTTTCTGTTATTTTTCAAAAGTCATGTGTGGATTTGATCGAGTATACTCCATTACTAGAGTTGTTCTCTTCTATATGCCATTCTCGGCTTTAGTAAAATTCACCGCCAACAATTTACCACCAGAAAATTCACCACCAACAATCACCACCATGACAAATTCATCTCATGGAGAATTCACCACCAATAATTCGTTGTTGTAGATAATTCATTGCATTAAAAAAATTTAATATATAATTCAAAGACATTGAGATTTTTTTTGCAAAAGAATAATTTCCACTACATTAATAATAGAGATGACTGATATTGTTGTATAATTGGTTTACTAGAATAAAAAAATATATTGAAAAATGTTTTCATTTTTATTATCATAAATCAAATTTTCTATTTGTATATGTGATGAATTATCTAATGCGATGAATTGTTTGGTGGTGAATTTTTCGACGATGAATTGTTGGCAATGAATTTTTCTAGAGCTGCCATTCTCATCTTTTCCCTCGTAAATATTTGTGAATTAGAATATTATGAACAATGACATCTTAATTGATGTTACCATTTTTCATATTTTTCTTGATGTGGTGTGCATACATTCCTTTGATTTAAGATGCCATTTGAATTTGTATAGACAAGTGGGATCAATTCTACATTCTTAACAAACTCCTCAACTATAAAGGTCAAAAAGGCATGTACCATTCTGTCTGCCTTCCATGTCTGTAAAAGAGATCATTTTTACATATGCTATTATGGAATTCCACTATTCTTGCATTGTTCTTCCTTCCAACATAATATGAAAGAGATCAATTGTCACATATTTCATATATTTTTTCTTTAAACTCACAAATGATAAGTTCTTGTAGAGCATTCAATTTGGCACAAATATCAACTACAAATGTCATCTTGTCTATGTGTCCAAATTTTAGTTGAAGTCTACAAGCTGTGCGGCTTTGTATGCACAAGCCAAGAGGGTGGCGTTAGAATTCATAGACTTTGGCTTTACACTGCCAAGAATATTTGCTTGAAAGTTTCTAAGACCTTTCAACACCATTTCTTGCATATCCTGCAATCATTGCATTCCATGGGGTAAAACCTCTTCTGAGTAATTCGGTTTCCACGCTTTGCATACATACCAGAGCAGTTGTGAATAAAACATCTGACAAAAATCCACCTTCCATTAAGTTTTGATGAATATCCAGACCTTATTCCAAATTTCCATTTTGGTACAGGCAAGGAAATGCTGGCAGTTTTACGCTTGCTATGTGCATTTTCTTGAAAGTTTTTAAAGTCGATTGAACAAATCCATTTTCTGTCTATCTTGCTACCGTGACATTGTATGAGAAAATTTGTTTGGGAAGTGTTGTGAAATATTTTATATGACTTCGATATGCCTATGCATTCTCCATGCATGTCCACGGGCGACATTTCTTTTGAGGCATTTTGTCAAACAATTCACTTGCCTTGGTTATGCATATCGTCGCCCATATAGTGTGCTGCATTCTATGTTACCACACTTTCTTTGATGAATTTCTCTCAAACAAATTTTATCTCCTCCTTATCATGCCCCTCTATTAAACCTTTAGCATGCCTTGTTAACGCCTCACCAAACTTCTATGTTCAAAATATTTGTGCATGTAACGAATGGCAGTTTCCTTTTGAAGTGATGAAAGAGTAAATAATTTTCCATTGTCAAAGTGCATTCTCAAGAATGTGAATCTGCATTAAAGATATGTAGAAAATTCTTCATGGGTTATGCATATTGAATGGCACTTGGTAATTTATGATAAGTGGAGCTTGTAAAATGTGTGTCAGATTTCAAGCAAAGGGCTTCCAAATAAAATGTTGAGCTCGCATGACAATAGAAAAACTGTATGACATCCTCGACAACTCTGACACTTCGCCTAGCTCTTTGGTGGTGCATAAATTGGCTACCATTGCTAACAAGCCGTATTTAGAATTGTCATGATAAATATGTGGCTTTATCACTGCCAAATGCATTTGCTCGATAGCTTCTAAAGCCTTTTCAACAAATCCATGATTTTGATCTATATTCTGCAATCATGGCATTTCAAGAAGCCACACTTATTGGAAATATAATAAACAAACCCATTTATGCATGTTCCGCAGTCATGGCATGCATAACTTTCACATGCAATTTGCATTGGCTTTAATTGCTTCCTTTCCCCCTTTAAAATCTCATGTTTTGAAGTTTTGATTTTGTGAGCAAGGCAGCAATAGAGAGTTAGGATTTTTGAAAAAGTGAGCAAGGTAGCAATAAAGAGTTTTGAAGTTTTGATTTTGCTAGCAAGGTAGCATTAGTGAAGGTTGTGTAGTGAAGGTTGTGTGTACAAATACTCACTCTACCTCGCCATCAACCAAATAAAACATTTAAATTCTCAAAAAAGAACTCTTTATTATGAACATTTAAAACATTAGAAAATCTTTAAAATAATTTCACATACTTTTCAAACGAACCCCCTAATTACCCTTAACACTACAAAACAAGAACATGCCTAACTCTTGGCTGGTAAAACCTTTTTCCTTAAAAAAAAATTGTGATGATAAAATCACCATGATGACCAAAACCCAATTTTATTTTTTTTGTTTCAAACAATTAGACCTTTTTATTTTAATGATTTCCAAAATTTGGTCAAAAAAATTGAAACTTGAAATCCCCCCAAACCAGGAAGTGGGTCATTGCAAAAATCGGCCGCATTTCTTGAAATACCATAAAAATATCCCTATAAAAATGTTTTCCATAAAAACGCATGTATCTTCAAATTTAATTTTTTTTGTAAATATTGGCTAGCTGTATCACTACTCTTGAGGGTTTTGATTGAGCCAAATGACAATTTTGCTTCAAAATAGAAAGAGGCCTAGTATTTATAGTTGATTTCAAGAGAATAATTTTAACTAGGAGGTTTTCAATTTAAGGATGTTGACTCAAAATTTTCAATTTTTTAAGTTTAAAAATAGGGTTAACAACTAGCTCTAACTGAGGACAAGGACTATAAAGGACACAAGATGAACCCAAAGTTTTTGTAGGGACCAGTGGTTTATCCAATGGGTAATAGAGTCAAGGTAAAACAAAATAGGTGACTAATCAAAGATAAAGGACACAAGCCAAAAATGGGACACACAACAAAACCTTACTACCTAAAATATGTGCATGGTAGGTGATCACTACCCCAAACCACTCCAATTGAATCATAGATGAACCCATTGACTTGCTAAGGAAAATAAATTCCACAATGAAATAACAAGTGATGATCTTGAAAAACAAGTGCACTCATTTATAACTTTATTTTTTTCTCTTTAATCTTGTGATTTTTGACACTTTCCCTAGGTGAGGCAACATATCCAAACAACCATTGTTCATTGAAAATATCAAGTTCTAGAATCAATTTGATCTCCTCTTACATGTTAGAAATCACTTCTTCTTGAATTATCTAAAGTATTATAACTTCAAGCTTGTTAACACACCTTTGATGATTTAGATCCATAACTAAATGACTTGAATATTGACTTTTAAGCAATGGATCAATATAAAAGAGATCATCATGGTACTATTTTTTGCAAAATGTCTTGGTTCCAAGTTTTTTCTCATATCTTGAGCTTCTAAATAATATCTCTATTCTAGGGTTTGATATAAATACTATTATCAACCTCTGTTTAGGTTAAAAACCCTAAATCCCCTAGCCCCAAACAAGCATTGTTGCTACTTTTGTTTTAATTTTTTGTTGACTGCCTATCACCAATTGCTAGTACTTTAAGTTACAATGTTGAGTCTCTTATTCATTTGTTCATCTGCCCCTCATGCCTAAGGTTACTGCATAAACCCATGGTCTTAAAAATATTTATGAAGGGCCTAAGGTCAAATGTCTATGACCCCGCATTTTATTATTAAGATGGCCCCTTCATTTCCTAGTTGATGTTAAGTTGTTTTAAGGAGCATGTGTATTTTAGACCCTTAAGTTATATGCGCCCAGTAAGTGGTACCACTATTCCTTCTCGTAAGAATATTTTATTGAATAATAAGTCTGTGGAACCAATGAAGAGTTAATAGGTGTAGTGTAGGGAATATTACCCCTTTACATTTTCACTCTATGTTTGGGTCCCTTAATTAATTGGACTTAATTAAGCCTCTAATTGTCCCTATTATACATCTACAAGCCTTATTGATTGCAATTTTTGAAAGGGGAATCATGATTTAGTTAATGTAATTATCATTTTTAATAGGTGCCCCGAAATGAATAGGTCCTAGCAATTTAGGTTAGGACCCATTCACCCTTGGGAAAATTGGCCCCCTTTAGTTGCTTAATTCAAATTTTAAATATTTTTTGGCGACCTTTTTATGATCCCAAATTTAAATTCAAATTTCAGCTTGTAACGTTTAATTGTCAAGAAATTAGAAAATTTTGTCTGTGAAAGCAAGGTCTTTTTATCAAATCAAATCCTAGAAAATTCAAGAGAGAATCAATTCAAATTTCACAAGAGCTAAGATTATTGTGAAAGGTGTCCAAGAGAATATTTTTCAAGCATTTTTTGCAGCAATCAAGATCTCAAGAATAATGTCAAAGTTATCAAGCATCAGGTATGTTTTTGGAGCTAACATTGTGATGTAGGTTTCAAGCTTCAAATTGAGATTCAAGCATCAAGATCACATCATCAATCAATCCGCTTCATGCAAGATCAAGAACTTGGAGTGATCTACTAAATTTTTTTCCTTCAATGGTTTCAAATCAAGGGTTTGGTTAGTTACAACATAGCACATGTTTATTCATCATTCCTTTCATGTTTCATTGTTTCAATTTAAGGTTTAATTACCAAAACGGGGTTTGACCAAGGCAAACCCCCATTCACCAAAAAATAAACATTTTTTCCTTCTTGCATGTTTTGTTGATCTTAAGTTGAAGAAGGACTAAATATCTATCAAAAGTTGTGAAAATTACAAAATTTGTCAAAGTTGTCGTCAAGCCACGAAAACTCACTTTCAAAATTTATTTCTAAATTTCTGACTGTGAAATGCAGAGGAATCAAAAGTGCAGACATAAGATTAGAGGAATGTGAAAGCATATTTTCAACCCCTATAGTAAGTCCCATTTTCCATAGGGCGAATGAGTCCCAAGAGGAAACTCAACACAAACTTTTTGTGACAGGTAGATAAAATCAAGCCCTTCCTAGATCCATTGGTAAACCACTGTTTCAGTCTGTCATTTTTCAAGAATTTTTGTTTTGTGAATTAGGTCTAATCATCCATTTAGTGTAGTAATTTTAAATCATTCCAAAATTATTTCAGACTTATTGAAAATCATCAGATCTATATGACAATTGTTTACATTTATGAAGCATTGCATAAGTTGGATAGATTACTTTTCATGTTAGCATGTTTCCTTTTCAAAGATGTGGTTTTTACATGGTTAATAATGGATTATATAAGTACAACATCCCTTCTTATGAGTACAATTTAGAGAAAATAAATGAGGTCATTAAGAAACATGTTATCCATCCTCTCACTATCTTTCTTAGTTATGAAAACATCCTAGTGCAAGAGAACCAGACCATTGACACATTCCTTAATATCACCTTTCCCATCCTTCACTCAAACCCTAATATCTCTCCCATTTTTGGGGATTATTTGATACAAGATGATACAAACATGTATAATCATGAAAGCCATATTTTTTCTTCTCTCAATACCACTCCTACTATGCTGATCCCACAATACTGGTTTACAATTTTTGGGAGATCCTATTTTTTTTTGAAATCACATATTTTTAAAAAATATAATGATTTAAGCCTGAAAATTTCCATTTAAAGGATTAAAATTGAAGAGGGTTTGATCAAACCACCTTAGATCAAAACCCCTTGGATAGAACCCCACTAGTTTTAAACCATACCTATAATGGAGTCTCCTTTACACCTATCAAAATCTTGATAAAAAACCACTTTTGATTTACCTTTTGGGGGATCAAATGAATTCATTTAATTTATTTTTTTGTAAGTATGTATTCCTTGTTATAAGCTTCCCAAAAAGTATAATTTTAAATAAATTTAATTTAATTATTATATTTATTTTTTATTTTTTATTTCTTGTGAATGTAGGTTTTCATCAAAAATCAAGCTCTATGTTCTGCACATGTGGAAAAATAGTAGATTATCAAAAACAAAAATTTGAAAGTCCTTGATCCAACAAAAAAAAAGAAAATTGAATTTCGATACATACAAAAAAAGTTATGTTGTATACAGTCTGCCTATGTTTGAATTGTAATTGGTTTGACTTTGAAACTTGATTAAGGAAAAAATGTTCAATAAACCACTATGAAACCAAATGAAAGTGCTAGATGTCATAGTTAAAAATCTAAATTTGAAAAAGTTAGAATTTTATCCTTCATGGAAAAAAAGTTATGTTGTATACGGTGAGCATCACTCATTAAAAATGGTGTTTACTTAAAAAAAATAGCTTTCAAAGGAGATGGAAAAAGAAGTGCAATCTGATTCCAAAATTTTTGAAAAAAATATATTTAGAATCTATAAACGAAATTTCACAAATCACTAGTTTGCATCATCTTCAAATTCCTCACGGTTTAGCTGCTATAGGTGCTCGAGAGTGAAGATTTAGTTAGAAAAAATCAATTTAGTGTCTAGTTTGGCCAAAAATTGTAAACCAATATTGTGGGATCACCTACTAGTGATGAAGGTATCTTGGTGAAAGAAGATACAGTAAATGAGAATCATGAAAATCCCATTTTTTGCTCTCCACCTGCTTCTCCCACTTGGGAAGATATTATGACACAAGAAGATGAGATCATTGACACATTTCTTAACATCACTTTACCTAGTCTCCATTCATCTCACAGCATCCCTCCTAGTGGTGAAATTTTTTTAGTGAAAGAGGATGCAATCATGGACAAACATGACAACCACATTCATTCTTCTCCCAATATCTCTCCTCTTTGTGAGGAGGATATTTTGGTGTTAAAAGAACCAATCATTGAGAGCCATGACAATCCTATTTGTTTCTCTTGCCCCATCTCTCCTACTTGGGAAGATATTATTAGAAAAGGGGATGAAATCATAGATAATCATGAAAATCACATTTTTTCTTCTCCAAATGTCTCTCCTATTTGTGAAAAAGATATTTTGGTGTTGGAAGATCTACTCATTGAGAGTCATGAGAATCTTTTTTCTCCCTCTCACAATGCTTCCCCCAATTAGGAAGGTATAATTGAACAAAAGGATGCAATCATTGGTAAGCAAGAAAATCATAGTTGTTTTTGTCTAGATGCCTCCCCTACTTGTGATGAAGTTATCTTAGAAGATCCAACTATTGAATGTCACAAGAATCTTGTTTGCTCCTCTCCTAAAAAATCTCCTACTAGGGAAGATATCATGGTGCGGGAAGATGACAACATTGGTACATGTCTTTCAAACACTAGTGATGTGGCTTCCTTAGATGAAGATGATGCAGTGACATTTGAATTCCCCTCACTAGAAGATCATCAAAATAAAGATTTAAGTCTTTTGAGGTTATGAACATTAGATCTCCCTTGAGTTCTCTAAATATTAGACCTCCTACAAGTCCTCTAATTATTGGACATCCTTTAAACCTCAACTTATCCTCTATCCACCCTCACAACAAGTCCAAAGCAAAATTTTGCTTATCCTAAGACCACCTTAACAAAATATTTTCTAGCAACCGAGTTATAATACCATTTCTCACACATATAACACAGGGAATAATAGGCAACTAAAAACCATACCTACTTAATTACCATTAATTACCTCAACCTATATTGCCTAGTGCTCTTCATTTTCCTTTGCACAATGGAAAGGAGTATGATCTTGTAGAACAACTCAAAAATACTCCCACTAAGATTTCTTTGTGGGATTTGATTCAATCTTCACCTAATTACCATAACATGCTTCAAAATGCCTTACAATAAGTTGTCATTCCTCCTAGTGCACATCCAAATGATGTAGCAGCCCTAATTCAAGGCATGAAATTGAATGATTTAGACTACCTTTCACCAAGATGAGTTTCCTCCATTGAAAATACAAAAAAAATGAAGCTTTCATGATAATGGTTGTCGTTAATAAGTGTGGAATAAAAATAACTCTCATTGAGAATGGTTTGACTCTTAATTTGTGTAGTGTGAACCTTTTAAATACAATTGGGATGGACAAGAATATGATTGAACTTGATTCTTTATGTATTTGTGGATTTGATAATGTGGTAAAACAACCACTTGGTCTGATAATGTTGTATATTAGAGTTGGAAAAGTCACATTGAAAACTCATGTTCCTATCATGTCTGATAATCTTTCATACAATCTCCTTTTGGGTAGACCATGGATCCATAAAATGAATGGGGTACCTTCAACTCTTCATTTTTTAATGAAATATGTCTATAAAAAAAAGGTTTATACAATCAAGGCTGACCCTCACCTAGAAATTTGTTTGTACACTAAGAAAGACAAGGAGATTCCTTTGAAAACATTGATACCAACTTCAAAAGTAGAGCCCATGCAAGAGGGAAAAAAAGAGAACAATATTGAAAAAGTCACAAAGCTATTGAATTATGATTGGGGTTCATTGGATTTCACACCTACATTCATGGGGGAATACAATATTGCACACAAAATAAGAAAAGAGAAAGAAAGAAACATAATATCCACACAAGCTGAGTTAGAAAAAGCAAGTGATTCTACAACTTTTAGCAAATAAGAGGAAACAAACTTACACATCCACAAATGAAGAGTGTGATCATAAAAAACCACAAAACCCAAAAGAAATGGAAAACATTTATGGAAGAGGTTGTGAGCTTTTGAAACAACTTAGTTATAGTGGAAAAGGATGTGATGCTGGAGAGCAAGAAATTTGTGTCCCTATAGAGCTTGATATACAAGAAACAACTAGTGGTCTTGGTTATTGTCCCTCAAAACAAATAAAATCATCAAAAAATCCTTCACTTAATATCAATACTCTCACAAAAGAGTCTTCTAAGACAACTTTAACCTTGGTGCATCTTAAACTGATATATACTACATTTGGGAATATCTCATTGCATATGTGTCAAATTGATACTTGGCCTATTCATTATAATCAATAACATTAGTTGATGCTCCTTGTCATGTGGTAGTTGTAGTATCATAGCATATTCACTACCATGTATGTGGGTATAAACTTGGCTTTATGCAATCATATTTCCTTTTTACAAGGAGAACCATATCATCATCCATTTTTTGGCTCACCTTTTACCCTTGGGGGGAAAGGGGTTAGGTAGCCTTGTCCTAGTATGACACTTGTTATTTCCTCTTTTGGCTAGTTGTCTTCCTTCCATGTATATATAAGAGAAAGATTGGGATGCAAACTACATGTCTTAAGTTGGCTCAAATATGATGTAATTTTTAGCATTGCATATGGGGGGAAACCCTCCTTTTCATGGTTTATATCTATCTTGGAAACATAGTTTTAAATAGGGCTTTCTGAATAAAGCTCTCATGTATTTGCATTTATTATATTCTACTTTAAAGTAATTGCTCACAATGTTCATGGTGTTTAGAAATTTCTTTAAAGTGGGGGCATATGTGTCCCCACTCATTGTTTTCTTCAAGGTGTGGTATTCTTACTTCACATGATGTGTCTTCTTGGTGGTGTCATTTGGTTTTATGTCCTTCAATAATGCAACTCTTTTGAGCATATGACATTCCTCTTAGTGGTGATGCTATAGATTGCATTCCCTAAGTTGTGAATCTTTTATCCTCAACTAGCCCTCTCTTGGAGACATTAAGAACGATGTTCCCTAAGGTGAGACCTTTCATGAAATAAGAAAAACCTCTTTGAATATCTTATTGCATGTATCAAGGCCACCAAGCATAACACAAATTGCTTTCCAGTGGATCCTTTATTTTTTCACAACCACCAAGCATAACACAACTTTCTTGCTAATGGAGCCTTTTTCATGAGTGCCTAGCATAACAAAACTTGCTAGCCTTGTGACCATTTTTGTGGCACCTTATCAAATTTATAAGGAGGAATAACTTTGGCATGGTTAGTACAATAAGATCCTAGACTTGGCACTACTTCCCATTAGCCATTTTTTGGGGCTATCCTAGTGGATAGTGTCAGATGTGGGAATGTTGGTGAGGGTCAATTACACTTGAATCATGATGAATTGAAGCATAAATTTTCCAAACATACTACATATACAAATGTAAGATCATTCAAAATGGAAATTTAAACTAAGCATTTAATTGAAAATGAAATCTACAAACTACACAAAAAGTAGTTAAATTCCTAACCTAGCCCATCTGAAACTTATCTTGTTTTGGAATTGGTGTCAAGTTGATGTGAAATGACAATCCTTTCCCAATCCCATGATTAGTGAGCCTATTTCAGTTGATTCTATGGAAGAGAATCGATGAAACCATTGTGATTGATGTATGAAAACCTAGTTTATGTTAAAATGAACATGATGCGAGCTAAGTTACCATGATTTTATGCTAAGTATGCACTGATTATGCAATTTATAAGCTAATCTAAGCTAATTCTAGGCTAAAAGATGAAAACCCTAATTTATAAACAAGCTAAGATGGATGCATGGAAGCCATTAATGGATTCTCTAAGCTATTATGCAATGAAAACGAACTAAAATAAGCCAAAAGTGAGTAAATTGAGAGTATGGATGCAAGTGAATTCAACAACATAAGTTTGTAATTGAAAGATGGATCCATTTGTCTCCAAATAGTGACCTATTTATAGGAGAGAAAATGAGGAATGAAGGGTTGAGATCAAAAAGCTTAATGAATGGTTCAAGATGAAGGGGATGTGAGGCATGGATCATGGATTCTCATCAATTGATGAGAATGCAAGATTGAAGTTAATAAAGGGCTCACACTTGCCTCAAACAAACACACTTTTGACCTACTCACCCAGGTCAAAGGTAATTTTCTCAAAAAGGTTAAAGGTTTAGCTTGTTCAAGAAGCCAAGTGAGTTGATTGGAGGAGAAAGAATATTCCTTTGGGTGAGGAAAAAAGATAATTTACAAATTAAAAAAAAGTTTTAATTGTGAAAAAAGGGGATAAGGAATATTCCATGGGAATATTCCCTTTGCTTAGAGGAAAATTAGTTTAATTGCTAATTAAACAAGATTTAATTTATACAATTAGGTGATTAGAAGAATTAAAGTGATATTTATTAAATTAGATGATTTAATAAATGTGGGAGAAGTGAAATGATATTTAATTAAACAACTTAGGGTTATTTAATTAAATAAGATGGCTTAGGGAATTAAATTAAATATTTTGATTTATTTAATTTATTGAGATGAAGTGTTAGTGAGAAAAGAGATGAATTAACCTGATTAAATTAATTAGGCTAATAGATGAAAATGATGCAATTAATTAATTAGCTAGGGTAATTAAATCAATTAAGCAAAAATAGGATGGGTTAAAGAGGAAATGATGAACATAGTAAATCTGATTTAAGTGTATGATATTGATTAGGATATTGGTATGTCTAGGATCATCATGGAAAAAGCAGGCCCTTAAGTGGCAAAAATTTTGAAAAAATCAAAGTTAGGCAACTTGACGTAAAAATTTGAATAAGTTATCTATATTATTTCAAAAATATGTAAGAATAGAATCTGTAACAAATTGAATGTAGTTTCTAAACTATTAGGTTTATTTTTTTTAAAAAAAATCTATTTCCAGTGAAAATTTGAAATTTCAATGCAGTAGTACTTAAATTTTAGGGAAAAAATAAGTAGGTGTTTGTCTAACCACCCTAACCACAATAAAATGATAATATATTTTTATAAGATTTTAGATATAAGTAGAGGACTCATGTCCCGATGTGATGCATATTTTTTTGTAAATTTTTTTCAAGTAAATAATTAATTACATGAATTTTTATTACAACTCTTAAAAATAATAAAAACTCGTATGTCTGACCAGCTTGGTCAAAACTTCATGAAATTCAATTTTTTTTTTAATCCTATAGTATACGAAGCATAGAATGTGTCACATGTTTCAGATTCAAAAACTGTGACACCGTTTGAAAGCTATAGATGTTTTTCAATCAACCTATCAACCAGGACTTTAGTCGTAATTCAAATAGAAAATGAATAATAATTATTTATTATTAAATTCAAAGTAAAGCATAATTTATATTGGTGGAAAGCTGAGAATCTCCTTTAAAACCCCTTTTTATTTCATCAATTTTGGGTAGAAAAAAGTTGTTAGCCACATACCCTACACATACCCATCATATCGCCACTTTTTGGCCCATCATGATCCTGCACATACCCATATTTTTCAATGTCTACATTTTTACCCTCTTTGAAGCAAGGTACTTGTTGCTTCAATTCAAAGAATAATAATTTTCGGATCAAAATTGCTGCTTAAATCAAAACATATGTTTTTATAATTTTTTAGATGCCCCAATGAAAGGATAAAACTAACTCCCTACCCCCTCGAGAAATTGGGCAAAAATTTCAAATTTTGGGTTGATTTCCTGAGAAAGGTTAAAAAGCTGCCCCAAGGGTTCATAAAAGCTTTGGGATGCAAGAATAATGCCAAAAACACAAAAAATGATGCAAAATTAGGTCTAGATTGGAATAATTGGTGAAAATGATAATAAACCCCATCTTTAAGGTTAAATTAGGGTAAAAATCCCTAATTTTTAGCTTAAATAGGCCAAGAAGGGTCATTTTCAATTTATTTATGCATTCACACCTTAAGGAATTCTTGCAATTTGAGCTCTAACCCTTCGACAAAATGGTGTGCTAAGAGCTTCCTAGGCACATGTCTAACTGAGTTCGAGAGTTCCAACGACCTCTAGGTGTAGGAACACTGTATGTGATTCAAAACCTGATTTGAAACTTGAATTTTCAATGCATTTATTACACTTTGAAGATTATATTCTGGTGGCGTCACTATATGGCGAAACTCAAACTAAAATCTACAATGCCCAAATCAATTATAGCGACACTTTTCTTGATTTAAAATTAGGGTTTCTAATTTTAAATGGTGATGCATTCATATTTGGTGATGCACTTGTTGATTTAGAAATTAGGGTTAGGTTAGACCAGAAGCTAAATCATGATGCTAGATTATCTGGCGACACATGTTTCGATTTAAAATTTTAAATGCATCAGGCATTGCTTATTTGAATATTGTAAATAGCAGTGCTTTTGTGATTTCTGACCCAGAATTTTCAAATAACTTCAAATTTTGATGATTTCTTGATATCGTGCTCTTCATGGATGTAGGAGGTCTTCTAACCATTGTCTTCGAGGGAGCACAAGCCCACTGTATTGGAGAGATTAGGTGATTTGTTAGATTTGCGCTAGGAGCACCGGGGAGAGATTGGTCTATGGTACGTTGCATATGCACCCATGATTAGGACACATTTAGTGATGATGATGGATCTATGCAAGAGATGGCATAGCTAGACCTTGTCCTTCCACCTTTTGATAGGTGAGGCAATAGTTACCTTGGAGAATGTGTGACAGATTCTATGTTTGCTGATTCACGATGATCGCGTGATTTATGAGATTGATGTTTGATTCAATGCATGTTTTGAGGTGATAGAGATGGATCAAATTACATTGGTTACATCTCAGATTGATTTGGAGATATACAGAGGTCATATGCTGACCTTTAGATTGATTATCGCATCCATCATTTTGAGATTGGTGGCCCCTAATAGACGTAATAGAGGATTTAGCCCAAAATTGGGCTTAGCATGGCACCAGATGCTATACAGGAGGACACTCTTTGCATGGGGGAATGTGATGCTAGCCTCCTTATATCATGATTTGCATGATTTTTTCTATTCCGATGAGAGAGCCATCGATACAGGGGTGACTCTGCTACACATTTGGGCATGGGAGCACATTGTCGTGCTTCGGTCGATTGTTTAGATGGCAAATGTGGAGCCAGATGATCCCATCATTTGGAGATTAAAGGCTCCATTACTCTCAGGCACACTAGATATATTGGACTCTCATATTGGAGATCGGTTATTTATGACATGAAAGTTTTCTGCTAGCACCTATGCCTTCAAATGTTGCCATGGTTTGATGGCATTCAACAGTTATATTTTTCTAGACATACCCGATATATGTAGGGTCGAGATCATATGATGATTGAGAGATATCTTCCTAACAAGGTGGATTGTTAGTTTAGAGACGTATAGGATAGGCCTGATAATGCATACAGGGCCATTTTTTTGAGATTGACCAGAGAGGTTCCCACATGTGGACCAATAATTCCCACTCTAGAGGTCGTTGACAGTTTCAAATAGTTAGTGGCCCAACCTTGGGAATATGATTAGGGACAACCAGTAGATCAGACCACTCTAACCTATGATGCATGGTTCTTTCCACCCAAATGTTTGACAAATTCAACAGGTGCTCCTCCTAGAGGGAGACTGAGAGGTAGAGGAGCCAAAGGCAGGGGATAAGGAGGCCAAGACAACTAGGATGGATAGGTTCTGGGGGATCCTCCAGTTGGACAACAGCCATAGGTGCAGCCTTAGGTACAATAGCAGGGAGTACCACCACCACCAGATGCACGAGATGCTATGATACAACAACAGGTGCAGGTACTAACTAGTGAGCGAGATCAGGCCCACCAACAAATTTTGGTCATTACTACTGAGCGAGACTAGTCTTGGTAGCAGGTGGTTGCAGTCACAATAGAGAGAGATCAGGTGCTAGAGAGAGTACAGGTTGTGACCACTGAGAGAGATTAGGAGGTTGCCCGATGCTAGTAGATTGAGACTATGATGGAGGCGATTCATGATCAGACAGTTTCAGTATAACTATACCGAGAGGTAGTTATAGAGGCTACATATTATAGGAAACATTACCACCATTAAGTAATAGTGGCCTTGAGACGACCAAATTTTTCACACCATAGTGATGCACGACCATGAGCAGAGGATCAGCCTAAGAGATAGGCTGGAGAGGGTAGCAGCCATCAGGGCTAGCTTATTATGTATAGACACTTTTTTATTTTTCGCAATTCTTTATCATAGATATACATTCATGGGCTCCTTTTTGATAGCCTTGTGGATATTGTACTTTTGATCAACGTTCATACACTGATCTAGATTTTGTACCATGACACTCACTTTTTGATATATATATGATATGAATACGGATGATTCATGCTATGATGTGTTCAATTTAATTTATGATATGGATGATATGATGTGGGTGCATATATTTTATTATGTATGGATGCACTTTATCTATGCTTATGTGATATGCGATAATCATGATATGGATGGATGCAATGTTATGTTCTTTTTCATTATATTTTCTCGATATGACATAGATGGATGATTATGATATGGAGATGTTATGGATGCAAATGATGTGGATGCATTTATTTTTTTATATTTTCTATGCATGTTTTATGATGATGATGCATGCATATGGATGTATGGATGCAAATGTTGATGATATGCAACAATTTAAGATGCTTAGAATAACAAATCTATATTATTCATCACAACTCAAATGTTAATGCAGAATGTATGATGTGATATGCAATGATTATGCTATGATCATGATATGTATGTATGCTAATGGTTAGTGGATGTAGGGTGGATGCATTGATGATGTTTTTGTTGACAGTCATGATACTAGGTTAGCACAAAGAGAAGATAGAAGAATAAAGAATGAATGATCATCGATGATGATTGCTTCAAAAGATCCAATGAGTCCTTGATCGAAATAGACTTTATTAGAGAAGGTGATGAGACGATGCAAAATGTAGGATGAAATGCATGATGGGTGCTCACACTTCGGGATTGGGATTTTCTGTCGTTCCTTATTGTTTGATATAACACATAGGCACAATGAATCAAGGTATTGATAACCAGGATGATGTTGTATCCAGTGTAATGGACTTTTACTCAAAAAGTAGATAGGATAGTTCTTATTCACACCTTGACATATGGAAACATCATTGGAATGCAAGTTAGAAGTTTAGAACATATTCGACCAAAGTATATGCAATAGTCAACACCATACTCCAAACAACCTTCCTACATACAACTAAGCAAGTATGCACCAAGAGTATTTTACAAGAGTATCCACAAGCACAACAAATGAAAGATAATGATTGATGCCTTTCTTTCTCTCTAAATAACATCATCGAGAGGTCCTCAAAATGGGTAATTAAGATAAATCATAAGAAAAGATCAAAGAAAAATAGTCAGTGTTATCTATAGCTCTTTCCTAGTTTAAGTTTAGCTAAAGGTGATGTTTGATACTGATGTCCATAGTAGGAAGGATACATCCTAGGACATGTCAATCAGAGGGTTTTTTTATGTTAGGACAATGATGCTAAGATGAGTCGTTGCTATAAACTTCACTGATGCTTTTACCTATGATTTAGACTTGAGATTTAGACTTTTAGGTTCTTACTTTACAACTTGTTACACTTGCTTTCTACTTGTTTTTCCAAAGGGTGAAGGTGGCAATCATTTATAATGGGTGAAATTTTATTGTGGGTGAAAGCGAAATGGGATGGATGGGATTTTGATTTTCTAGAATATTTCAATGTTTTTGGTATTCTTGAATATGTTTTGAGGTTGTTTTTGGGCTTTTTGAATATTTATGTGGATGTTTAGGATTTTTGAATTTTCTAAGGTTGTTTAAGGTTTTCCGAATATTTGAGGATTTTTTTAGGTCTTTTTGAATGTTTTTTATTGTTTTTGGATTTTCAATTTTCAAATATTTTTGTGTTTTCTAACTATTTGGATGTTTTTGGTTTTTCAAAATATTTGAATGTTTTTGGATTTTCGCGAGAGTTTCTGAGTTTCGACCAAGAACCTAACCTAAAGACCTATCCTAGGGGCCTTGGGGGCTAATCACATATTAGTCTTTCCTATGTTATACACGCAGAGACCATGTAATTTGAATAAACCAACCCAATTATAAGATGAAGATATGAATAGACGAAAGACGGTAGATTATTATGATGGACTTCTAAAGGAATTACCTAGGGTGTCTCGAGGGCACATCAATGATGGCCTTGCCTAAGTTCAAGCTTAGAGATGACGTAGTTTGACAAGAGGACTCTTTTTTTTGGATTTTTTATGTTTTTTGGATGTTTTGGATTTTGCCTTCACAATTTTTTGAATGTTTTTTTAATTTTCGTTGTGTAGGATTTTGCAAATGTTTTAAAAAATTTCTAGATAAGATTTTATGAATTTTTTTGGTGTTTTTTGATGAGATGTCCACAGACCTCAAGATATACAAGAACCCGATTGTGACGCATAACAAAATGCCCACAGTGTGATATGTTAGCCTACTTTGATAAAGGCAGGACACACTGACCTTGGGAATATTCCAAGTAGTGCTAAAGGGTTCATGATACCTTATAGTGACAAGCCATGATAAGGATGTGGATGAGGAATGAATGGAGATGCAACAAATGATAGGCCAAAAGAGCCAAAGAATAGATGGAGATGCTTTATTTATGCAAGGTGCTTGTTTACCAATTTTTCACCAAGGTACTTTCCCAAAGTTCCACCGAAGTGGTTTTCACTATAGGATGATTTTTTTCTTTACTTTTTTCACTCCTTTTTCTATTTTTATTGGATTTTGATCATTTTTTATTTTTTTTGTATTTTCTGATTTACACCCTTCATGATTAGGAATAAAACTTTTTGAGATGCAAGTTGTTGGTTGGCTCCTGCAAGGGTTCACCTTCAGGGGTAGACAATTGATATGCTCCTGATCTGTAACTTGTTGTGATGACAAAGGGACCCAACGAGTTAGGCTCAAACTTTCCTTTGTTGTCTTGATCTGGAAGACTCTTCTAATTTTTCTTTAAGACAAGATTGCCTACCTGGAATGACTGACATTTGATTCTATTGTTATAGCTTTGTTTCAGTTGGTTTTGATACACTTGAAAGTGATTAAGGGCATCAAGATGGAATTCATCCAGGAATTATAGCTTATTCAATTGAGACACTTTGCATTCTTCCTCAATTATCAAATTCTCCAGTGACACTCACAATGATGGGAGCTCAACCTTGATAGGAAAGATGAATTTTGATTGATAGACCAAGGAGAAAGGGCTTGCACTTGTAGGCATGTGTATATTGGTTCGATAAATGAGTATGTGCAGGATCATCATGGAAAAAATAGGCCCTTAAGTGGTGAAAAATTCAGAAAAATCAGAGTTAAGCAACTTGACGTAAAATTTTGAATAAGTTATCTATATTATTTCAAAAATATGTAAGAATAGAATCTATAGAAAATTGAATGTAGTTTCTAAACTACTAGGTTTATTTATAAATAAAAAAAAACTATTTCGTGAAAATTTGAAATTTCAATGCAGTAGTACTTAAATTTTAGGGAAAAAATAAGTAGGTGTCTTTCTGACCACCCTTCAAAGGGTGCTACCACAATAGTGGTTTACACTTTCTTGGAGATCCTTTTTTTTGCTGAAGTCACATATTTTTAGAAAATATAATGATTTAAGCCTTGAAAAGTTTCATTTAAAGGATTCCAATTGAAGAGGGTTTGATCAAACCACCTTAGACCAAGCCCCCTTATATAGAACCCCGCTAGTTTTAAACCATACCTATAATGGAGTCTCTTTTACACCTATCAAAATGCTGATAAAAAACCACTTTTGATTTATCTTTTGGGGGATCAAATGAATTCATTTTTTTAAATTTTTTTTGTATGTATTCCTTATTATAAGCTTCCAAAAAAGTATAATTTTAATTAAATTTCATTTGATTATTATATTTATTTTTATTTCTTGTGAGTATAGGTTTTTCACCGAAAATCAAGCTCTCTGTTTTGCACATGTAGAAAAATAGAAGATTATCACAAAAAGATTGAAAAATATGAGTGCACCATATATTGAAGTCCTTGATCCAAAAAAAAGGAAAATTTTAATTTTGATACATACAAAAAAATTACGTGTTATACGGTCCGCCTATGTCTAAATTGTAATTGGTTTGAATTCGAAACTTGATTAAGGAAAAAATATTCAATAAAACACAATGAAACCAATTGGAAACATTAGGTATCATAGTTACAAATCAAAATTCAAAAAAAAAAAAAATTATCCTTCATAGAAATAAGTTATGTGTTATATGGTGAGCATCACTCCTTAAAAATGGTGTTTACTGAAAAAACAGTTTTCGAAGGAGATGAAAAAAAAAGTGCAATTTGATTCCAAAATTTTTGAAAAAAATATATTTAGAATCTATAGAAAAAATGTCACAAATCTCTATTTTGCATCATCTTCAAATTCCTTGCGGTTTAGCCGCTATAGGTGTTTGAAAGTGAATATTTAGTTAGGAAAAATCAGTTCAATGTCCAATTTCGCCAAAAAATGTAAACCAGTATTGTGGGATCACACCTAACCACAATAAAATGATAATAATTTTTTTTATAAGATTTTAGATATAAGTAGAGGACTCATGTCCTGATGTAATGCATATTTTTTTGTAATTTTTTTCCAAGTAAATAATTAATTATGATTTTTTTATTACAACTTTTAAAAAATATAAAAAACTCGTGTGTCTGACCACCTTAACTTGGTCAAAACTTCAAGAAATTCAATTTTTAATCCTATAGTATGCAAAGCATAGAATGTGACGCATGTTTCAAATTCAAAAAATTGATACCATTTGAAAGCTATAGATGTTTTTCAATCAACCTATCAATCGGGACATTAGTCGTAATTCAAATAGAAAATGAATAATAATTATTTATTAAATTCAAAGTAAAGCATAATTTATATTGGTGGAAATTTGAGAATCTCCTTTAAAAACCCTTTTCGTTTCATCAATTTTGGGTAGAAGAAAAGACGCCAGCCACATACCCTACACATACCCATCATATCACCAATTTTTGGCCCATCATGATCCTGCACATACCTAAGCCCCAAGAGCAGGATTTAGCTAGAGATGCCAGTCATGTCCAACTTCATTAACTATTTTCTTTAGGATTTTCAGGATAGTTTTGTTCATTGCTTATGCTTGTCCATTGCCTTGGGGATAGTATGGGGTAGAGAATCGGTGTTGGATATTGAATTTTTGGCATAGCTCCTTTACATCCTAATTCTTGAATGGTGTTTCATTGTCTGAGATAAGGGTTTGTGGAACACCATAACAAAAAATTAGGTAATTCAGGATAAAATTGGCTATTTGCTTCCCCGTTATGTAGGAATGGCTTCAATCCACTTAGTAAAGTACTCAGTGGTGGTTATGATAAACTTATGGTCATTGGATGAGGTTGGAGTGATTTTTTCTATGAGGTCAAGTCCCCATTGTGAAAAAGGCCATGGTGTGATCATTGGCTACAATTCTTGAGCTGGAGCATGGATTAGATCTCCATATTGTTGACACTGGATGCATTTCCGCACATACTGATGAGATTATTTTTCCATGGTTGGCCCATACTAACCCATCCTCAACAGTTTCTTGGCTAATGTTATACTGCTAGAATGAGACCCACATATGCCATCGTGTACTTCTATTAAAGCGGTTAAGTCTTCCTCTTGGTTAAGACATCATAGTAATGTCCCTTCGATGCTCCAATGGTAAAGGGTATCACTTAGGATCATGAATTGGGATGTCTTTTTAATGAAGGTCTTTTTAAGGTCTGGGGTGATATATGATGGAAGGGTTCCTCTGTTAAGGTAAGTAAATATATCATGGTACCACGGGGATCCAGGACCAATAATGAAACACACAAATTTAGATTCAAAGATTTTGAAAGTTTGTATGAGAAGTTGTTCTACCAAGAATTCACATTGGAGAATTTTTTTCGACATGTCTAGTAATGATCTGATTGTTTCCATGGAATTTTTTGCTCTATTGTTCATGTGAGGAATCTACTCAAAAGTTATGTCTATAAAAAAGGTCTTTGAGATTCTCCACCATCTTCTTCTAAGGAGTGAGCTTTTCATCTTTAGTTTGATAGTCATCATTGACTTGATTGGTAACTAGTTATGAGTCTCCATAGACTTTCATCTCTTACAGTATCTACCACTAAACTACTATCATGAGACCTGTGATCAAGGATTTGTATTCAACAATGTTATTGGTACATGGAAATGATAGCTTGTATGACTTTGGGATGCAATCACCTTAGGGGGTGATGAAAAGAATGCTTGCTCTTGATCCATGTTGGGTGAACAATCCATCAAATTAAATCTTCCACTGAGAGGTGAGATTAAGGAACACTGATTCATCAAGGAAATTTCTCAGATATTAAAGGGTTATCATCATAGATGGGTGCTTCTTCTAGCTAGTCTGTGATCACTTGTGCTTTGATTGCCTTGTGCTCCACACACTCTATGGTGTAGGAGTACCCAACTAGTTTCATCTAAATTTGATCAAAATTCTTAGTCATGGGTTGGTCTATGAGTTTAAGGTCATGAAGTGGGTCAATAAGGTCTAAAAATACCATAAGAATTGTATTTAGAGATCATTTTTGCAAAGCAATGTTGCAATGTTGTCAATAATGCTCAAAAGAGAAAACTATGTAAATATGAGGTTTATGAAGGATTAGGTGAGTCAAGTCATGGATTGTGTTGAATAAGGTCATATTTGATCATGAAATAGTGTTTTGGGTTATTTTAGAGGTGTTTAGGAGGTCTTGGGGTTCAAAAATGCAAAATTGATAAAATTGACAAATGTTGTCAATATTATAATGCAAAAAAATGCAAATATGGGAATATGAAGGGACATGATTAGTTTAAGAGTTAGTTGAGGAAGATAGGACAATGGGAAGAGTTTAGAAGGCCTTAAATAGGCCCATTGTATCATTTTCAATCATATTTGTGGGTTTGAAGAAATTTTGAATAAAAAGTAGCATTGTTTTTATGTGTTTTTAGCATTTGACGTTCTTTTTGGCCTTGGTACGGCCTTGTACAGACATCAAACCCATCATCTTTGGTATACATATGGAAGGATTTTTAAAGTGTATTCTTAAAGATCCAAAAGCTGCATGGTGTGAGGAGATGATTTTGGGCTGAATCTATGATGCCCCTATGACTGTATTGTGTGTAAAAATCTGGAAATGCACATGTGAACAACCTAGAATTTTTGTTTTGTTGTAAAATAAGGTATTATTTTTGGGTGGAAACAATTAAAAAGGTTTTATTGGTGTGTTTTTAGCCCTCAATAATTAGGGTTTGGTGAATTAAATGGTTTTATGTTCATTTCTTTGTTGATCTTGCATGGTAGCTTTTTGACAGTCAACTTTAGGAAACAAAAATGAATGGTTTAGTATGAGAGTTTGTTGAAATTTCATGAATAGAGATTGGAAAATGGTCTAAGGTGTTTTTTCAGACCTAATTACACATGTTTGGGGTAATATTGAGGAGAAATTGGCCTTGGGAATTGGTGCTAGTTGTTTATGTGGCCTAAAAGGGCCTAGTTGTATTTGGACAGTTTATTATGGCAAATCCTTATGTTGAGATGTTTATGTTGAAAGAGAGTTTGGATCAATCATTTGGTTGTTGTTTAAGGTGTTTGAGAGATTTGATAAAATATTGGAACTCTAAAATAGTGTTGTTGTTGTATTGAATCAAGTGTTCAATGAAGGGAAAGTGAGTTAGTAATGGGTGATCAAATAGTGGATGTTTTGAGTTTTCACAAATGAGATTGAGAGAATTATTTTTATTCCTTTGCTTACATAAAAGTGGTATCAAAGCCCAATAAGGTCTAGATAGAGAAATATTTTTTGTTTTTGTGGTTGTGTGTTGTGTTGTGTAGGTTAAGGAAAGAACATGATTTCCTAGGTGAGGAAAAGAGAAGTGGAAGCAAGAATAAGCTTGCTTGAGAAGAGGAAAAGATGGATGTGTTAAGAAGGTATTTGTAGGAAGAGGAAGAAAGGAAGAGACAAGAGATGATTGAAAAAGAGATAGCCAAGTTAAAGCAAGAGATGAGGAGAAGGGAAGAAAAGTTCAATGATTTTTTTGTAGAGTCCATGATGAAGATGGAACAGTGGATCATACAAGCAACAAGTTGGCACTTGACCATGAAAAATAAATTTGAATGGCCCATACAAAAGATTATTCAAAGAAGGAAAAGACAAGCAAGGACAGCAAAAAATGAGGGAGAGGTAAATTTTGTTGAATAAAGTGATATTCCAATTGTGTTTGAAGATGAAAAAACTTCTTTGTTTGATGATAAACCTATGGATGTTGAGATTAATGATATGGTTGTTGTTGGTACTCAAGTGGTTGATGGAATTGTTGTTGATGAACAAGTTCAAAAGGTTGTTGATGTTGCTGATAAGGTTGATATTGATATTCAAGATGTTGTTGATGATAAAGTTGCTAACAAAGATGTTGTAGATTTTTTTGCTAATGAGGTGTATGTAGATTTGCAAGAATATGATGTAGGTTGTGGTAATGGTGAGAATTTTGTCATATGGTACTTTGATGATGAGAATGAAGATATAGATGATGTTGCTAAGGTATATGCACAAGAAATGGACATTTGGAGCATGAAGACTGAGAGGTTGCTAGAAAGGAGATGGTATAAGAAGAAGAGAAAGAAGGACCCAAGAATAGTTTCCAAGATGAAGGGAAAATTGCAAAGGAATTGGAAGATCAGGAATAAGGAGCAGACTAGTTTTCAAGGGGACTTGAAATTTCTTTTCTTCGAGAGTATGGTGTAGGAGCACCCAACTAATTTCATCTAAATTTGATCAAAATTTTGAGTCATGGGTTGGTATAGGAGTTTAAGGTCATGAAGTGGGTCAATAAGGTCTAAAAAGACCATTAGAATTGTATTTAGAGATCATTTTTGTAAAGCAATGTTGCAATGTTGTCAATAATGCTCAAAAGAGAAAACTATGTAAATATGAGGTTTATGAAGGGTTTAGTGAGTCAATTCATGGATTGTGTTGAATAAGGTCATATTTGATCATTAAATAGTGTCTTGGGTTATTTTAGAGGTGTTTAGGAGGTCTTGGGGTTCAAAAATGCAAAATTGATAAAATTGACAAATGTTGTTAATATTGTAATGCAAGAAAATGCAAATATGGGAATATGAAGGGACATGAGTATTTTAAGAGTTGGTTGAGGAAGTTATGATGATGGGAAGAGTTGAGAAGGCCTTAAATAGGCCCATTGTATCATTCTCAATCAGATTTGTGGGTTTGAAGAAATTTTGAATAAAAAGTAGCATTGTTTTTATGTGTTTTCAACATTTGACATCAAACCCCTCATCTCCGGTATGCATATGAAAGGATGGTTAAAGTGTATTATTTAAGATCCCAAAGCTACATGGCATGAGGAGATGATTTTGGGCTAAATCTATGATGCCCTATGACTGTATTTTGTGTAAAAATCTAGAAATGCACATGTGAACAACCTATCATTTGTGTTTTGGTGTAAAATAAGGTATTGTTTTTGGGTGGAAGCAATTAAAAATGTTGTATTTTTGTTTTTTGATCCCTCACTAATTAGGTTTTGGTGAATTAAATGGTTTAATGTTCATTTCTTTGTTGATCTTGCATGGCAGAATTTTGATAGTCAACTTTAGGAAACAAAAATGAATGGTTTAGTATGAGAGTTTGTTGAAATTTCATGAATAGAGATTGGGAAATGGTCTAAGGTGTTTGCGCAGACCTAATTATACATGTTTGGGGTAATATTGAGGAGAAATGGGCCTTGGTAATTGGTGCTAGTTGTTTATGTGGCCTAAAAGGGCCTAGTTGTGAATTTAGACAATTTATTTTGGCAAGTCCTCATGTTGAGATGTTTATGTTGAAAAGAGGGTTTGGGTCAATCAATTGGTTGTTGTTTAAGGTTTTTGAGAGATTTGATAAAAGATTGGAACTCTAAAATAGTGTTGTTGCTATATTGAATCAAGTGTTCAATGAAGGGAAAGTGAGTTAGTAATGGGTGATCAAACAATGGATGTTTTGAGTTTTGACAAATCAGATTGAGAGAATGATTTTTCTTCCTCTGCTTACATCACTCTATGTCAAACTCTATCAAGATCATTACCCATTTAGCCATTTATCCTATGAGATTTTCTTTGGATAACAAATATTTTAATGGATCAATCTTCACGATGAGCTTGATTTGGTGTGACAACAAGTAGTGCATGAAATTTTGTGAAGTGAAAAATAATGCTAGGAATTCTTTCTCAATGGGTGAATAGTTCATCTCATATCCTACCAAGTTTCTGCTGATGTAGTATATGGCTCTTTCCTTTCTTTTTTCATTTTGTTGCACTAAAAGAGCTCCTAGTGTTGCCAGTGTTGCTGAGATGTATAGGACCAGTGGCTTATTCAGTATTGGTAGCATGAGAACTGGAGGTGTTAGTATATAATCCTTGATCTACTAGAAAGATTTATCACGTTTGTCATCCCACTTGTAAGTTACCCCTTTATGGAGAAGATGTGAAAAGGGATGAATCTTATCTCATAGCTGGACTATGAACCTTCTGATGGACTACAATCTTCCTTGTAATCCTCTCATATGTTTCAATTTTTGTGGTGCTTCCATGTCTAGGATGGATTTTACCTTTGTTGGATCAATTTATATCCCTCTTTATGAAACAATAAAGCCAAGAAGTTTCCTTGATCATGTGACCCCAAAAACATACTTTTTTGGATTCAATCATACATTGTATTCTTCAAGCCTATCAAAGTTAGGTCCTAGGACTTATATGTGCTCACTTCTCTTCTTTGATTTTTCCAAAATATCATCCACATAATCTTCAACTATTTTATGGATCATGTCATGAAAGATGAGGGTCATTGCTCTTTGATAGGTTGCTCCTGCATTCTTTAACCCAAATGGCATTACATTCCAGCAACTTAGGTTCACCATGGGAAAGTAAAGGCAGATTTATGTTGATCCTCCTTGGAAATTATGATTTGATTGTAGCCTGAAAATCCATCCATAAGTGAAAAAATTTCATTCCCAACTGTTAGATCCACAATGAGATCGATGTTGGGAAGAGGGAAATCATCCTTTGGGCATGCCTTGTTCACATCTCTAAAATCAGGGCATATTATGATTCCCCTAGTGGGTTTTGAGACTGGTACCAAGTTTGAAACCCACTCAAAATAATCTATCGGTTGGATGAATCCAACATCAAGAAGCTTTTGTAATTCTATTTTTACCAAGAATGCTATCTGAGGTTGCATCTTCCTTAATTTCTACTTAACTGGTTTGGCATTAGGATACACTGCTAAGTGATGTACAACCACTTCTAGATCAAGACCTGGCATATTTATGTATGGCCATGCAAAGTTATCTCTTCTCTCTTTAAGGAACATTGCTAGGTTCTTTTGTTCTTCATCCAACAAGGATTCAACATAAAAAGTGATCTTAAGTGCTTCTTTTGTTCCCAAATTGACTAGAGTAGCCTTTTCTACTAGTACCACTGACTTCTCTGGATGCATTACACTAAGGGGGAGATTGAATCTCTCATCCTTGGGCACCAAAAAGAGGTTTTCACCATCAGATGCGTCCTTTGTTTTTACTATTTTGGGACCAGAGAGTGCCACTAACTGGTTTTCACTCAAGGATTTGCATGTTAGTTTCATTTCATTTATTTTGCAACTGCAAGATTCAATTGTCTCCCCATAGTATGCTCCAGTATCAAGCTCTATGTTGAAGCCTGCTTTGTGATCTGCCTATGATAAGTTGTCTCAGAGTCCCATGAATTCTGAGATCACTTCATCATTTTTGAATAAATCTAGAATCAGTGGTCCTTGTTGGTCCATGTCAATGAGTTGCAGGTATACTAGGCATATTTTAGCTGGTTGGTCATTTGGGACAAAGGATGTTATAGATATCATAAAGAGGGTGTTCTCAAATAGGTTAGCAACATTGAGGAGAAAGTCATCTAAGGTTGTATGATGCGATGTAGGTGGCCAAGAGGAAGCCTCGACTCATTTAGCAGAAATACCTTTGCCAATAAGTGTGAACTTTCTAGTATTATAACCTAAGCCATGATTCTTTATTCGTTTCTTAAGAATGATGGGTTCTAGTAAACCATTGTCATTATTCCCTAGCTTTTCATTGTTGTTATATCCCATGCTCTGCATTATTTGCAGGCCTTTGGTGTCATCTTCCATGGGAAAAACAAGAATAGGTCGTTTATCTTGATAAAGAAGTTTAGAGATATCTTCCTTATTGACATCTTCTTGATTTAGGTCTCCCCACTTGTTGAAGGTAGTAGCCACCATCTTGATAGTTTCTGGTTCTTTGGTGCTAGATGTAGGTTTCCCATGATATTAAGGAGAAATAGGTAACTATCCTAAGACAAAGGTGTCTTTTAATAGTTTGTAGTTTCCAAAAGCATCATCTTGAATCACTGCTTTGATGTTAGGTATGATTTTCTCAATGGGAAGTTTTTATGCTGAGGTAGAGGCTAGGGATGATGAGTCAATAAATGAGCTTGATGGTGTAGGTCCTTCATCATTTTTAGGTATTTGTGGGATCTTATAAAACTTGGCCTCAAGAATTTTGCAGTAGTAGAAAGGCTTGGGATCTCCATGGATAGTGATTCTCTGCCTTTGAAAGGAAACTTCACACACTGATGATAGGTTGAGGCTATAGCTTTCAGAGCATGGATCCAAGGTTGGCCAAGTAGTATGTTATAGGGAAGATCAAGATCAAGTACTTGACATGTAGTTTCTATAATAAGAGGTTCCACTTGGATTGGAAGTGTAGTGATTCCTTGTGATACCCATTCTTAGATGTCATATGCTCTGATGGTGGTACTTTTTGTCTTCTCAATAGTATCTTCTGAATAGCCTAGATTCTTCATCAACTGCAAGGTACAAATGTTCAGACTAGCACCTCCATCTACCAAGACTCTTTTGACATTGTTTTTATGAATGACAACCTCAACATGTAAAGCATGGTTATGAGATGGTTGTGATGATAAATATTACTCAAAGAAGGTGAGAAGATGGTTGGTGATATGCCCTCCCATAGCTTGAAACTAATCAGTATCAATGTTCTTGGGAACGGATGACTCGAACAAGGCTTTTTCCAATATTTCCTTGTGTACAGGGGATAACCTTAAGAGTTCTAAGATTGATATATGTGTGGGGTCCTGTTTAAGTTGATCTAGAAGATTGTACTTGCTAGGATTAGATGTGGGAAAAGTAGGTTGTGTCCTAGATGGAGATGGAACAACTCCTTGAATGGTTATTTTTCCATGTCATGTTGTGACTCCACATTTTGTACTAGCTCCTTTGATGGTGACAATAGTGATAATGCTATCGTAGGAAGAAACTACATTGGAATAGGTATGTTGTAATTTGGTGTAATCCTTAGCTTTTTCATTGTTGTTTTCTTTGTTATGATCCAACATAGGGGTCTTGTATATCTTGAGATCCTAGTTCCCCGCTAATACCTCAATAGATGTGGTATCGTTCTCTAAGAGATCTTGGATGATATTCTTGAGTTTCATGCAGTTTGTTGTTTTATGTCCTTTGATTTTATAAAATTCACAGAGATCGTACTCATTGTACTAGGATGGCTTCTCTTGTGGTTCTTGGTAGTTTTCAAAGTTAGGAAGTGTTATCAGATTTGACTCTACCAGTTTCTTCATGATCATCTCGATGGGTTTTAATAACCGTGTATTTGTGTTTTGGATTGTTATTCCTATTACTGGCTTGTCTTTGTTGCATGTTGGTGTTACTGATCTAATTTTTCTGAGGTGGTACTATTTGTTACATAGTTGGTTAGATGTTATAAACTTGATTGTTATTGGGTCGAGGATCACTTAGTATGACCTTAGCGTCTACCACACTGTCATTTGTTATGTTTTTGTTCTTAGCCCATACATGAGGTTTCTCATTTAAACTAGTTGAAGGACGGTTGTCTTTGTAAGACTGAGTATTTCCTTGTGAGATTAGGACTCTTTCAATGTTAAGGGCTCTAGGAACAAGCTCATCATATGATGTGATGCATTGCATTTTCAAGTGGAATGATAGATTTGGATCCAGGTTGGCTATAATGATTCCCACTTGTTGTTCATCAGGAAGAGGCCACTTGCTTTTACTAGCTCTTTGTCTCTGTCATTGTAATAAATTAGCGAAGGTTTCCTTGATTTTTTTTAAGAGTGTACAACTCTTCTAGACTAACATCCATGTCAAGATTAAAGGAGAAGTGATCAATGAATTTATCAATGATTTCTTAAAAAAAATTGATACCAGGAGGCAAATGAGAAAACCAATCCATAGCAGCACTTGTTAAACTTCGAGGGAAGAGGCACATTATATATGAATCATTGTAAGCCACCTCCATGCACATGACATTAAATTCTTTGATATGGTCAATAAAACATCCCATCCCTCTGTATTTTTCAAACTTGGGGATTTAAAAACCAAGAGGGAATGGTATCATTGCTATGTTTCGATCAAATGGGTAAGGACAAAAGTTTTGTGTATGAGGCTTCTTTTTCTTTCCCATACAAAGGTCTTGCATTTCTTGTTAGAGTGCTTTCAATTGTGATGCTAGATCGTCTTGAAGATTGGGTAGAGGAACATATGGTGGCACTAACTCATTTGACTGCAAAATACGAAATTTTTTTCCAACGAAAGATGTATAATTAGATGTATTGTCGGGTACTTGTGATATTTAATGTGTAATTTTCATTTTTTAAAAATTTTATCCCCGATGTTTGTCAAAATTTTGACGAACTTGAGTTTTCGTTAAAATTTCGATGAAGATTTTTCATCAAAATTTGGACAAACATGCAAAATCAAATTGTAGCCGACATAAATAAAAGTGATTTTGACTATTTATTGTGACAATGTTTTGCTATACTTACGAATTTTCTATACTTGCGATAGTTTGTGGAGAGCTAAGGACGATTTTCTTGGGAAAAAATAGAAAAAATTCAAGAAGATATCGCCAGGTTGATGGTAGTCATTTTCTTTTTCTAGAATTTGTTTGTGAAGTCAGATTTGTACTTCGAGGTTTAAAAATCATATTTTAAAGCAACATCTCATCATATATCATTTTTAGACGTGCATTTTCAGAATTTAATTTCAGATTTTGTTGTGCAAGTTCAATATTCTTATTTTAGGAGTCTAACAGTTGGAAATCATAATAAAATTAGAATTTAATAAGTTTTGGAATTAGCATTTTAAAGTGTTTTTTAGGGTCATTAACTTCATACTATCTTCTCTTTTGCAGGGGTGGTTGCATGCCGAATTTTTTTGGTGTAAAATATCAAAATTATTAGATTTTGTTACCTGTCTATGATTAAAAATTATTAGAGTGTGAGTTTGATATTTTTTTAAGATCTAAATATTCAAGCTTGGTAAAGAAAAATCATGTCAAATAATATTAGTCCAGAAAAAAATGAAGAGACACTTGATAGATTGTGGGCTAGATTGAAAAGAAAGGGTGATGGGAAATGTTATTGTCCTTGCAATAATTGCAAGGGCTTAAATACGAGAAAACTTTTAATCACAACAACTGAGAAACATTGTAGGCAACATGGTCACATTGAAGGGTGGCATGATTATCATCCATTGGTAAGTTGTTCACTATATGTGTTTATATTGATTAAATTTGTAAATATTTATATCATTTTAACATTTTATATATATATATATATAATCATTTGATCATGACCATGGTTTATTTGTGTCTATCATTATTATAAAGGTGGGGCACCCTAGGGCACATGATGTGGATTATCACGACCTAGAGAATGTAGTTTTGCAAGTGGAGGAACATGAAGCTGTGAATATCGAAGATGAAGTTAATGATCTTATGGAAGAAGATGATCATGTACCAGAAAACACAGTTGAAGATAATGGTACAAATACATTTATCCATGACACATTTAGTGGCACAGCTGATCATGATGATCAAGATGGCTTTGATGATGTTCATGATTTACTTGTGCTTGAGAAGGCATACAATCCCATTTATCAAGGCTCCCAAAAAACTCTTCTCTCTACTGTATTGTTGTTGGTGAACTTGAAGGTTATGAATTGTTTATCCAACATAGCAATCTCACGGATGTTAAGGTATGTAATATATGTCATCTTTTTTCATCTATTTTAATTGATGTTAGTTCATCACTAGTAAATAAAGGATGAAATATGTACCATTAATATTCTTTATATGAACAAATTATTTTTTTTTGTAGATTGATTGGTGAATTTTTGTTACCACCATTAAATATTTTACCTCGCTCATACTAAGATTTATCTAGCATTATGAAATATATTGGAATGGAGTATCAAGCAATAGATGCATGTCCCAATGATCATATTATATATCATAAACAACAAGAATTTGCAATAGAATTCCCAAAATGTCATATCAGTAGATATCGAATGGATCAACTAACAAAAAAGGTTCCTCGCAAGGTTCATTATATTCCCATTATTCCACGTATGCAATGATTATTGAAGTGCAAAATCTTAGTGCAATTTATGGATTACCATGCATGAAATAGAAGTGCAGATGACATTCTTTGAATTCCTATGGATGGTTTTGCATTTAGGGACATGGAGGAAAAATGGCCACACTTTAAAGAATAACCTCGTAATCTTAGGCTTTTATTGGTACCGGACGGTGTCAATCCATTTGGAGAGCTAAGATCTATTTACTCGCTGTGGCCTGTTTTTGTTATCAACAATAACATTCCTCCATGGATGTCAATAAAGAGGGAGCAAATAATGTTGGCAATGATTGTTCTAGGTATTTTTTTACATCAATTTCTTTAACGTAGTAGCATCTCATTTGTCTTATTTATTGCATAATGACTTATATTTTTTTCATTTAATAGTCATGTACATTAATTTATATATATTGCAGTAAAATGGTTATAATAATTATGTAATGTTTATGTTCATTCAACTAGGTAAGTACCAAGTTAAAGATATGAATGTATATATAGAGCCTCTTATCAACAAGTTACTAAAGTTATGGAATGATGTCACTATGTATGACATCTCTAGACCAATAGGACAAAGACAATTTCAATTCCATGCAATGTTTTTATGGACAATTCATGATGCCCCAGGGCTACACATTTTTTGTGGTATGTTATAAAGTTTGACTGCACTTTAACGGTATTTAATTGTATGAAGTAGATATCATGCATGTTTTTTAAATAATCTATTCATTATTTATAATTATAAAAATTAACATATTTAATCCAATTATATATGATCTTGCAGGTCTTCAAACAAAGGGAAAATTTGCATGTCCAATTTGTGGTCCAAAGATGAAATGTCGTTGGTCAACAAGTTTAGGAAAGAAGGTGTTTGATGAGTATAGGCACTTCCTCCACACAAATCATAAGTATCGAGCTACTGAAAAACATTTTTTCAATGGGAAAGAAGAGACTACATCAAAACCACGAAGAATGACACCTCGCCTATGGAAGTTGGAATATAATAGAATTAATCGTTAAGGTTATACATTGGACCAAATTGTTTATCTATCATATATGATATGTTTGGAATTTATATTTTTATATTATTTTTTGTTTACTCATACTGTAATTGATAATGATTGTCATTGTTAATTTGTTTAAATTATATGCTTTATGAAGGTCGTCAAGGCATTAATGGCTAGCTTCCAGAGGGACTGAAAAGTTATCCCAGACAATTTAATAGGTTGCCCTACTATGAGCAGCTACAAATTGTCCATTTGTTTGATACAACGCATATCGAAAAGAATATAACAAAAACATTATGGAAAATATTGGATGGAAGGCATGAAAAAGAAAAAAATGTCAAAATTTGTAGTGACATTCAAGAAGCCAATCATGCAATGAAAAATTTCATTCAATTAAATAGCGATGGAGACCAAATTAATATAAGTTCCCTTCCTTGGTTATTAACGGAGAAGCAAGCTATAAAAGAAGTCATACGAAAATTTTGATTTCCAGATTTGCTGCGAACATAAACAATATCATAACAAAGAAAGGTGAATTTGGGTTAGGGATGAAAACACATGATTGGCATACCTTCATTAAGGTAATTATTCTGGTATATTATATATATATTTGTATACTGCATGTACTTTTTAGTGTATTATGTTTACTACTTTTGGAAAAATAATGAAAAGATCATTTTATAATTGTTGCAATATGTTCTACCTCTATCTCTCCCAGACAACTTTGACAACAATGTCAAGCAAGTTATATATGATCTTGGAAATACATGAGGTAAGTAGCGATATTTGTTCAATTCGTTGTATAGATCTTATAATTTCCATTTTTTACTTGTTATGTAATATATTGTATATTTTTGTTAAATCTCGTTAATATATTTGCCTTGAATCACTTGTAGATGGTTGTCATCTAAAGAAATCCATAAAGAAGATATAAATTATTGGAAGAGAAAAATTCCTCGTCTAATGTGTGAAATGCAAAAGTGTCTACCTTCGACATTTTTCAATGCACAAAAACACTAACTCATACACCAAGTTGAGGAGATTGAATTGTGTGGACCTTACACACAAGGTCAATGTGGGTGGTTGAGAGGAACTTGAAATTATTGAAGGATTTGGTTAGACAAAGAGAACATCCTGAGGGTTCTATGGTGGAGGGATATATGGTATACCAAACCATGGTGCTCATTATTGAATATCTTCCTAAGTTTGCAGCAAAGATCTGTGTAGATTGCATTTGGGATCCCAACTCCATTAACAAATTCAAAGGGGAGTACTTGATGGGGAAAGGTAGATTGTGGAAAGTGAGAGGTAATTATAACATGTTCGTGGAGATTAATTAGAATACATTTTACATTTGGTTTTTATGTATATATTTTACTTATTTAATTATTAATCTTCAATATACATCAATTATAAATTAAGGTCGTATACCATGGTAATTAACTAATTATATGTCATTTGTGAATTTCATTTTTTTTTTATATAGTTGGTTGAGAGTGGGATGCACTACATTTGTACGTCACAAAAATCTTATTGGATGATGGTATGGATTGAACGATGTCAACAATCTGGTCGTGCATTAACATGGGAAGGTGTGGCTTCATTAGTTAAAGAAGCTCACATAATGGAGATTCTAATGTTACACCAAGGGAAATTGATTTAGCATATGGTTTAAAAGATAAACAAGTATGCATAAATATATTAATCACCCATATTATTTAATTATTTTCAATTATATTGATGTATATTTATGTTCAGATTTTTTCTTTGCATACATTCGGCCAAGAATAAATATGTTTATCAACTGACGATATTGCAATAATTTTTACATGTTTGACATATTGCAAGTGAAACACCACAAGGCTATGTGGTGCAATGGTCGTAAATTTCAAATCAAAAATTTGGATGACACGAAGAAAAATTGTGATTATGAGATAATTGTAGTATTTCAAGTGACTAATGTTTCATTTAGAAGTGACATACATCCAGAAGTCTCAAAAGATCAATACTATGAGATTTTGGATGATATACTTGAGTGTGACTTTAAGTCCTTCAAATAAGTTATGTTCGTCATCTTATGGTACAGGCTACGATTGAATGAAAATGATCCTGAGAGAACTGTTATTGAACATGATAATGGATTTACCATGATTAATACAAGGTCTATTGAGCGAGCTGGAAATGAGCCCTATGTTCTTCCAAGCCAATGTGAGCAGGTATTTTACTTAGAGGTTCTAGGTAAATCAGGTTCATCATTTGTTGTTAGACATGATCCAAGAGGAAGACTAGTAAAGTATAATGTGGTGGAAGAAGAATATACCGAAGAACTAGAAGATGGTGTAGATGATGATCAGGATCAACAGTTAGTTGATGATGTGCATAATGAAGATGTTGAAGAAGAGGAACTAGATCATGATGATGTAGGAGTTAATGTTCATGAAGATGATATCTGTGTGGATGATGACATTATCGAAATTGATATCAATGACGATGATGATGATATGACCAATTCTTACAATGTTGAATCTGGATCAGATGATATAGAGAAAGAGTTGGATGAAGAAGAAGATCAATGACAATGAAATGTATGAGAACTTATGCAATTATATTATCTATTTGATATTAATTTCTTGATAGAATTATATTTGACTTATGTGGTTACATAATTAATTCATGATGTTTTTAATTTTTATGCCATTACATAATTAATTCATGATGTACTTTTTAATGTTTAATTTTAATTCATGATGTTACAACTATTGTAGCTCTCCTAGAAATTTCCATATGACCATAATGAATAGTGTTTTGGGAAATTTCATGAAAGATGACACATTGATCGTAGTAGTGAAATAATTGCAAAGTCATTTAGATTTTTTAGACCAATCACCCTTCACAATGTCATTTTTAGGATCATCTCCAATTTTATTACTAGGATACATAAGGTAGTATTTGAATGGCTTATCTTGGAGGAACATTGTGGCTTTGTGTAATGCGAGCAAATTTTGGATGGGGTAGTGGTGCAGGAGCACCTACACCTCATCTTTTATGCTTAATCATGTGATGATAACTAGGGGGCTCAATAGGTTGGTTTAGGAATTTCAAGAATTTTTTACTGTGAATAAGGTCACTCACGACCATTAGTCATGTTCTAGGTGAAGTTTTGAGTTATGAGTTTGAGTCTTGCACTAAAGAGTTTTGTAGCCTTTTTAAGGAAAATCAGAGAATTTACCTGTAAAAGGGTGCAAGGTTAGTGTCATGTCAATAATAAGGCTATTATCAAGCTACTAGCATGGTCTTAGAGGTTTCTTAGGAGTTTCAATACATTTGAAAGGTCAAAAAATTAAAACATTTCAATAGTGATGTTAACAACCTTGAAATTAGTGTGTTTTATGTTTCATGTGATCATAAAAGATTAAAAATTTAGTTGTAGAGGTGTTTTTTCAGTGGTTGATGTGTAAAGGAATTTAAAATGCATAAATTAATAATTGTAAAGGTTGAGGATTTAAAATACAAGCTCTTGACATTTGAAAATCTATGTTTTTCTTCAAAACATTTGTATGTTTCTTGTTTTGCAGCATTGTATGGTCACATACAGCCATATTTTTATGTGAAATCAATTCCATGTCATGGATATATGTGTTAGATTTTATTTGAATCTGATTAGAGGGCTTAAGGCATTGATTTGAGTTACAAAGCTTAATTTCTTTGCATACAGCCTGGTTACCCTGTTTTTGAGGGTTTTGTAGTCCAAACATGATATAAAGGGGCTCTTACACTTTTTGTGATTATTGTAGCTTGTGAAATAGGCCCCATGGATATTTTTTAATTGTAGGATGCATGAATAGGGCGTAGGATGAGAAATAAAGAAGGTATAGCTGTTGTCCTCAAGAGTTTTGTGAAGAAAAGCATGTGAAATGAGAGGTTCAAGCCTAGGTTTCAACAAAATATATATGGGAGATCTGATTTTATGAAATTTTATCCATTTTTAGACCTAATGGGTTGTGTCTGAGTTGGTTTTGAGGTCTGGGAGGTTGTGGAAGTAGGAAATTCAATAAACCCTCATGATTTTGGCCTAAAACAAGGGTTTTTTGGGTTTGACAAGAATTTGGCCGTAGAAGTGGAATATTTTTGTGGATTTGGAGGTTTGGAGGTATAAAAAATTCTTGCCAAAGGTTTCATGGGCATATGACAAGTTTAAAAGCTAGTTACTTTGTAAAATACGCCTAATTAGCCTAATCAACACAACCTAGAAAGGGTGATTTTGGTGATTTGGTCCAAAGGAATTTTACTTTCCCTTGAAGTTTGTTTAATAAATCCAAAATGGGTGTCTAAAACCATCAAGGTTTTGTATGGTGTTTTCGGAAAGTTTTGAGTTATTGGGCAAAAACTAGGTTTGCACTATTATAAGGATTCAAGGAGTCAGTGTGAAATCTGACTTTTGTTGTATGGATTGTTTAAATTGGTCATTCAAACTTGTTGGAAGCCTCTTAAATGCAGGTTGGTAGGTTGGTTGATTTGAGCCTCCCAGGTCTACATCAGGTAGTTGCTATTGCTAAGGTGGATCACTCCTTTTTGCGAAGGCCATACACTTATGATTGGGTCAAGTGTTCTTTTCTTTAGAAAATTCCTATTTCCTTTTTGATAGGTTATGATTTTATTAGATGGGTTATGAACCATTTATTTCAAGTAATTTATGTCTATTTTAATTTGTAATTTATTAAATTCAAACACATCCAAAATTATGTCCCTTGCTTTAATTGATTATTATGTTATTTAATTATTAACTCAAATGACACCTCCAATTTAACTATATCTAATTAAATTTATCTAAATTTTTGAACATTTTTAGATCAAATTTAGTAATTAACTCAAACAAATTTTCCAATTTAACTATATGTATATATAACTTTAAGTTATTTTTATTTTAACTAAAAGTACTAAAGTTACAACATAAAAATTAAATGATATTTATGATTGTAAAATTTATGATTAAATATATCTCTTAGAATCCTTTTTGTCCCAATTTGAAAATAATTCTATAGTATAGAATACATTTTTTAAAATTTTAAGATGAAAATAGAAAGGAAAAATCAAACAAATATCTTTATGAAAGAAGTATATTGGCGTGAAATTAAATATGATTTGTATTCCAATGTAAAAACTACAAAGAATGGAAACAATTCTTTCGACACATAAACTATTATGTAGTAGTCAATTAAAATGAAAAATCTTACTCTATATTAGTTAGGATACACAACTAAGAAAATGATCTAAATAGTCTAATAATTTGACCATTAGCATATAGCAATTTCTATAGAGTTGTAGATCTCTTCCATTTCGAAAACACAAAACAATATTTGGTAGATAATAAAAAATCTTTCATTTCTACAGTGACTTATTTATCCTAGAGGAAAAAGTATATAGTATACAAATAAAACCAACAATCCCACGACTACCCCTATTTTGAAGGAGCTTAGTTTTCTCCCCTTCCTGATCTCCCTAATATTGTCTAATTATTTTAAAGAGACCAAGGGTCATAACACAACTTTATTCAACCCACTAAATAGCTTGGTTAATGAAACTTGACAAAAGCAACAAAACAATTGCTACATTTGTCATTTCATGTGGAATGAAGAGTGGTGACAATAATCTACTTATAGTTTAATAAAACACTATTTTTATAATAAGTCTTAACATTAGAAAGATAAGTGTTACTTATAGTTTAATAAAACACTATTATAGTTTTACCAACATATACTATTGTATGCTTGCATGGCTTCTTAGCTAATATATGGGGAGATAGAGATAGATGGGGAGAGAAAGATATATATATATATATATATATATATATATATATATATATATATATATATATATATATATATATATATATATATATATATATATACAGATATGGGAAGAGAAAGGAAGACAGGTGGAGAGGATAGAGGTGAGATGGAGGATATATGGTGAGAGATAGAGAGGGGGGGATAGAAAGGGATATAGATAGGTAGAGGAGATAGAGAGAAGAGGGGGAGAGAGGGAGAGATAGGTTGAAGAGGAAGAGAGAGAAGACAAGGAGAGATAGGTTGAAGAGGAAGAGAGAGAAGAGAGGGAGATAGATAGGTAGAAAAGGGAGAGAAAGAAGAGGGGGAGAGGGAGAGAAATATGTAGAAAGGGAGAGAGAGAAGAAGATATGGGAGAGAGGGAGAGATATCTAAATATATATAGAGGGAGAGGGAGAGACATAGAAAGGGGGTGATATAGAGAGATAGAGGGGGATGGTGAAAGAGATAGAGAGATCATGATAGAGGTAGAGAAATATATGGATAGAAAGAGATAGAGAGGAGTGAGAGGGAGATAAAAAGAGAAATAGAGATAGATATAGAGTAGGAGAGATGGAGGGAGAGATGGAGGAATGAGAGAGGAAGGGAGAGGAGAGATAGCTCAATAGATGAGGGGGGAAGAGGGAGTGACATAGATAGTGGAGATATAGAGAGATAGAGAGTGACAGGGAGAGATATATCAATCACCCTCCCTATATCTCTATCTATTCATCCTTATCTCTTTATCTCTCTACCTCTCTCTATCTCTTTGTCTCCCTTTCTATTTATATGTTTCTCATTAACTCCCTCTCTCTCCATATTTTCTTCCCTCTATTTATCTTTGTCTCTTTAAGTGTGCAATGGGTACAATGAAAAGGTCTTAAAGGAGAATTATCATATCTTTAATCAAATGGCATGCTACCTTGAGCATAACTCCCCAAGGACACATGTCATCCTTGGATTGTTGACATAAAACAACCAATCAAAATTTAGTTTATCTTTTCCCTCTCTCTCTCTTCCTTTGCATCTCTTATATTTCTCTCTCTCATGCTCTCTCTCTCTCTCCCTATCTATCTAAGTTCATCTCTTTCTCTCATTCTCTATCTTTTTAGTTTCTATCTCTCTTTGTATTAACTAATAGGCTACATATATTGTGAGATTTGAGCTTGAAACAAATCTCATGCTTGGAAACCACTATTGTGTTGTTGGAAAACAAGTTTCAATTGCCATTTAATGGTAAACCAGTTGTAGTGTAATGGTAAAATCCTCTAAAATATCAGGTAAAAGCCTATGTATACTATTATATAATAATAAATATAATTATATTATATATAATTTAATCTAATATTACTATTATATTAAATATATATTATATTAATTATAATAATTTTATACGTATTTAATAATTTTGTTAAAGAATATAATATATAATTATAATAAGTTGAATAATTATATTATTTATTATGTAAAATATAGCTAATATATACTTAACTATATTGTAGAATATTAAAACCTAGCTAAATGGCGCCAAAATTTTGAACTTAATTAACATATTATAAAACCTAATGAAACTAGGTTGTAGCTCATCAAATTGGAGAAGTGAAAGGTCAATACTAGCATCGAGGAATATTTTGGAGTGAAAACAAGGTCAATACCAGCACGAGGAACATTTGGAGTTAAAACAAGGTCAATACCAGTGTAGACGAAGATTTTGGAGGAGTGAAAACAAGGTCAATACCAGCGCCGAGGAAGAGTTTGGAGGAGTGAAAACAAGGTCAATACCAGCACGAGGACGAGGTTGAGGGCACTCAGGGAAAATCAATGACCAAGGGACAATGAGTACTGTAAGTTTGGCACCCCCATTCTCTTTAACTTGCAATTTTCATGCCTAGTTTCCAAAGATCTTCTCGTACATTGGCACCCCCATTCTCGTAAAATGGTATAAGATAAGATAGAAAAAATAAAATAGCTTAGTCTTTCACATTTTTATCTACCAACCTCAAGTCTTGGAAAAACTCCCATAATCTACCCACATCTTGGTTGAGGTCTAGGATTTCATCACACATAGCCTTCATCGCATCAATTTGAAGCAATTGTAGACTTAGCCCTCTCTACAAGCTTAGTGAATTTGACCACTTTATCTTTATTTTTCCTCCAATCTTTATATTTGTCCCTCCCCTTTCAATCATCTTGCACAACTTGAACTTATAGTTTCCTTTTATTATTGATCCTTCATGTGCTCATGTCAATCTAGCTAGTTGACCACCTAGTTACCCCCAACATCCTCCACGTTAATCTTAATGCCTCCCACCTCCTCCAAAAAGATTGGCATTGTCATCTTTCTCATCTAGAACTTATAATTAAGTACCACTAACTTTGAAGGTTCAATTTGTTGGTGGGAACACGTTATTCTTTGTTGTATGACCTACCTCAAATCTTATGTCCACAAAGTTGCTAAAAACATAAAACAATAAGAAGAAATTCAAAGGTACAACTAAAAAGGGGTTATTTCCTTTTGGCCTCCTCCACCTCTTATATTTCAACATACCATGGAATTACACTTACATAACATAAACTCAAACAAATGGAAGTTTATAGGGGCAAAGGAGCCCAAGTATATGCTAGGCTAAGCTAGATCTAATGAATGGAAATAGAGGAATACAATTCTTCTTTAATACCTCCACCACAAACATATGCAAGGCCTTCTTGGTAATGATAACCTCCTCCACACACAACCCTTAAAAATTATGAATAGAGGAATATAATCTTTGAAGAACTCAAAATTGATTCTCTCCTACCTGATGCAATTATTCATTTTATCCTTATAAACATTTATAGTGATTACTAGAGGCACATAGGCCAATTCTTCATAATAGAATAATTTGATCATACTTTTCTAATGATGGCATTATGAGAAAACCTTAGGTTGAATGAATAATTCCTAGATGAGTTCTTTAAATCATGTCCAACCATATAAGAGAAGACTGTTGCTATGTGTACTTGGATACCATGGAGAAAGGCTCTTTGGGCTCTTTCATCTATCAAGGTATTGTTAAATTTTAACACCTAAAAGTGAGAATGAAGAATATTTCCTAGGATGGTGGCCAATTATGCTTCTCAACACCTAGATTACAAAATCTTTGTCAATATCATTGCCATCACAATTAAACCTATTTCTTGAGATATAGTCATACAAGTAAATAAATTGGCTTTCTTGATAGTAGATAAATTCTAGACAATTCAATCCTTGCATCAAAGATTGTTGAATGGGCCCAACAAACTACTCATGATGCCCTTACTATTAAGTTAAGACTTTGACAAGACATATGACTGCATCAAATGTCCTTTCATTTATAAAAGGCTCAAATGAATTTGTTTTTAACCCTAAATTATTATCACACATTCATCTCTTTGTTAATGAGTGATTGCACAATAGTGTGTCCCACTTACGGGATGAGGCAAAAAAATAATCCCAAAATTTCAAAATTACAAAATACCAATTGAATGAAGAACCTTCATTTGAAGGTGATGTTGTCATGACCTTTGAATGAAGAACCTTCATTCAAAATTGATGCCATGTCAAGACTTTCAAATGAAGGTATTTTTTATTTTAAATATTTGATGTCCAAAATGCTTTATAAAAGGAACCTTTGCATGAAGGGCCTTCAAATGAAGACCTTAATTCAAAGGTCCTTCAATAGAAGATCCTTCATATGAAGGTTCCTTTAATGCCATCCCATTATATCTCTTAGAGTTGTTAGAGATATTTTTGTTTTGAAGTAGACATTGGACCATCAAATAGTGTCACCATGACTCTACCAAGATATCCATCAAATTGACAAACCATGACTTAACAACCACAAATTCACAAGAAAATTGCCCTTGTCATCCCTAGGGAATCAATTCAATGCCAACTTTCTTGCTTTAACAGACCCATAAATGAAATGGACCTCTATGATACCATGTTGCACACCAATCCACCAAGTTATAGTTCCAAGATAGTGGGTGGATTGGTGGATGTCATTTCTATTTAGCCCTCAAACCCTTACACAGGAAAAACAAGGCAATCCCTGTATTTGATTGTTTTCTCCCACAAAATAGTGATTTAGCACTTCAAAACAAATGAAAATGAAAGGGAACACATATATCTATCTACACTAATGATCTCAGAGCATTTCAACCTTGTACGGATCCATACAACACAAAAGAACTTTAGAAAAATAGTAAAAAAACATAAAATTTCTTCAAGAATGTGGTATTTCATATGAAATTTTGGTATCAACTCCAACAATTGCAACAATTGCAATGGGATGTGAATACAATATGATAGAAGTGGGATAATAAATGCATCATTTGAAGCATCAAACCAATATGAAAAGATGAAAGAAAGTGCTAACCCATTAAATTGAAAAAGTTTCTTTTGACTTTAAGTCATGTAGGTGTCCAATAAACCACTTGGTGGTGTTTCCCTTCAAGTTTATTTACTTGAATGAAGAGAAAAATTCCTTTGATTACAATTAGAGAAAAAATTTGAGGCCTTGGTTGTGTAACTGGTGGACCATAGTCACATTTAACACTTGTTACAAATTTTGGGAGTTAAAACGTTAAGTAGATTTGATTTGTGATAGACACATTTGGATGATAGTAACAATAACTTGCAATCTATCAAGACTTGATTACCTTATAACCTATCAAATTCTAGCGATGAAATGATAGATTAATCATAATGTCACCTTGGGATCACGTCACCATGAAATAACTTCATCCAACATCCTTATGAGTGTAGGTACCACCAAATAGCTATTTGTTAGATTTGTCTTCCTTGAGCGAGGGAAATTCAGGAAGAGAAGAGTAAAGTGAGACATGTAGTAGGTCTAAAAGAGGGAGATCAACTAGAGGTCAAAAGATTAGAAGAAAATTTTGTAAATGCATGGAATTTTTTCTTGCTGAAGGGGGGTCATGTTCTTATGATGATGAGAGCATAGGCGACATCGAGGTGCCCTTGAGGTACAAACATCTATGGAAACAATGGGTTCCCAAGGAACTTCATCCAATAAACACTAATTTTTGTGTCAACAAGAGTATATATCACATAACTCCATCGTCAATACATGGTTTGGGCCTATTTTGCATGGATGACATAAAGGTTTGTTATGAAAAAGTTACTGAATTGATGGAGTATGTTAGACCCTGTTACAGTTACAAAGATTGGATGCATCTCCCTCGATATACATGAAGTATGTGTAGGTATGCATTGTCAGCAAATTATATACAACTATAAGATAGCGATCAAAATATATAGCTAAAGGAGTGGCTATGTAAATTGATGGAAGGCCAAAAGCATTAGGGAATATTGCAGGGTTTATAAACAGTACATGACCTGGGTCAACAAATAAGCAACCCAATTGCATATTCGAGGCGCGCGAGGGAAACCGTGTATTTGTATGTGTGATAAAATCAATAACTGTAGGGGAAGAGTTGTTAATCGATTACAATTTGAATCACTTAGATACAAACAAAGTTACTATGGGGGTGGTATGTAATATATACCATTTTACCTAACCTCCAATTAATGACTACAATATACCATTTTATTATTATGTTTTTTTTTGTAAGCCTATTGGTTTCATTTCAGTAATGTTTTTCTATTATTAATTTTTGTCACAGTGGGACATTGATCGTATAGGGAAGGCTCTAACACAGAGCATAGTTCACAATGCATATTTAGGTACTTCTAACTAATAGGTTTACCTCATTGTAATTGTTAAAATTAGATATAAGAAAAATGTTTTATTATTATGTTTTTTTCATAAGTTTATTGGGTTAATTTCGATAATGTTTTTAATATTCTTGTTGCAGTCGACTAATCAAGGAAAGGCACTAGCAGTAGAGGAGAGCATCCATAGGGAGGTGCAGTCACTATTATGTGATGATGACATCTCATATTCAACAAACCCTCTCGATATGATAAGGAAGACCCAAAAAAATGCAATGAAGAAATCCTTCAGTTGTTATTCATAGTGCCTCAAACAAATGAGATAAGAGAGAGGGTTAAAATATTGACTAAGAGAGCACAAACCTTGCAAGTAAGTTGCCATGAGGTCTTTAATTATAGCATAAGTTCATTCATGGTTTTATATTTTGTACTCTTTTATGTCATGAACTAAAATATGTGTTGTTTTTACAAGATTTTTTATGTCCTCATGATGTTGCTAGCCATGATCAAGGTACTGTAGGTGTTGCCTGAGGAGTAGGGGTTGGTACAAGTGTCCATCCTGATCTTCCTACGCATACATCACATCATCCAACCCCATTATCTATTCCTATATTGTCGAATAAAATGTTGGCAACACATAGCATGCAAGCATCAGATAGTGCACCCTTTGGCAACGAACACATGCCAGAACATGTGTCAGGACATGTACCTAGGGATGCAAAGGCCACGTACTAGTGATGTTTTAGCAACATTTCTTGGATCTTCTTGTATTACTAGTACGAGAACATTACCAGTCACATTTGTGGTGACTGAGGATTTCGTTCCCATAAAGATAGAGAAGGTCCTAGGTACTTTAAAATGTTTTAATTATTATTATATATAATCCAATTGAAATTTACTTATTGATCACTCTTTTTAAACTAATGATCCTATGATCATTTTGCAGGAAACGATGTTTTTTATAAACATCTAAGTGATATTACATTGGAGCTCTTTGGGCCCACCATACGTACACAGTGGAATGCCCAAAATCAAGATTTAAAAGATGAGCTCATTAACCATTTAGTTGTGTTGTTCGGTGATAAAACATTCAACCTAACCAAGGTCCTTAAAAAAGTTGGTACCTATCTAAAGTATGTGAGGGACCAATATAGGTCACATTTAGAGAAGAACAAAAAGTACAAGTGTCCCCCCATGATTTTGGAGAGGGAGTGTGTAACGCCCCGCCTTGGTTACCATTAAACAAAGTGTAAAAAATAAAATTAACCGAACAATTTTTTTTTAAAAAGATATTTAATTACACAACTGCCATAAGGTTTCCAAGACGATGTTACTTAAACCTAATAAATAAACTCAACACATTTTCATAAACATAAGTACAAATTTAATGCCATGAATGATCCAGTTTACAAAACTTAATACAATCAAATATCCATATGTCCAGATTACAACAAGTGAGATTTTAATGAATCTCTATACATCAAAATGATGATACAATGGGAACGCTCTTATACAAGAGGTAAATATACAAAGAGGATAATGATTACATCATATCAAACTTCCATATCCAAGAACACGTTCTGCATCCACTGTCACAAACAATGAAGTAACTAGAACCAGCTGTGAGTATAGCATCAACTGCAGGTAAATCCAAGGAAGGTATAGCATGGTTTCCTCCCAACCACGTGGAACCCGAAGGTCTACTCCCTTCGTGCTAGGAGATAATGACAGGTCCACAAACAAGAAGATAGAACATTACATTTACGTGGCTTACATACACATTATGACATAACGATAACAAATCATAACAAATAAACTCCCAGTAACAAAACACAACTAAAGATAACTCAACACAAAGATCACAATCATGGAATAGACAAAGAGTGTCATCACACTATCGGGATAGGTTACCCTGGTGAATATTCCTAGACTACCAGCCCTCTCCAAGAGTTACCCTGGCAGTCTCTACCGATTCTCGGGCCCTATGCATACTAATGTGGAGTCGCTTCATCTTTCAAGAAGACAAGATGGATGAATAGCCATTCCAGGCCTTCTAAGCCTTTTCTCAATCTATATGAGCATTAAGAAAGTAGATGAGGAAATTTTTTATATGAGTTAATGTTTAGTTCTACCCAACCCCTAATACATTAGTTAGGTTTTCACTGAATTAACACACCTACGATAGGTTACCCAGACAATCTCTTAGGATTTCGGCCCCTACCGCAAGCCACTCTTTCTATAACATGACTCAACATCAAAAGAGTAGGGGTAGCTACCAAGCGTAAAAGTGAAAAACCATAGAGGTTTACATCTTTTACTAGAGACATACCAAAATCTCTAAGATGTCTCTTTTGACAACAAAAGATGTAAAGCTATACCCCCAAAATAAAGATCATCATAATAGAGAAATATAATTAAAATGTAATGTACTTAACAATGTTATTTTCTCTTCCCTAACTTTTAAAGAAATGAAAATAAACATCATCAACATTACATTATATATATACACCAAATAATTACAATTTACCAAAATTCCTGAATTAAAAATTCATAATAAAAAAATTATACATATTAAAATATTTCTAATAATTTTCAAGAAAATGCATTTATTAACATTATAGCATAAGGATAATATAAATCCTTTATATTTTAAAATTCAATTACTTTAAAAGCATTTCAACTCACTATTATTATAAATATATAATTATTAGTGAATGGTGTATTACTTGCATTATACAATTTCACCAGAAAGAAATTAGATTAAATCATAAACTTAAAGTCTTATTCATTTCATCTTTTCTTATTCATAGACTCATACTTAATTAACACTTGCACTTTGTAAATGTCTAACAACTGACAATTATATATTTATGATTTTCTAACAAGGAATCTTCCACTGTTATTTCATGCAAAGATAAGTCATACTAAAGTTAAGTAGTAGTTTTCAAATAAATAACATAACTTAAAAGAAATAGACAAGACGCCATGCACCATGCACATATATCAACTTGAATTAATTATGAATATCTATACAATACCTATGCCTATACAAATGATTTTATTATGATTTGTGATTATTATCAAATACTCTTCCCGGTTACATGCAAAATCAAAAATACTCATAGCAGCAGAATAATCTAAAGTTTAGACAATTGCCAGAGAGGATTAGAAACATCGCTGACCACAACGACTTAATAGATGAAAAAGGAGGGCATATAGGTCGTTATTATTCACAATTGTGGACACAACAAACTGGGAACATGTGAAAGAATAAAGGAGTACAATGCCTTAATGGAGTTTCTTCATTCAAAAAGATGAAAGATAGCGCACTAATTTTGGCAAGAATTATTATGGTAAGTAGATATAGTTCAGGGAGATATCAAGACAACAGAAGATTAATTATTACCTTTCCCATTTGCACTGGAAAAGAAGAAAACGTCATCCAAAAAGGAGATATTATGCTCTAGACATAGATTTGAATTAAATCTTCTGATCTAAATTTATAAAGTGAATATAATTAGAAGAGGACTGCGCACAGTTCAAATGGATAGATTAAAATCAAACTAAAAGGCGTTTACCTATAGGTGACAGGAGATAAGATTCTCAGTAAACTTAAGGTGCACAAAATAAGGTTGAACTCATAAGTTCCCAAGAATGGCATATAACTTAAACAATTTAATAATACAATCTTCTTATACCTCTAAGCACGTCTTCTATAATATTAAGTTTGGAGATAAACAGTTTAAGATTGTATAACAATTTGGCTATTGGCAATTTTAATGATAAATAAATATCCTTCTAATTTTAGAAAGTTATAATTCTTAGCACAATAAACCATGAATACCATGATACCTAAATATAAACTACAACCATTTAAATGTCCAGATCAGGAGTTTGTTTAAATCTATTTTTGAAAAAAAAGGAAAAACTTCAATCCTTTCTAAACATCTCAAATTCAAGAAAATACAATCATCTTATAGCCAAATTAAAGACAAATTCATATCTAGAATAATTTATTAACAAAATATTTTTATTCTTTCCTATTTTACTAGTCAAATACTCCTCTAACTTTGTTTCTTCGTTGTTTGTGCAGGTTCAGCAAAACAATTTCTTACCAAACAAAAAATTTGAACATTATGTTTCTAGAATTAAACACAAGAATTTAAAAATCAAGAAGAAAACCTGTTTTGAAGATTGATAACTAGCTGAAAATGAATCTCTGAATCTTCTATCAATTCCACTATAAATTCACAAGACTTTTACGATGAAATTCAAACCACTACAACATCTAATTTACGCATGTAAACTAATTCTTAAGTTAAAAAATTTTATGAACAATTGTCATGCAAAATTTTCTAAAAACTGCTACCGTGAAATAGTTCAGATTCTTCCCCTATATGAAAAATTGCAACCCCAATAAGATATTCATGCATTCAATTATCTCTCAATCATAAAACTTAACTGATTGTTCATTATGTAATAAAGAATAGATCAATCAAATCAACTTACACTTTTAATATCAAATTATATTTTCAACTACAAAACACAAATTCCTATGATATTGAAAATATCTTTTCTTTAAAATATCTATTTCCTCAAAAATCAAGTTTGCACAAATAAATCAGCAATATATATTTAATTAAATACATTTGCAAAGAAAATAACTTTCACTTTTAAATTTGATAACTTATTTAATTTAAATTAACAAATTAAATCACAAACATAACCTTAAACATTTACAAATAAATTAACAGATATTCGTTAAACTTAAATATTAATTCCCAAACACAAAACAATACAAACAAACACGACACAACAGAACAAATTGGACAACAACATGGGGTAACAAATAGATACTCGCTCGATAAAGAACGATGGTTCAATAAGGACCTGTCAATACCTCCAGAACAACATAATTTTATTGAATTAGGGTACACTCAAACCTGTCAAGCAGGTGGAGCCGTTATCCGGTACCTGTATCTGTAGGAAACATCAATGTTAAAACATATATACTTATATCAGAAAACACACCATGAAGAAGAATTGCAACGTAGCAGGGTACTCACGAATGAGTAATGCTACACTCTCATCTCCACCGACACAAAAGAGCAAGATAAATCATAAGCAATCATTTCAACATGATAACCACATGAAAAATCATAAGTTGATAAACCATATCACATAAGTGTCTATCTCAATAAGATCACAAAAACACAATCCAGAGGATCAAGATGTCAAAAGTATCATCCACGAAGTACAAAACAACATAATGTCAGAGTCATAACTGAAAACAAACAACATTGTATCCAAAGCAACTAAAAAATCTATCTATCAAACTGAATACAAACTAAGACAAAGTGTCACAACTGGAGGGACACTACAGAGTGGAAGGACCTAGTGTCAGATGGAAAGGAGAAGGATGAAAAGAAAAAAGGAAAGACACCACCAGGCCAAGGAAGGTATGTGATACTATCAACAATGTAATTATATACTGAATACTCTTTCTTTTTACATAATTTAACGTATTTCAAACTTTTCATAGGCTGCCTGACACATCGAAGGAAACAAAGGAAAGACTAGAAAAACATGGGCAGCACAAACTTGGCTCTGGTGGTTATATGAAATTAACCGCACAAATTGTAAGTATCAATAATTGAAATATTGCATCCAAATAATAAATTGCATACAATTTTGGTTTTATCACACCATAGAAGCAAAATTCATGATCTTATGCAAAAATGCAGGGCTTTGAATTCAACAGAGTGCCCAAAAAAGAGGACCTAAAGATTGCCTTCCAGCAAGGCTATGGAGTCATGGCTGAATGCCTAAGAGTCTTGACTAGGAAAACACAATCTTCCACTGCATCTGACATGTAGGTAAATAAACCCAATAAAGTTTATTTAAAATTGAATACTTGTGCAATCTATTCAATATTAATTTCCACCATAAAGTAATTATGTGCCTATTTGTTTTAAATATACAAGCAGTGATAATACTGCACATGACATTAGAATGCAACCTAGTGAGGGTGGAGCACAACCTACAGATGAAGGTCATGGTGTGCATCCCAGTACTAGATGTATTCATGTGCTATACAAAATTCAGTATGGATTAATACAATTAAACATCTTTAATTGCAATTGGTGTATTAATTAATGTAACCTTTTGTGTTTCACATGTTGAGCATGTAGAGCGTGATCAACATGTTGAGCATGATCAGGCTAGAGAGGATTGGGAACATGATGTGGCCCCATCAGGTAAAGAGGACCACTCTAATGTTCTTTTAAACATATTTAATTGCAATTGTTGTATTAATTAATGTAACTTTTCGTGTTTCAACTCTAGATCAGGATTTAGAGGGTGTTCAACATGTTGACCATGAGGCTATAAGACAAGATCAGGAACATGATGTGGCCCCATTAGGTAAAGAGAACCACTCTAATGTTCTTTTAATTAATGAAATACTTGTAACAATAATAATAAAACATATCAATTTAACATTTATTTGTTATTGTAGCATACCCCCCTTGCAGCAGCGTCCATATCGTGAGTACATGACTAGGCATACATTAAGATCATGAGAAGAGTGCAAAACAACTGAAGGAGGGACAAATGATTTAGAAAATGATACTCCACTTCTTTTTTTAGCTGCAAAAAAGAAACAAAAAAAAAGTGATTGTAATCATATTATGACAACCATATTTTTGATAATATGTAAAAACTAAAAGAATGAATGTTATATGTTAATGAATGAATGTGAATATGTTAATGAATGAATGTTATATGTTAATGAATGAATGTTATATGTTATTAATGGATGAATGAATGATTAATGTTATATGATCAGGTATGGGAATTGAGAGTGATGTGAAGGGGAGGGGCCAAATGAGCTTCCACCATCACGTGGTTGGCCCTATTAAGTAGAGAATATTAAACTATTCTCGAAACAAAGAGAAACTCAATAAGGTAATGGACTTTTCAATATAAGAAATGAATTGTTTGAAGCATCAAACCAAAATCCAAAGATGAAAGAAAGTGCTAACTTTTCACTATGGTGGCAGAAAAATGATTCTTTATATCCTGATGCCTTCATTTTCCAAGCCAATTTCTCCTACTTTGCATAGCTCTACCATGTTTGTGGATGTGATATGACTCCTACACAAAAAACATGTACCATTTTACGGCCTTCAATCCAACTACATCCAAGTATCTTTTTAATTCCTCTATCTTTCATCAATCTATTTACTATTTGAACCTCGTACAGATGTTTTAGATGAAGAACCCATTATTGTGAAATGTGCCTCCAGTTGAGTAAAGTGAATCCATGCTCTGCATCATAATTTGAAGTTGTTTCCATTCCAATGTTCTGAGTTTAGTTTGTTTGTATGGCTTTGTATGAATACCAGATTGTGTTGTGTGTGGATTTGGTTTCAAAGCTCTATTTCTTTTGTTTTTAGTGGTGACATAACTCTAAAATTTGACTTTTGTGCATAATAGGTTAGTGGAAAAATTAACAGCTCTGAAGGGTTTAGAGGCTCGATTGAGATAGATACACAGATATTTGGATCTTGTTGTTGAGGGGAGGCTTCCACTTAACCATGAATTTTTTTACCATCTGTAGGGATGTAAAAATTTCTCTACTTACATTCATTCAACTTACTCTCTTCCTTACAAAAATCTACCCTTCTTAAGCCACAACCATAGCTAGCATACTGTCATAATGCTTCAATCTCAGTCATTAATCTTTGTCTTGACAAAAAGGATAATAGTCATTAATACATTACTAAGGGTAAATATATTTCATAAAGACCTATAGAGGATAAACCACAGTCTACCAATCCATTAGAGACTCACAGTGCATAAAACCATTGAAAATACACCACAGTCATAACCTTTGCTAAGGGCATAGGATAGTCTTTTGGATTGTTTACAAATTCATATCTATGATCACTTTCCATGTATTGAAATTTATCATGTAAAACCTAAGACTCATGTCCACATATACTTCATTCCTCCAAGTCTGTCCACAAAAAACTTCATCCTCGATGACTCCTACTCTATGATATGTTTTTTGCATTTTTTCTCTCAACATGGTTCCTTTTGTATGTCATTGTATCAAAAACCTGATTAGAGAACCATTCACATCCTCTACTTTACAACATCAAAACCTGATTAGAGAACCATTCACATCTTGTACTTTACATCATATCAATCTACATTGCAATTATATCCCTTCAAGGAAAAACAATCAAACACCTATACCAAATCACCAAGGCACATTAAGAACCATCTATACCTTCTCATTGTAACCAATTATCAGACCTTCAAGACAATAGGTTCATCATGTTTTGAAAGAAACAATCAATCATCTACTTCACAATTTTGTCCATTCCAACTTACTATCCTTTTTGCAGTCAAGTCATCATTCATGCATATTAGATTCACCATACCTAAATCATTAAAAACAACATACACTTCCTTCTATACCTTATCCCAAACTTTGAAACATCTTTGTCAACATGAATACAATAGTTTCCAACCACTAACAATTCCTTTTGTCACTATTTTATCAGATTACCATTATCCATGCAAACAAGCACTTCTTAAATAGGCTTCCATACCCTAAAGCGGGTGAATCCCACAAACCAAAGTCAAATACAAAAAGAAAAATACACATTAAAATACCTTTTAATGTCCATATCAGCATAGTAAAATATTTCAATATTCTACTTTAAAGAAATCATCAGGTTCTTACACTGTGCGCTGCTAAAAGGCTACTACAGTAGGCCTATTTTGCAAAGGAAGTGCTCATAAATCTTCACCAAAAACACCAATAAACTTCAAACAGACACCATGCATGCCACAAAACTCAAGATTCAATCAACTTTAAGGATTGAAAGGCTTTAAAACTCCCTAAACCATCAAACCTTTGTTTATAGGGTGAACACGTACCAAAATAGGGAGGGTTTCATGAAACACACACTAACACATTTGACTGCAAAATCTAATGAAACTGTCCAATGAAATATGTATAATTTGATGTATCGTCGGGTGCTTGTAAAATTTGATGTGTAATCTTCAATTTTTTGAAATTTTATCCTCGACGTTCGTTGAAACTTTGACGAACCTAGGGTTCGTCAAAATTTCGACGAACCTGGGGTTCATCGAAATGTTGGCTATCATTTTTGTCGAATTTTTGACAAACATGAAAAATAGAAAAAAATCAAATTGTGGCCGACATAAAGAAAAGTTAGTTCACGCTTGATTTATTGTGATAGTGTTTTTCTCTACTTGAGACAGTTTGTGGAGAACTAAGGACAATTTTCTTGGGAAAAATCAGAAAAAATTCAAGAAGATATCGCCGGGTTGAGGGTAGTCATTGTCTTTTTGCAGAATTCAGTTGTGAAGTCAGATTTGTAGTTCCAGGTTTGAAAATCATATTTTAAAGCAACATCTCATCAGATTTCATTTTTAGAGGTTTAGGGTTTTGAGAATTTCATGTTCAAATTTTGTTGTGGAATCACCATAAGATCATAACCAAGGAACAGATTCTTGTGACTGTAATTATGTGATCCATAAATTTATTGGTCATATGGCACAGTTGTGATATAACAAATAGAAGATGCATTAATGTGTGACCCAAGTTTAATGTGGCTATGTTGTGATAGAAATGGAGGCACTCATATAATGTAGTTAATTCAGGTTGTATAATGTAGGTGTCAATCATCATTGGGTGCATTCAGGTTGTCTCAAGTTTAACAGGTTAGGATGTAATTATAGCATGATTGAAGAGTGATTACCTCTTGCTGTAATAAAGAGCCTATAACTCTGGTTGATATGTAGAGTGGTTGTGTTGTATCAATTATGTAGTGCATTCAAGCACAACCCATGTTTAATGGGCTATTCTAGAGAGTGATCAAGATTTTCTAAACCTTATGAATGTTACTTGACATATATTTGCATAATCTCAAATTCCTTTTAGAGGCTTTTGAAGTATCAATGTATCCTATATAGGGTTTAGAATGATTTATTTTAATTAAAAAAATAAATAAATTATGTATTTCCCTGTAATTAGATAATGTGGAGATCTCCTAAATCTGCCCCAGTACACTATCCTCTTTGGCATTGTATTCATTACTCCAGCTACTAGGGTTTTGCATGTGACATCTTTAATATCTTCATGACCGTGGCTTTTAAATAGATCTCATTCTTTGCTTTAATCCTTTTCATGGTAACCCTTGAGTTCCATAATCCACCTTCAATCTCTTCTAAGAATGTTGTCTTAAGCTAGACTGCATAGTATGCATATAAAGCAAGTCCTTCATACCTTGCCATTGTTCCAAACCACCACTCACTGCCTTGCTTAAAATGTTGCCTCCATAAGCACAATATCATGTTTTAAAATCATGGTTGCCAGTGATTGACCATTAAGGTCACCACATTCATCATGAAGATACAATGAGATTTTTGTCTTCAAACTCAAGGCATTATGCAAGATAACATTGTGAATTGTTTGTTGTGTAATTTATTTTTCTTGCACATTTACTGCTTTGCTAACTTCCTTTAAGATTGGGTATTGCACCCTCAACTGCAATCTCAAATAGCTCACTCACTATCACTTGAAGATTCCTTTCATGAGCATCCTTCTATAAAATCAAACTATGCCCTATAGACTACCTACTTACTACAGGGGACCCATTGTTTCATGGTATTGTAGTTTTTAAGATCTTTCAACCTTGTTGACACTACTTCACAGTCTACAAGGTATTATTCACTATTCTCCCATCTTTGATGAGTCTCAAAACATTGCTCAAACATGCAATCTACTACCTCCATTATACATTAATGGCTAAGAAGAAAAATTGAACCTATGATTACCACTGTTACTTCATTTGGAAATTCATTCCCTGATTGCATTTGAAAAACCCTTAAGGTCAGCAAGGGGGTAAGGAAACTCACTGTTAAAATCTCCACTTTACTATGCAAGGTTTGAGCTTTATTATCTTGTCACTGCTCAGTCTCTTTTTTACTGTCACATCTCAAGTGACTGTCATTCTTCTTACCATAGATTGCATTTACAAATGTCACTAAGCTACATAGTGTGCTTGTTATTGGCTACAATCTTTAGATTGCAAGATTTTGTTATTACCTACAATGTCTCAATCTTTCTGGTATTGCAACCTCACTAATCCGCTATAGTTAGTTGTTTATGTTTCTATGAAGGCCTAGGGTTTGTACCCTAATCATGCTCTTACCAATGCTTCTATTTTTTTATTAGGGCTCTCTCAATGTTGAGGGCCCTAGGGATAAGCTCGTCATAAGAAGTGACACATTGCATCTTTAACTAAAAGGATAAATCTGTATTGACATTAGCAATGATGATTCCGACTTGTTGCTCCTTAGGAATGGGTCACTTGCTCTTACTAGCTCACTACCTCCATCGTTGTAGGAAGTTTGCGATCTAGTTCAATATTCTAATTTTAGGAGTCTTAACGTTGGAAATCATAGTAAAATCAATTTAATAAGTTTTGGAATTAACATTTTAAAGTTTTTTGGGGGTCATTAACTTGGACTATCTTCTCTTTTGCAAGGGTGGTTGCATGCCAATTTTTGAAGTTATGGAAATATCAGAATTATTATTACAGATTATGTTACCTATCTATGAGATAAAATTATTTGGGTGTGAGTTTGATATTTTTTAAAGATCTAAATAATCTTGGTAAGAAAAATCATGTTAGATAATATTAGTCTAGAACAAAATGAAGAGACACTCGATAGATTGTGGGCTAGATTGAAAAGAAAGGGTGATGGTAAATGCTATTGTCCTTGCAATAATTGCAAGGGCTTAAAGACAAGACAACTTTTAATCACAACAGCTAAGAAACATTGTAGGCAGCATGGTCACACTGAAGGGGGGCATGATTATCGTCCATTAGTAAGTTGTTCATTATATGTGTTTATATTGTTTTAACATTTTATATATATATATATATATATATATATATATATATATATGTATGTATATAATCACTTCATCATGATCATGGTTTATTTGTGTCTATCATTATTATAAAGGTGGGGCACCCTAGGGCAGATGATATGGATTATCACGGCCCGAAGAATGTGGTTTTTCAAGCAGACGGACATGGAGCTATGAATATAGAAGATGAAGTTAATAATCCTATGGAAGAAGATGATCATGCGCTAGAAAACACAATTGAAGATGATAGTACGAATACATTGATCCATGACACATTTAGTGGCATAGTTGATCATGATGATCAAGATGAATTTGATGATGTTCATGATTTACCTGTACTTGAGAAGGAATAGGAGCCCCTTTATGAAGGCTCCTAAACAACTCTTCTCTCTACTAGATTGTTGTTGTTGAACTTGAAGGTTATGAATGGTTTATCAAACATAGAAATTTCACGGATGTTAAGGTATGTCATATATGCCATCTTTTTTTATCTATTTTAATTGTTGTTAGTTCATCACTAGTAAATAACGGATGAAATATGTACCATTAATATTCTTTATATGAACAAATTATTTTTTGTTGTAGATTGATTGGTGAATTTTTGTTACCACCATCAAATATTTTACCTCGCTCATACCGAGATTTATCTGCCATTATGAAAGATATCAAAATGGAGTATCAAGCAATAGATGCATGCCCCAATGATCATATTATATATCATAAACAATAGGAATTTGCAACAGAATGCCCAAAATGTCATATTAGTAGATATTGAACAAATCAACTAACAAAAAAGGTGTCTCGCAAGGTTCTTCGTTATATTCTTATTATTCCACGTATGCAACGATTATTTAGATGTGAAAGCATAGCGCAATTTATGGATTACCATGCATGGAATAGAAGTGGAGATGGAATTCTTCGAATTCCTACAGATGGTTCTACATTTAGGGACATGAAGGAAAAAGGGCCACACTTTAAAGAATAACCTTGTAATCTTAGGCTTTCATTGGGAGCGGACGGTGTCAATCCATTTGGAGAGCTGAGATCTATTTACTCAGTGTGGCATGTTTTTGTTATCAACAATAACATTCCTCCATGGATGTCAATAAAGAGGGAGCACATAATGTTGTCAATGATTGTTCTAGGTATTTGTTTACATCAATTTTCTTTAACGTAGTAGCATCTCATTTGTCTTATTTATTGCATAATGACATATTTTTTTTCATTCAATAGTCATGTACATTAATTTATATATATTGCAGTAAATTGGTTATAATAATTATGTAATGTTTATGTTCGTTCAACTAGGTAAGTACCAAGTTAAAGATATGAATATATATATCGAGCCTCTTATCGACAAGTTACTAAAGTTATGGAATGGTATCACTATGTATGATGTCTCTAGACCAATAGGACAAAGATAATTTGAATTCCATGCAATGCTTGTATGGACAATTAATGATTCCCCAGCGCTAACACATTTTTGTGGTATGATATAACGTTCGATTGCACTTTAACAATATTTAATTTGATGAAGTAGATTGCATGTTTTTAAAATAATCTATTCATTATATATAATTAAAAAAATTGACATATTTAATCCAATTATTTATGATCTTGTAGGTCTTCAAACAAAGGGAAAATTTGCATGTACAATTTGTGGTCCAAAGATGAAATCTCGTCATTCAACAAGTTTAGGAAAGTAGGTGTTTGATGAGTATAGGCAATTCCTCCATAGAAATCTTAAGTATCTAACTACTGAAAAACATCTTTTCAATGGGAAAGAGGAGACTACATCAAAACCACGAAGAATGACACCTCGCCTATGGAAGTTGGAATATAATAGAATTAATCATCAAGGTTATACATCAAATCAAATTGTTTATCTATCATATATGATATCTTTTGAATTTATATTTTTATATTGTGTTGTCTTTCCTCATGTTGTAATTGAAAATGATTGTCATTGTTAATTTGTTTAACTTATATGCTTCATGAAGGTCATCAAGGCATTAATGGTCTACTTCCACAGGGACTGAAAAGTTATCCCAGACAATTTAGTAGGTTGCCCTACTATGAGCAGCTACAAATTGTGCATTTGTTTGATTCAATGCATATCGGAAAGAATATAACATAAACGTTATGGAAAATATTGGATGGAAGGCATGACAAAGAAAAAATTGTCAAAATTTGTAGTGACATTCAGGAAGCCAATCATGCAATGAAAAATGTCATTCAATTAAATAGCGATGGAGTCCCTTCCTTGGTTATTAACAAAGCGACAAAGCAATGCTATAAAAGAAGTCATACGAAAATTTGATTTCCCGCAGGGATTTGCTATGAACATAAACAATATAATTAACAAAGAAAGGTGAATTTGAATTAGGGGATGAAAATGCATGATTGGCATACCTTCATTAAGGTAATTGATACGGTATATTATATACACTTGTATAATGCATGCTTAATTTTTCGGTGTATTGTGTTTACTACTTTTGGAAAAATAATGAAAAAGATCATTTTTATAATTGTGCGGTATGTTCTACCTCTATCTCTTCGGACAACTTTTGACAACAATGTCCAACAAGTTATATATGATCTTGGAAAATACATGAGGTAAGTAATTGAGATTTGTTCAATTCACTTGTATACATCTTATAATTTCCATTTGTTTACTTGTTATGTAATATCTTGTATATTTTTGTTAAATCTCGTTAATATATTTAGCATGAATCACTTGCCAGATGGTTGTCATCTAAAGGAAATCCATAGAAATTAAATTATTGGAAGAAAAATTCCTCGTCTAATGTGTGAAATGAAAAAGTGTCTACGCAACATTTTCAATGCACAAGAACACTACCTCATACACCAAGTTGAGGAGATTGAATTGTGTGGACCTGTACACACAAGGTCAATGTGGATGGTTGAGAGGCACTTAAATTTTTTGAAGGATTTGGTTAGAAAAAGAGCACATCCTGAGGGTTATATGGTGGAGGGATATATGGCATACCAGACCATGGTGTACATTACTGAATATCTTCCTAAGTTTGTAGCAAAGATCTATGTAGATCGCATTTGGGATCCCAACTCCATTAACAAATTTGAAGGGGAGTACTTGATGGGGAAAGGTAGATTGAGGAAAGTGAGGTAATTATAAGATGGTCACAGAGATTAATTGGAATACATTTTAAATATGGTTTTTTATGTATATTGTACTTATTTAATTTTTAATCTTCAATATACATCAATGATAAATTAAGGTCGTATACTATGGTTTTTAACTAATTATACGTCGTTTGTGAACTTCAATTTTTTTTTATACAGTTGGTTGAGAGTGGGATGCACTACATTTATACGTCGCCAACAATCTTGATTGGATGACGGTATTGATTGAACGATGTCAACAATCTGGTTGCACATTAACATGGGAAGGTGTGGCTTCATTGGTTAAATAAGCTCATCGTAATGGAGATTCCAATGTTACACAAAGGGAAATTGATTTAGCATATGGTTTAAGAGATAAATAGGTATGTATAAATATATTAATCACCCATATTATTTAATCATTTTCATGTATATTGATGTATATATATGTTGAGATTGTTTTCTTTGCATACATTCGGCCAAGACTAAATATGTTTATGAACTGACGATATTGCAATAATTTTTACATGTTTGACATATTGCAGGTGAAACACCACAAGGCTATGTGGTGCAATGGTCATAAATTTTGAATCAAAATGTTGGATGACATGATGAAAACTTGTGATTCTGGTATAACTGCAGTCTTTCAGGTGACTAATGTTTCATCTAGAAGCGACATACATCCAGAAGTATCAAAAAATCGATACTACGGGATTTTGGATGATATACTTGAGTGTGACTTTAAGTCCTTCAGATTAATTTTGTATGTCGTCTTATGGTACAAGCTACGATTGAATGAAAATGATCCTGAGAGAACTATTATTGAACATGATAATGGATTTACCATGGTTAATACAAGGTTGTTCGAGCGAGCTGGAAATGAGCCCTATGTTCTTCCAAGCCAATGTGAGCAGGTATTTTACTTAGAGGTTCCAGGTAAACCGGGTTGGTAATTTGTTGTTAGACATGATCCAAGAGGAAGGCCGGTAAAGTATAATTTGGTGGAAGATGAAGATACCGAAGAATTAGAAGATGATGTAGATGATGATCAGGATCAACAGTTAGTTGATGTCCCTTACGAAGATGTCAAAGAGGAGGAACTAGATCATGATGATGCAGGAGTTAATGTTCATGAAGATGATATCTGTGTCGATGATGAAATTATTGAAACTGATATCGATGACGATGATGATGATATGACCAATCCTTACAATGTCGAATATGGATTGGATGATACAGACAAAGAGTTGGATGAAGAAGAAGATCAATGACATTGAAATGTATAAGTTATGCGATTATATTATCTATTTGATATTAATTTCTTGATAGAATTATATTTGACTTATGTGGTTACATAATTAATTCATGATGTTTTAAATTTTTATGCCATTACATAATTAATTTAATGATGTACTTTTTAATGTTCGAAAGGTCAAAAAATTAAAACATTTCAATAGTGATGTTAACAACCTTGAAATTAGTGTGTTTTATATTTCATGTGATCATAAAAGATTAAAAAGTCAGTGTTAGAGGTGGTTGTTCAATGGTTGACATGTAAAGGCCTTTAAAATGCATAAAGTGATCATTGTAATGGTTGTTGATGGTTGAGGATTTAAAATACAAGCTCTTGACATTCAAAAATCTATGTTTTTCTTCAAAAATTTTGTATTTTTCTTGTTATGCAGCACTATACGGTCGCATGCAGCCATATTTTGATGTGAAATCAATTCCAGGTCATGAAGATATGTGTTAGATTTGATTTGAATCTGATTTGAGGGCTTAAGGCGTTGATTTGAGTTAGAAAGTTTCATTTCTTTGCATACAGCTTGGTTACCCTATTTTTGAGGGTTTTGTAATCCAAACATGACATAAAGGGGCTCTTACACTTTTTACGATTGCTGTAGCTTGTGTAAGAGGCCCCATGGATACTGTTGTAATTGTAGGATGCATGAATAGAGCATAGGATGAGAAATAAAGAAGGTATAGATGTTGTCCTCAAGAGTTTTGTGAAGAAAAGCATGTGAAATGAGAGGTTCAAGCCTAGGTTTCAACAAAACATGCATGGGAGATCTAATTTTATGAATTTGTATCCATGTGCAGACCTAATGGGTTGTTTTTTAACACTGAATATAAATGATACACACACACACACACACACATATATATATATATATATATATATATGTATGTATGTATGTATGTATATGTATTTTTAAATATAAATGTAAATGCAATTACTATTGGATGCCTCCTCTAGAATTACCAAATGCAAACATATCATTAAAGAAATCTATATCTATGTATATAAATGTGTGTATTTCTAAATGCAAGTGTAAAATTGAAAAGAGCATATATTGTAGTGTTATCGATAATAACATATCCATAAATTAATGTGAATTGAAATTTAGAAGTCTTCAACACATATAATATGAAATTGATCAAACTATTAAACTACATGAGAAATAAATGAAAATAGTAAATGCATATGTATGTGTATTTGTAAATGTAAGTGTAAAATAAATAAGAATAATGAAAATTATAAAAGAATACGAGGAAAGGTTTAGGGTTTAGAGTGGGAGAGAGATAGAGGGTAGAGGGTTTAAGGGTTTAGAGTTTAAGGGTTAATGGTTTAGGCTTTAGGGTTAAAGGTAGAGGGTGTTGGTTTATTTTTTACACTGTAACCAGGTTGGTCTTCTAATCTACCTATGGGATTTCCAATTTCAATCAAGGGCAGCTCGAAGGACCTGGACCAACTGACGAGGAATTTAAAAAGCTTCCTACACTTTGGGCTCTGCAAGACCCGGGAGGGTGATCCCTTAATGTGTTTACAACCTCTGCACCAATATCATAAACAACATTAACACATAATAGATAATCCCATTGAATAGTTGAACACAATAGGATAATATTGAATAAAATTGAATGTTCATTGATAATATCAACTATGTGGAGCATGAGATAACTACAACACAATCCATAGTAAAATACAACGACCTCTGATTTTTCTTTGATGGCGGTCTCGACATGAGAAAAATAATGTGTGTATTTTATTGCTACCTGATTTGTATCTCTTTCAAAAGATTCCAAAAATGAGCTGGTACTAATGATTTTATCCATATAGCTCACCAACAAGTCATAATTTGAGTCATCACAAATTAATGTATCCCAATTGATGATCCCCACCGCTGAGCCCTAATTACCGAAATGACCCGATTTTCCCTTGGCCTAATAAATTATATCAAGCACAAGGAAAGATAGTCTCTCACGAAGACTGAAGATCAAAACCCTGAATGATACATTTTGAATGAGATGACAAATTTATTTTATAATATTTATAACTGCATCATCGCCCTAGTGATCCAATTTTCAATCAATGGTATCACTACCTCTTGATCCCTATCATTATTCTTTATTGCATCTAATAACAAAGAATATAAAGAATGTATAGATAGCAATTTATTATCAACCTTTTCATTCAAATTCCTTAAAATAGTAGTAACAATCTATTTTTTCTTTGAAAGAGATCCCTCGTCACTTACCCTCAAAGATGCCTGTAACTCATCAATTCTTTGCAAGAGTTGCTTCTTTGTAGGATCAACAGAGCACTTTGTTTCTTCATCAATTTCCTCTAAAGAAGGGGTGAAGGCAGGATTTTGACTGGGAGACCCTGGTGTGGAAACAATTGGAGAAGCAAGAGGCACTGACCCTGCTATGGAAGGTGATGTACTAGTCCCTGGAGCACTTGATGTCTCCCCAATCTATCTATACCTGAACCTTTCCACCTCAGTTTGCAACTCAACATTCCTCTATTGCATCTTGTTGTATTCTTCAATCAAAAGGTTATACTTCTCCATTGGGCTTTTCTTTTCAGCCTCCTCCCTTTCAAAATTCTTTTGGGCCAATTTAGCCACATTCATAGTTAAACTAGTGGCCTTGGTGGTTGAGGTCTCTGAAGCTCTCTTTATTATTTATCCCACTTTGAAATTTGGATTAATGTCTGTAATATTTGGCTTTCTCCCTTGTGGGGCCAATGCCCAAATTGCCAAGGTTTCATACTCTTCACTGAAAACAAAATCTTGAAGTGTTGCCTTGACTTCTTCTTCAGATTCTTGCAAGGGATGCTTGGACTTCATAATAGCATTAAAGGCCACTACATCTGCAATGTCCCATTCAGGTAGAATCAATACACTAGCCTGACTCACCAATTTTCTACCTTCCTAGGGAATGATGTTCTTAAATTCTTCCATTAATTCAGCTTTCACTTCCTCATCATTCTCCTAGTCTGACTTGTCAGGTCTTAGTTCTCTTCTCTCCTTACATTTATTTTGATATTCTTAAAACTTCATCCTCCATACCAATTGCAAGAATATAGGAGTCTTTACAAATGCATTGTCGTCTAGAAACTCCTTACATGCTTCCATTTTTGCATCTTGTACACTTTTTCCTTTCTTGTCTAAATCAAATTAAACCAATTCAGCTAGCCTAGGAGGAGAAGGCATACCAACCTGCATGTCCTAATCAGTAACAATAATTTCATCCATCAAACTCTCCTGTGGTTGATTAGTTCTTTTCCTTTTAGGGATTGGCTCATATGGTAGTGATGGGGGACTATCTTCTGGTGATGACTTTAAATCAATGATCTTAATTGCCCTATACACTTTGAATTTTGGATCTGGTTGTGAAGGAAACTTCATAATTTGCTTCCCCTTTCTGTCCACTTCTTCCTCATCACTGCTGCTATCCTTTTTTCTCCTATAAATGGGCCACTTTTTTGTGGGCTGGTATGTTGGCCTTGTTTCAAATGGTTTGGCACCTTGTTCTTGTACACCCAGACTCAGCTCTAAGTTTACTTTTTTGGTTCTCAAAGTTCCCATAGTCTCTTTGAAGTTCTCCATCAGAAAATCAATTTTCTTATGGTGGGGACTGAACTCCAATAGTGGATCATATTTCGGATCCATGTTGTGCACAATATCTAATAGCTTATCATAAGCTATCCATTTCTCCTTGTTCAACTCCTACTTATTTAGGTTGAACTCATTTCTGATCAGGTCCTCAGGAAAGTTGAACTCATGCACAAACTTTTGAACCTTTATTCTTTGTCTAAAAAGGGTAAAGAAACCCTTAGGATCATGCTACTGCTTTGGACCACATCTCAAATGATAATCCTCAAAGAATTTCTCAAAGTGCACCCAGGCTCCTTTTGAAAAGGCAAAATCAAATACCATTGTATAATTAGGGAAAAATGTTCCCTTACCCCTCCCTATGAGGTCGTCCTCATGGATGCAACCTATCTGCCACATAATTTCTGCAAACCCCACTCTTGGTGGCACATTGTATGGCAGTATATGAGGGGCTCCTTGATAACCATATACCCTCAAAATAGTGTTGACTGGGTATGGGATAATGTCACCCCAATTATGGATGACTTTTAATTCTGGCTTCCTCCCCTTTGGACTAAGGAAATCATGTAATTCCTCAGGAATCCTAGGTACATTCACCATCAATCTAGCCCTCAATCTAGAAGAAAAACAATTATCAAATTGCACATAACTAGTGCTTTCCTTATTACAAGATAAATCTGTAGCCCATGTCTGTATTGGCAATCTTTCTCCATCAACCGATTGCCTTAATTTCATCTTCTCAAAGAAGAAGTCAACATTCTTGAGTAAAAACATATGCATCAGCATAGAATACCAAAATAATTGAGTGTCGGTATCATTTTTCTACAACTTTGACAACCCCTCATGTATCCTCTCAGCCAAGAAAGAAGCGAAGTCATATGTGACAGAGAAGTTAGGGTGTTGTATTTGCACCCCCATGAACATGTATGCAATGGGCATCACTGCACCAGGACTCAAACCCAAAATCTGACACAATGAATAAAAAGTGGTTAGGAAATGATTTGCAAAATAATTTAATTTGAAAGGTTCCTGGTCATTAGGGCTGATATGAAATCTTGAACCTCCTGCCCCTAGCCAAATGAGGTGGAAGCAATTTAGCTCTGAAAAGAGACTTCAACTTTGCATATTCCTACTTCATTTCCTAAGGTTGATAGGCACCAAGTCCTCACTCGGTTCACTCAAGTCAAAAATATGTTGAATATCATCTTTGTTAATGCTTAAAAAAACCTTTCTATCATTATCCCTAATTACCCATGTGACAGGGTAATATCTTGCAGCTACTGCCTTAAGCAGATCTACATTAGGGAAAACATTCAATACCACTAGCTTCCCCATATCATACATCCATCCATTTGAAAAAGGGTGAGGAAAATTCCTCTGTCCATACCACAATCTAAACATTTCCAAACTTGTGAGAGGAACCCTAGCATCGGCTATGTTGGAACAATTGTATACTAACCCCTCCCCCAGGATTTTCCCTTGCATCAGAACCAATCCCTTCTTTCTATCATTCGTTGACAAGGGAAATTGATCCAGGAAATCATCATACAGGTTTCTTTTTAAATAGTCAATCTGGCCAAAATGTTGCTTAGGTGGTGCCATCTGGGACAAACTAGGGATTCTTATAACTTCACACTTCAAATAGCTAGGACTAACCAAAGATATGAAATTACATAACAAAATATTGCAATTTCTCACAATTTAAATAAACTATAGCCCTAAAACGTTTATCAACAAGCCCTATGATAAGTACAACAAATCTTTTCCTTAATTCAAGCATAGAGTGACCAGGAAACACATAAATTAATTCATGACTCTTTTTGCAGAATTCCCAAATTTTGGCTGTTAGAGTTCACAACCTTTCTCTTGGCTCTGAAACTGCTCCACAAAATAATTGAATGCTTTGTGACACACATAAAGTAGAAGAATTGATTTTATTTCAATCAAATTGTGCCAGTAAATGTCTCATCCGCCATTAAAGCTCACTCGCGCACTGCACGAATGACTCCAACCATATTTGATGCAGATTTAAATTCAAGCCATCGATCCTTCATTTTGATCAAATCATCGACGACTACCTTCAAAACAGGCTGACACAATCGCCAACATGGCCATAAGGGGCTCACCATACCATATGCTGCGAAGGAATTCCATGTGGCGGTTGCCGGCAATATCGCAATCGGTAAAAATCTTGCAACTTCGGATCATGTGATGGCGAGCAACCATAGATCTTGAGCATCAATGACCTCGTTCCTTCAACATAATCATCGGCCCTATCATTAACCCTCTAGCAGATTTTCCATAAAGATTATAACACATCCATTGATTTGAATCACGTGCATCTTAAGAGAACTTTAGTAACCTGCCTTTTAATGTATTTAAGGCCAGATTAATGTTACAAGGTATTTCCTTTATTCTTTTGGCTTCTTCAGATGAGACACGTGGTGACTGCCTGTGATATTGTGATTGACAGTGGGGCCATCGTGGGATGGTGGGGAATGGCTAAGATCAAATGGTAGTTGATCAGTGGTCATGCAATTTCATCCCCCAAAAGGACACGTGGCGCCCGCCTGCGATATCGCAATCGGTAAAAATCCTGTAGCTTCCGATCACGCGATGGTAGGCAACCTTTGATATCTGAAGGAAATTTGATCAATGGTAGCACAAATTAGATCCCTTCTGAAAAATAAAACATTCATTAAAAAAGGATGAGGGGACATCACTAGGCCAACAGTAAACAACGAAATAAGTTTTTTTTTAAAAGATGAAACACGGGCCAACCGAGACTTAGGAAATAAAACTCTACAAAGGAAATAAAGTATTAAAATCAAAGTTGGGTTTTAATTTTAATCCGGTGACATAAGCCTAAGCCATTAACCCTAGTGGTCATGTCTCCAACGACTTAGCCAAAGCCTTTCATTAAATACTAACCGTGCAATGTGTAGGTTTTTCAGATTTGAAGATATGGGAGAAGATCTCGATCGTACCCCACCAACTTACAGACCTAAGGTGTCGCCCTGTTATTTGGTGCGAGGTCAGCAAAAGGAAGATGCGTGTCCTATATGGAATGTGGGGCCCAATCTCGACTATTGAGCTCATAACTCATGGTTTTAGATCGACAACCAAGAACAAAAGCTAATGTAAATCTTTGTTGTTCCCTGCTAGCTCGCAGGAGGAAGATGAAGGTTGGTTAAAAGCCGCGAGATAAACGAGATTGCGATGCGTAGCTCCAGCCGTTTAGTTTGCAAAGTGCATAGAACTTGTCGACATGGTTGTTGGTTTCTGAGATGGATTAATGTTATTGGTCATGAGGAAGTTCAATGATGCTTCGTTGGATGTCAAATCGAGTTAGCCTGAGATAAACTGTTTGATCTGCCAACTCTTTAGGAGATCAGCGGGTAGTATTCAAAGTTGGAAAATGACACATGGTGGTCATTTTATTGTACAACTGGTGAAGCATTAATGAATTATTCCTTGCTTGTGTAGTCACGTCGATCTCAGTCTATGTGAAGATGTTGTTGTTGGCAATCATGAAGGGTGATCTACGAATTCTCATGCAACTCAAGTTAAATGGTGACAGTACATATGCCACCAAATTTCCATGTTTTGACATGCATTTTTACTAAGCATTGATGAAGGTTGCCATTACCTTGCACAACAAATACAAGAGGAATTAACTGCTAATAGTGTCATTCTTGTAGTAGTTAGAACACTTTTTGGGCTAAGTCTAATCAAGTTTGAGTGCTTCTCTGACAAGAGAAAATGAGTAAGTCAGTAAGAAGGTCTGTTTGTTTGAGCTCACAAAAGCTCAGTCCTGCTATTCAAGAAGGTGCTTTGGTTGACAAGCCCAGGCTTGTGCCCACTAAATGCAGTAGAAGGTTGCAATTCTAGGACGTTGCTGCTCAACTGGTAGATGACAAAGGCAAGCATTGGGTGTGCTCTATTACTAGTGTCGGTAGGAAAATAAGGTATGGGCATGGCTCCTCTGGATGCCAACACTCACCCATTGACCTTATGAGCAACACTTCTAATGATGTAACCAAGACCGACTCTAACTACTATCGGTATTTACTCACTTCAATCATAGTCTGCCCTCTGATGAGGAAGTGATATCTATGGTGCCTTTAGCTATTAAAACCCCAAGCGGACGAACTAGAACCATATTGGGCAAGGAAAATAAAGAAGAGGAGGCCGAGGTTTCCTCTCCTCCTCTAGCAACAACTAGAAGCAGATGTGTATACTGGGGTCTGAGTGTTGGTAAGGGCATGGTGGCGAGTAAATAAGAAGTTGTTGTGTGGGATGTAAAATTTTGTGTTGATGATGTTGTTGTTGTTGGTGGTGTTGGTTCTACATGTGTGGCACATTTTGATGTCGATTGTGTGCCTTCGTGGAAATTTGGTTTCCTGGTTTTTATGCGTGGATAGCAACAAAGGGTATTTTGATTACAATTTGTGTTCCCTTTTCTTATGGTAGTTACAACTTTAGCTTTCCCCAGTTCATGCACTATGTTTTGTAGATTCAATGTGTGGGAAGTTTTGAAATGAAAGTCAAATGCAATGGAGATTTTGTTCAAATTAAAATTTGTGGTGAAATTACATTTGAGCCCGAAGCTTGTTGCTTCCTTGTCATATAAAAGGGAATTCAATGCTCATTTGTAGGGAGAGAACTAATGAAAGCTCTAGCTAGGTTTTGAGTTGAATATATGGGTAGAAAGATAGGAATAGAATAGATAGCCTATTTTGAGTTTTGGATGAATATATGCAAATTATCTTAAATTATATGCAGATATGACTTATAAGCATGAATACACGTATAATTCTAATATATTTTCTCTCCTTATGTGGATTTGACTGAATTTTGAATGAAATGTTAATGATGTTGTCATTCTTCTTTTGAGAATTTTTTCAATTGTGTGTCTATGTTTTTGCTTTGATTCAATAAAATCAATTAAATGCTTAAATGGAGTCATAAGTTTATAATTATTTAAAAAGTATTTGATAAGTAGTAATATATTAGAGAATTGAGCTCCATAATGCAAGGTATTATATGAGTAGTCCATTCTATTAAATTCTTGGGTCATTTCTGCTAACGGTAAATGGGTAACTAAATATTTAACTGATGAAGAATAAAAGAATAATATGTAAATGGGTCACTCACTCACTCCCTCTATCTCTCTCCCCTTAACCCTAAACCCTAAACTCTGACCCTGAATTTTGATGGACGGATTTTGATGACGATGACGGGATGATGATTTTGATTTTGTTTTCTGGATTTCGAGCGATGATTTTTACTGAGACCCCTGAACGGACTCTGAATTTGGATTTTGATTTTTATTCCTGATGAAGTTTTTCTGATTTTTTGTTTTTATTTTGATTTTTCTTTTTTATTTCCGGATCCTGAATCTCGAACTAACCCTTAAACTCTCTAAAACCCTCTACCCTCTATCTCTCTCCCAGTAATTCTGTATCAAGACCTTGATTCAACCATTGCTCTTCTTTTCTTTGTTATGTGTAATAAATAAAAAGATAGTCTCCTCATTTTATCTTTATTGACAAACTTCAATTGCCACATATGTGGGTGACCTAAAAACTCACCTTCCTATGTGATGTGTGACTGTCCAATAGGGTTATGGTGAGAGGGGCTTGACAACAACTTGAAATGCTTCCTCATTGTTTAAAAGATGCATAATTGAACTTGATGCATCTATGAAGTCACTTCCTTTATAAAACAGATCATGGACATTCTTAAGAAGATTGAAGGACATATCAACACAGTATGTTGCATATTTTGAA